>VXBU01012056.1:0-189668 GCA_013400315.1 Bombycilla garrulus
TCACTCTAATCCACCCCAAGGGAATATAGTAAAAAGAACTTCAGTTACCCTCACCTTCAGGGACAGGTTGTAACACTGAGTCTGTAATTTCAACTGTAAGTATTGGCAGTCAAATTCCCTTTCCCCACCTGTGTCATTATTCTAGCATGATGCAAATGAAAGGCTTCTGGCTGCTGAAATTGGGAGTTGCATTTAAGACCAGCAGTTAGTGATGAACCTAACATATCTTTTTTTATCTGCAAGCATTTACTAGGACTGAACTGATAAAGAGGGGCATGGGACTAAGCAAGGTAAGAGGGGAAATAGATAAAAATTAATGACAGGGAACTAGGAAAAAGCAAAAGGACAAAAAGAGCCTGAGAGGAGGAAAGATGATGGAAACAAAGGAATCATTGCTGAAATGGAAGGGTGCTTCGAAAGTGAACTCACAGACATGGTAGCACACTGGGGAAAGAAGATGTACAGAAAAGGAGGAAAATTAATAATGTATTGCTCCATTGAACTTCAGTTCTGAAGTGGATGCTGGAATTATTACTGCAATTTTAAAGTTTTCCAACTGAATTGGAATAAAGCTCTCACTTCACCCTTCACATCCTATTAGGCAGTTCTTAGATCGTAGCTTATTTATAGGTGCTTATAATCTCCCATCCTGACTATGGTGGCTTTGCTGCAGCTTGACCTCCTTGAGCCTTGTCTTCCCTCTGGCACAGACTAAATGCAGCCAGCTCTGCATCCATCTGCAGCTGGCCTCCCTTTTCATCCTATCACTCGGAATTTTCCCTTATAGTACTTTTCTAACAATTTCTGTGTTTACCTTACTTCTCTTTGCATCATCCCATTCACAGCATTTACAATGAAGGCTTCCACATACAATGCCTGTCACATTTTATACCAAGCTCTATATGCCCTCTATAACTTGACTCTCAATTAAGTCCAGAAAATTATATAATCAAAGAGTGTTTCATGAACCAGAGGCTACTACTTAACAGAAGTAAATTTCCTGCCAAGCTCAGCCACCCAGATGCAGCCTATTGTAAACTGCATCCTTTCAATTACTGTTCATTAATTTTATACTTTTTGTCATGATTTTTGCATTTCTCCACTACTTGGAAAATACATATGACATGGGTGTTATGATCAAGTTCTTTAAATTATTAGAAATGTGTCTGCCCAAATTGAGGTGAAAACAAGACCATATTCCAAAGTTAATAGTGTGGGTTTTGTTTAAAAGTAAATGAAAGAGAGAGAGAGAAAGAAAAAGAAAGAGAAAAGGGTGGGGGGACAGAAAGAGTGACAGAGACAGATTAAGTAGAAAATATCACCACTCCATGGATCCCAACAATGTCCCGTTGATCCTCTCCATCCAGTCTTCTTGATGGTGAGGGCCCCCCAAAAAACATAGTGTCTGATGGATTAATCTACATTTAAGCTAGGTGGGAATGCCCAGGTACCACTCGGGAGGGGGGCAGGCAATTTTGACACTGTCTGCTGTAACAGACTTTGGATCTGTCTAATCTCTTTGCATCAAGTGCAGTGCTGTGGTGCAAGGCCTCAGGAATAAGTCTGGGGAGCACAATGGGGAGTCTTTGATGGGTTGTGACACCCCCTCAGCTGCTCCTCCCATAAATGTCCTGTGGATATGGCATTCCCGGGGTGCGGGATTTTACAGCTGAGCCTGTTTGTGTTCACTGTCTCTGACCTGAGGTTATGCCATACACACAAAACTCCCCTCTCTTTCCCCCTTAGTGCGGGTTATGGGGAGGTGGTAAGGGGGGAAGTCTGTGCAAACCTGCCCTCAACAGAGAGCCTGAGGGCTATGGCTTCCCCCACCCCATGGAACTCAGACAGGGATGATTTTCGGGACAGCTGCTGGGTTTGGCTTTTTTGTGGATCCACTCTTCTCCCTCAGCCTTGTCTGGCTTTTCCCTTGACCTGAGATGATTGAACAATAGTGTCACCTCTGTCTTATCTCAAGTTCCCTTAGGTGGCTTAACTCATAGTCCAAAGTTCCCCTTAGGAAGCATATTCAGGGAGGGGAGGGCATCAGTGATCTTCTTTATACAACTTTGTCATCATGGGCAAAAGGTCCTTCATAACAATGTTTAAGCCATGAGCCATAATGTTTCAATCTCTGACAACTGGTAAAAGAAAGCCATTTCAGAAAGTGAAGACAGTCTTCAAGTGTAAAGGTCATAATAAGCAAGCCTTGACTTGCAGCCTGGCTTGCTAAGCTTTTGCTTTAGGCTACTGGATTTTTTCTGAATCTCTCCATGAAAAGTAAATTGAAAAGTAGCACAAAGGTGATCTGATTTACAACTGAATGAGTTTTGAGACTGAGAAGAGACAACTTGACTGCCCACCACTTCTTGCCTACCTTTAGCCCTTCCACTGCCTTTACCCCTCCTTCCAGCACCAAGGGATTGAAGTTGTTGTACTTCCGATTATTTCATAGCTCGAGGTAAAGGAAATGCTTTGCTGCCTTCATCTACATGTACTGTATAATACAGGGAATTAGCAAGAGGTGGTGACACTGACACCCTCTCTAACAATGGAAGAAGGACTGCCAATGCTCCAATTCATCATTTATCTAATTAGAAGATTTCTGAATCCGAGTATATTTGGTGAACCAAAGCAATCATCACCAGAAACAATTTGCCCCACCAGCCCTTTGTCTGTTCACAGAGCAAAGGGCAGGTCCTATCTATCATACTCCTTGGCAAGAGAGGAAGAGCTGATCATGCTCAGTGAGAAATTGAATTATAGTCACTGCAGAAGCCCTGCTGTAATTTCATTTATTTCTTATTGCATTCTTAAAATTATTCTGTTGTTGCTTAAAAGTTATTGTTTGGCTTCAGTGATCTAGCAGTCCAAGACATGTAAAGTAGGCATTTTAAATGTAATAATTAGATTAAAATGTAATGTGAAATATGATCAGTATATAATTTCAGCCTTCACTGGACTGTTAGGCATCTGCATGACCAGGCTGCCTAGTGCTCCCACAGCTGAGAGCAAGTCCCATGAGACCTGTGACTGGAAGGCCACATGATACCTGCTCCAAACTCACCAGTACTTACCTTTTCCTCAATATCAAATTGAATAAATGTAAGTTATGCCACCTGATAGCCTGCTTATGCCTTCTCTACACAGTCAGCAGCTCTGGAGAGCCATCCCTAGGTGGAACTCACCGGGTAATGAGGCACTGCCAGCCATTGCTACAACCATGTACTTGACCACTCATACCTCTACATCAGGAACCACCATCATTATGTATTCACTCTCTTGGTTTTTTGTGTCTGAGTGCACAAGCAGCAGAACCAAATGCATACCATTAGATTCAGAAAGAATGTTTTCCCCTCTGCATATAAATGTCAGCACCTGTATCTTTTTCTTTAGCTATTGACACAACTTTATTGGCCACTTAGCTCAATGAGTAGACAGGCACAGAAGTGATTTGATTTTGTAACAGTCCTAAGATATTTAACAGTTCTGAAAACACAGTTTAAGAAATATTTGACCAAACTTCCAATCAAGGATAGACTCATCTGTTCTTTGCAGTTTTAAAATAGGAAAACCAAAATGCTCTAGTGAGATCACTTGCCCTGCCACATCTAACACAGCCCACAGTGTGCACAAAACCTCAAGAGGAGGAAAGCGTCCTCTTCTTCTGCCAGGAGCTGACTCCCATGCAAAACCGAAGAGCAGATATTTTCAATTCAGCAAAACAGTTGATCTGTGGCAACTCTGCTATAAAGCAGCAAAAGAAAAACCTCTGTCTTTTACACCACAGAGAAGATGCATCTGTCCCTCTTGGGGGAATAGCCCTATCCACAGAGACCACTGCTTTTTACTTTTCTTTTTGCGGTACCTATACCCCAAAGGCAAAAATCTCATTATCCTTCTCTGCCCATCTTGGCCTGGAAATATTTTTAAATATTCCCTCTGGAAATCAGGTCTGTGCTTTCCAGAGCATATGCTTAGTGTGCCCTGTTGCTCTTTCAGATCTTAACAGGTCCAAATGCTGTGCTCCTCCCCATCCTCTGGGTTTGCATGCTCTCCCTGACAGAGACTGCTGCATAACTGTGGCAGCTGAGTGCTACAGAACTTGCAGACATGCTGTAACACAGCTTCTCGGACTATGGGCAGTTTAACAGGAATGGGCAAAAATCAGGCACAGAAACTTTGTGCTGATGTTCCTATTTTTTGTGTCCCATTTTTCATTTCTTCATCCTGTCATTTTGAGCATGTACTTACAGCCACAAAGTCTCCCAGGAAAAATTCTTCTTCTCCTTTGCCTCCCAATATGTTGGAAAAGAGAAGAGGATAGGCTCTACATTAGAAGTCAGGGTCCTGCCAGGTCACTACTCACATTCCTTTGTCAAGACTGGGCTCATTTCTCTGCAGGCCTTGATCCAGGAGAATTGCTTGGAAAAATCTCTGGCCTCACGTTGCAACACCTGGTTTCCTGGCAGATACAGCTGTCTCCCTTAAGGCATCATGCTAATGGTACTACCCTACTGTCTGTCTGTCTGTCTTAAGGCTTGACCTACTTCTAGAGATGTGGTTAGAGAACCCATGGCTCCTTCATGAGTCCTTGGAAAGCAAAATGGACATTTGTGATTAGTGAAGTGCTGATGTGTTCTGATTGTAGTACCTCTGCTTAATGCCACATTTACCCACACTGGACAAAAATGTGATCTAGTCTGGAGTGTTATAACTACTACAGGCTCTTAACCACAGTCTGCAACTAAAAAGGCTTGAAATCTGCTTATTTACATGGCTGATAGATGAGGACTAGGTTTGCAGTATAGGTCTGAGGAGCTGCAAGTGTGACTAGTAGAGTGTAGAACCCCTTCACAGTGCTTGTTTTATTGCTGGGTGGATGAAGGGGGAACAGCAAAAATGCATATGTGGAGGAGACTGGGAGAGGAAGTGAGTAGGTGAGAGCTGCTCACTGCAGCACTGCATATCACAGCATTAGTCACAGGGTGCCTTGTGCTTGGTGGCACAGGGCAAGGAGGGGGCAGAGTACATGGGCAAACTGGAATCCCAACTGGAATCTTGTCAGCTGTGACCACTTGAGGTTGCTTTGAAACCATCTGCCTGCCTCCAAACTTTTCCTTGCAGACAGATCAACACTTAGGCAGTATGGATGACTGTGGACTAGAACTCCTGTGAGAAATTGAGTCCAACAGTATCAACACATCCTCTCATTACACATTACTGCTGACAGTGTTAAAAGAACTAAAGTAATATTTTGTTTTTCAGAAGTCGTGCTATAGATATCTGTGATTAGGAACTTAGCCACAAAGCACTGGAACATTACTAACAAGATCATATGAAAAAGATATGCAATTCTGTTATATGGGTTTCATGCCCTAAAGAGCACAAGTTTTCTCCCTCTCTTGGATGAAGTTTTGTGAGCAGAATCTCTGCTGAAAGAAATCCCAAATACTTTTCCATCAGCGTTGCATGGTATCAGTATATGTTCCTGTCTGAAACAGAAAATGGAAAGCAAGGCAGCTGTGATGAGATTATTAGTAAATTAGTATTTTCCTATGGGACTGTCTAGAGGGAGGTGAGAAGTATTGTTAATTCTCAATTTCCCCTAGGGAAAGGAAGCTGTGGTCAGTTCACCGTACATTGTGTCTACTGGTGTTTCTTCCTCAGGGAAGGACTCCTCCCTTTCTCTGTGCCAGAGTGGGGTCACTCCTGTGGCAGGCAGTCCTCCATGAACTTCTCCAAAGTGGGTGCTTCCCACAGTCTCCAGTGTGGGTCCCTTCTATGGAGTGCATTTCTTCAGGAACAGGCTGCTCCAGCGTGGGTTTCCTGAGGATGCAAGTCCTGTCAGAAGGCTGCTCCAGCATAAGTGTCTCACAGGGTCACAGTCTCCTTCAGGCTCCATCCATAGCTGCACAGGTCTTTTCTCCTTCTTAAATCTGTTATCCAAGAGGTGCTGCCACTGTCACTGATGGGCTCGGCCTTGGCCAGTTGCAGGTCCATGTTGGAGCTGCTTGGCATCAGCTCCATTGGACATAGAGGAAGCTTCTAACAGCTTCTCACAGAAGCCAACCCTATAGCCTTCCCACTTCCAAAATCTTGCCATGGAAACCCAATACAAAGACTTAAGAAAATTATTCATTTATCTTGTGACTTAACATTTTGCAATGCTGCTTAACATTCAGCTACAGTAATTGAAAGCCAGCACTGGCTACTGTGCTGGACTTCTTATTAAAGTTAACAGAGCAATACAGAGAAAGATTTATGGTTACTAGCAGGGAGGGAGGGAATGTTTCCAGCAAGAGGGAGAAGAAAAGCATTCACAGTGCAAATGTTACTTTCATTTAGTTTGTGTACACTGTTATTTATCTATGGCCTCAAACTCAAAATACGTCATTCTGAATAAGGGGAAGCCTTTCATTAAAGAAATGTACTTTCATGTAGTCAAATGAACAACACTCATTACAAATGAAGTTTTATACAATTGTCTCAAGATTGAAGACATATCTATAGATTTAAACACAAAAAGACATAAACTGCCTAAATGACATGGATTAATTTCACTGCACTTGGTGAAGTTGCCTACTGTTCACATCTGTATGTGGGAGATCTTCAGTTCCTATTAAATCCATATATGTGCTGTTGCACTCTTTTGACCGTTATATGATAGTCTGCTTAATTTTGGCATAAAGCACAAGGACACATAAGCTTATTTAATGATAATATTTCTTCAAGACTTTATCAAAAAGGCACATCCACATTTATGTACATAGCATCTTCTAAGTTCCTCAGCCTAACTGTATATTTGAGTATTACAGAAGAAGGTCTCTTGCTTTTGCATAATGACATTAGATACGGAGGGACAATTTTGGGGTTTGTGATCTGGAGGAAGCAAGTTGATAATGAGTCCAGCCCCTGCTTAGCTGGAATCTCTGCTTATTTTTCACCCTTCTGTGCCAACACAGGCTTTTGAATACCTCTCCTTTTAAAACAGTGAGGGCTGGTATATGCCTTCCACTCTGATGCAAAGATAAAGTTTACTAAGAGATAAGGTTTCTTTTTATGCCTCCACCTATTTATTTGCCATCAATTTCCTATTTGGTAGAGGTGATTTTCCTACATATCTATATTTGGACTTTGCTTTGAAACCTGAAGAGGCATGAAAGAAATCTCCTGTAGAAAGGCAGACTATTTCTTGTGTTTATGCTTTTCAATACTGATAGTAAGAAAGAAACTTTGAGAACAGTGACAGTGAGCATTGGGGATAAGGCTGAAGAAGAAATAAGTAGTGTAATGTTCCAGAATAGGCTTGAAAAGATTCTTTTACTAACTTTTTTACTGTTCAAAGCTTTATCTTGTTGCTTTTTTACTCAAATGTTTAGCCAGTATTCAGAGCTGAGCTCAATTAGTTTGCTGGTAAGGGAAATTGATTTTTACAATAAGGTCTTTCTTTAGAGAAATTCAGTTTATTTACAAAGGAATCTACACAGTGTCCTGCTTCTGTGGACTTATTAAGACCAAATATCCAGTTCACTTCCTCAGATTTTCCAAGCTGTCCTTCCCAGGGATTTTCACCTTGGGAGCTCAGCATTCTCCTTCCCCACACAACTGCAGACATGGATCTTTGGGGTGATCGCTCTGCCCTCCTGTCCTACTTCCCTATAGCCTTGGATGAAAGATCTGCTGTCAGTCCATCTGCTGGTCCATGAGGCTTAGCTGTGCTCTGGCCCTGCCATCCTGCCATCTAGCCCTGTGAATATTTGTTTCATTTTGTACACATTATGGCTAGCACCTGCAGAAACTCTAAGAAAAGTATGATACTGCCTGTTCCAGCTGATGTATTTATGGAATTTCTTCATATAGGTTCATGATCACATTACACAATGCATCACTTCAAAACAAATAGGGAGACCCTTTTCACATGTGAATTTAGCAAGGAATATGAATACCATGTTTGGGAAGAAATGTGCATGTCCCAGTGTCACAGATGGAGTTTTGGTATGGACTGTCACTGCTAACGGTCCTGAGTTCCGCAACATTCAAAATGTACCAGTGGGGGCTATTTAATTTTATGCAGAATTATTATAGATTCAGATTTTTGAGCAACAAAATTGGATCATTTAAGAGAAAATACTGAAGAGTTTAAAGCAAGGGTGAGTGTGAAATTTCCTAGGGAAGCAAAGAGACTTCTGCTGCTCAGTACATTGGAAAACTTTGACAAGGAAATTGAAGTAAATATCTTGCTTGGTAATAGTGTTGATGACATATAGTTGCAAAAATTTTCTTTTATTATTTTTAGGTGGTAGCATCTAACATTTTACTGTTTATAGAAAAAAGTTAAAGATTTTAAGTTAAAATCCTAACTATGGTGTTACACTGATACTGTTTTATTCTGAGACTGTTGCCATTATGTGCATTTATAAGGAATAGAAATTTTGGTAATTTGAAGGGCTATCCAAAGAAACCCAGACATTATTTCATAACTAAAATATCAATATTTAGTAGTAGTCAAAAGACTGAGTTACAGCTTTTATACTGAAGTTATTTATTATTCTAATACAGTAACTAAGATTTAACAGTAGCTGCCAGTTTTTAAAATGCTGACTTTTAAAATACAGCGTATGACTGGAGGGGAGAAGACAACCTCAATAACTCCTTTACATTGAAAATTTTCATGGTGTGACTTTCCCTAGCTTTCCCACAGGTAAGGACACTGTTGTTATTTACATGATGCTGAACTTGTTTTTTCCTGCAGGGACTGCATGACACACAAGCTGAATGTTTTCATAATTATAAAAACAAAATCTGATGGTGTTTAATTTTCTTGCATTTGTAATGGGACTTTGTTGATTGTTCAGCCTTGAAGTCTTTTATAAAATGTTGCCTGTTATACTGGAAAAAAAATCACATCTGTTTTCTTTGTTTTCAGATCAAGGAAGAACAGTATTTGAGGAAATGCTACATCAGACAATAATCAGTACTCTTCAAATAAAATAGCAGATGACTGATCTGTTATTTAGATGTTCCCTAGAGTTAGGAATATAATATCTAAGTACACTATTTAAACTCAATATTATTTAGAAAGATGTCATTTGGATACCATTAAATTCTACTTAAATTAACAAATGGGCATTTTATTTTATTTTTATTTCCATAATTTTGTATCATCTAATTTCTGAAATTCTATCCTCTGTATTCGACCAGTGACCAGCTACAGAACCATTTTGGGTTTGTTGTTTTGTTTTGGGGTTGTTTTTCATTAAGAATTATGACAGTAGATGAAATGGTAAATGGGTTATCTAACAGATGTTTTACATTTTTCAATTTACCAGTCTTTGATGTTTTGTTTCAAACACTATTTTTCTGATTAAGACACTCTGTGTGATCCCTTTGTATCCCTGAAGCAGTTAACTTGACTTTAATTTGTCAATAATTACTCTTAAAGGACTGTTTGCTGAGAAAGCTAAATAAATGTAGATAGTATTCCACCTCTGGTAAAACTCAGAGGTCTTGCACGATAATCAGTACGAGCTACTCTTCTGAATTAAAAATGTACCAAGAGGAAGATTCTTAAAAATTAAGCTACTATGGGCAGGATGAAATATAGATCAGATAACACAGCAGATGAAAGACTGGCAGTATAATGCTGTGAAAGTGAAATGTCATTGCAAATTCCCTTACCCCTGCTGCTTCTCATTGCCAGCAGTGCTCAGACCTTGGTATAATGTCTGGTGAGGAGAGGTGCAGACATGGGCTCAGACCTTCGTCCTGGCAGCCTCTCTGCATTGGCATCATTACAGAGCTCCTTTCAGTGGCCAAATCTGTGTGGTAGCCACAGAGCATATGTGCCTGATTCCAGGTATTCCTCACCTCTGGCATCCATATCCACTGCAGTTTTCTCATACTTGCACTGGAGTAACTGAGCGGGATCTGTGCATTTCACCTCCAGAGCAGAGTGCACCCCCAGCACACCTTCACTTCTGCCCCAAGGGAGCAGCTGAGTGGCAGGTAGATGGCAGTCATCACCCTAATGCCCTGCAAAATACTCAGAGACCACAGCAATAAATGCAGTGTTAAAATTTTATGCTGAATAAAATAGTACAAAATATTGTCTGTCTCCCACAGGAGTTCATGGGTCTTTTGTTGTTGACTTCAAATTCATGTAGAATTTCACCCATGCTTTTTCAAGCTAACTGGAAAGTTTTCTTGAGAATTTCTGTCACATTTGGAATAAGATATTTTTCTTTTCTTTTCTTTTCTTTTCTTTTCTTTTCTTTTCTTTTCTTTTCTTTTCTTTTCTTTTCTTTTCTTTTCTTTTCTTTTCTTTTCTTTTCTTTTCTTTTCTTTTCTTTTCTTTTCTTTTCTTTTCTTTTCTTTTCTTTTCTTTTCTTTTCTNTTTTTTGTCATTGTTTTTTGGTTTTGTTTTTAATGAATTCTTTCTCTGTATTTAAGGTTGTAGGTTCAATCCCCATACGAGCCATTTACTTAAGAGTTGGACTTGATCCTTGTGGGTCCTTTCCAACTCACAATATTCAGCGAATCTGTGATGTAAAAATTCATCTTGCTATTGACTATGGAATTTCTCCTCTTTCTACAACTCCTCAAGTCCCATCAGATTTTATAGTTGTATCTAATAATCTAATGAAATTCTGACCTAAAACATTTAGGTGCCATATGCCTTTGCATCTGCATCCTTTGAATTGTTATTAGCCCTCACTGGTGTAGATACTTATAGATGTTCTTATTTATGATCTTAATTAAATTTAAGATAGTTCAAGGTATGCTTAGCAAATTGTAATTACTGCTATTTCTTTATATATAACCAAAAAATTAATCAGTCTATCTTTTCATTTCCAATCCCTTAGATATAATTCTGGCTCTCCTTTAACTTACAAAATATAATTACAAGGCATACAGTAATTTTATTAGTGAATACCCTGAAGACTACAGGATGCATATCTTCTAGACTGGCTCATCCTTATATATTCTGTTTCTTCATGTATCCCCTTACCTGCCAAATCACCAGATGCAGTGGCATAATCTTCATTACTTAATTATAATTATTAGTCAAGGGGTTTCTACCCAAGACATGCACCTTTTGATCAGTCTGTTGAACAGATTAGCAACAGGTTTAAAAAATAAACCATTTGATGATGAGAATATTATCTGCTAGCCACCTAAGAAGAACAGTAGGAAAATAAATACTCCTTTAATATTTGGAGAGTGCTATATAATGAGCAAGTACAAATACAGAATAAAGGCTGTTTGTGCATCCATTGCTAAAATTTATTCACTTTTGAATGCACTTTTGAATGCAGTTTAAAGTACTTTTTATGCAACACATGAATTATGCATATATATATATATATATATATAAATAAAATGTTTGTATATTCCTTATGTGAGCTAGGGCATTTCTTGGAGGAATTAAAATAAGAGGGGAGGGCCGCTTGATATTCCAGTGAAATCTAATCTGCAAGCAATTTGCAACTATAAATTTCGCTCAAGAGATTTCCAGGTGTTTGGTGCACATCTACCCATGGGACGAATTTCCCAAGAAATTAACCTTAATGGCTGCAGTAAAATGGATCAGAGGCTTTATCTTTGCATCTCTACTCTCTGTGATTTCTGCTTTATCGATCTGTCTTTTGCTTTTGTACTGTCCTTGGTTTTTTTAAAGAAGGCAGATGAATAGGCTTTTTACTAATGAGTTATACTAAGAGGCTGCTAGATTTCCAAACATACGTCATTAGTTATAGTTATATTTTACAAAGACAGTTTTTCAGTTCAGTTTCCTAAACACATTGTAGCATGCTTAAAATCTGAATCCTTGAACTATGGCCACTGTACATTTTTGCAGTGAGACATCCACCATCAAAATTTTCCCAGTTTAAAGAAAACGGTGAGTAAAAAAGTATTACCTCATACTTTACCTTGGAAACTCAGACGCAGAGAAATCTTGTTTTTACAAGGTCAGTGAAGACAACTGAAGCAGAGACAAGAAGTTATCTCTTTATTTTGTGCCAGTTTTTGCCAGCTTCCATGGATGATCTTTCAGCAGCACTCCAATCTTCTATTACTCTTGACCTTCCTTTTTTTTTCTTTTCTGGCAAAGCCTAAATGTCAAAAATTGTCACAGAGCTAAGCAGATCTTCCAGGTAGACTGGCTTATCCTATGGAGAACAGTCTGTACTGAAAGTGATACTTTAGTCTAGGTCTGTTTAATGGACAGCTGAAGGAGTCAGCAAACTGAAATAAGAAAGTTTCACTTCTCTACACTACTAGTTGGAAGAGCAAGAAATTAGTAACTAAGAGTCTACAGAAAATTTGCAGCAATATGTGGAACTTTCAGTGACCTTTCCTTTGTTAAGAACACTTCAATCCTTAGAGCAACAAGTGCCATGTCTGTACTGGGCCTGGTCATGAAAAGCCAGAATGTTGCCTGCAAAAAGCCCAACAGCAGCTGAATGGGAGGTTGTCTTGATAGGTTTCTTGATGCCTCAGATGGCTTGAATTAAATTTTATGGTTCTGTCCCTCTTTTAATCAGATTTTACCTCCTCCTATAGGAAGAAATTGCCAGGATTTGTTCCTGCATTTTAAGTCCACATTCAGCCTAGGAAGTTGAAGTCTTCCAAGGAAGCAACCAAGGGAGTTTTATCTTCTCCTTGGTGTCCACAGCTCCTCTAGAAAGCTGTATCTCTTCAGGACACTTTGAGATTAACAGCACGGCCATAGTGTATACTGTCTCTGGACACACAGATTAGATGTGAGGAAATACTGGCTTCCCCACAATTTTTATCCTTCCAGCTCTAGATTTGTGATTAATAAGGAGGGGGAGGAGGGCACACAGGGGAGTAAAATGAGAGATGGGTGCAGCAGCCTCAGCAAACTGGCTTTATGTGACACAGGCCAGTCATCAGGGACAGTGATAGAGGGTTTAGTGCTGACAGAGCCCACGTCTTTACTCTTTGGCCCTGTACAGTCATGAATAAACAAGTAACTGTAAAAAATAACAAAATGTCTTTCTGAATTTTAAGAGCCTCACATGCTAGTTCTTATGAAAACGATCCCTGCTGCCAGCCTTTCCAGGAGTCCCAGATATCTCCTGCAATGCAATTATGCAGGCTCAGTAGTAAACTATTCTGCACAAATTTGAGCTAAAGGACACTGTAACAAATTACTGCAATGAAGTACAGTGATATTGCATCAAATTGTATCTGAATCCACTATTTCTGGATTTTTTGGTGTTGAAAGTCTGCCCTTCAGGATCTCATTGTCCTCTTGTTTGTCTGCTTACATCCTCTTTGATGCTGCAATACCAGTGTGAGTCCAAGGTAGATTAGAAATAGCGGTTCTGTAGGAAACAAACAAAAGCCTTTGTCTATTGGCCACTATCACTTTTTTGTCTAGTGGAAAAAAAAAAAAACAAAACAGATGTCTATTTGCAGACAAATGAAACTTCATCAAATGCTTGAACTTTTCACAAACAGAAAATCTGAAGTTTGATCCAAGAGTGATTTCAGGCAAATCTGATATTAGTGGAGTTTCATTCACTTTAAGGAACATTGCTAATTCCTGCAGTTATGATACAGCATCTAACTCAAAAGTCTCTGAATATTGCCATGAAAATATTTCAGTGTTATTGTGGTACTGTTCACTTGGAGTGTGTCAAAGGCTTCTACAAGCCTAACATGAATATAGCGAAAAAAACATGTCAATAAATAAGCAGCATAACATAGCAGGACTAAAGCTTAAAAGGGAAAAATGAAGTGTTGAATTGCCTGGCACAGTGAAGAACTAAAATGTAAAACAACTAAGTCTAGTCCTAAATGTATTTTTGGTATATTGAAATGCTCCTCCAAATGATCATTCTAATCATAACCCACTGCTATCTGTCGCTGCAGGGAAACAGGGAATATGAGGACATCTCTTCTGCTGTGAATCCCTCACTGTCACTCATGGGAGATGCACTGAAAGATGCAAATGGGATTTAGACACTGAGGCTTTAATTTACTCCTGTAGCTCTAATGACTAGATGTAAAATGTACCGTTGATATGTTCTCTGAAGAATAGGTGACAGAATGTGAATGTCATAATCTTCCTTTCACATTTTCTTGTATTTTAGTTAAAAGATGGGGAAACGCTTAAAGAAAAATGTAATACGTCTTTGTTCACTACAGGATGTCATCCTACCACAAGGTCCAAATAAAATACTGAATTATTAAATTTAGGACATTTTAATTTAATTTATATTACTTGAATATACTAAGGTACATCTTTAGGAATATGCACAAAGTCTTGAAATGCACTTGCTCTGTCTTATGAGCAGTTTAGTACAGGTTTGCTTTTACACATATGGAATAGTTTGTGTATAGGATTTTAAATAAAGGTGGTTTTATCAGAGTAGATTAGAATGGTCTATAAAATACCTTTGTAAATGGAAACAAGCTACAAAATTACATTTGCTTGGAGTTCTAATTTACATGCATATTTTATACACACTTCAGAACTAAAAAGTTGATGTTCAACTTGCGGACATCCAGAGCTTTGCAAATCCCTGGCACTCTTAACATATTAGCACATGGTTTATGTCCTAGCTCTGCTGCATTGCCAAGTTTTATGAGTCAAGTCATATGCAAAGTCTTATTGAGAACCTTGTAATTTTTTAATAACCATGTAATTTGGGGCAAGAGCAGGTGAGAACCAGAATGACTCCTAGGATTTTTGAAACGGGTACTATTAAGATTAAAGTACCTAAGTAAGAACAGAAGGTGTAACAGTGTATTTTAGTGTAGTACATACACACACACAGAGAGGTGTGTATGTGTCTGCTATAAATTTGGACCTTTGACAGAATAACTGTCATGTTCAGAAGTTTAGGCAGAAAAGTGTGGTACTCCTTGGAATGCTTTTGCTCAAGCCAGTATCTGTCAGTTGCTCCATCTGTATTTAACAGCTTGAGAGAAGCTCTTAGAAGAACCTCTCATCTAATCCTGGCTATCCTGTTGCTTCACTTAAGGTCTTACCATAGTTAGATTATCTGATTCACAGTCTCATTATCTGACTCACAGTTCTCATGAACCTAAGAGATACCATTGCTTTTGGATTAAAGACTGGTTCCGCTTGCCAAATCCAGTTCAGTCATGCCTTAAGACCCAAATTAAGACTTTGAAGGATAGTTTCCATTGGTTGGAACAATGGAAAGGATGAGTAAGACCGAAGTAATGTAATCCCACTCTGAACATCTAGCTCCTCTAGGGGTTCCTCCCTTTGAAGTTAGCAGTTATCCTACAGAGTGCTCATTATCACCTGTACAAGTTTAGACCCCATGGTTTTCTCCAAATTGCAAATCACATCAATGAAAGGACATTAGATATGCTAAGCCAAACAAAATCTGATAAGAATTTTAAAACAGCATCATTTGAACTGCCATCTTGTGAGAAAAATAAACCCCTTAATTCTTGGTCCTGGAGAATTGTAGACACCTGTTCTGGCATCCACTAGGGAAGGAGACTGGATTAAGTCCCTGAATCATCATAGAATCGCGTTGGGTTGAGTTGGAAGGGACCTGAAAATCATCAAGTTCCAAGCTGCCTGCCATGGGCAAGGACCTTCCAGCAGGTTGCTGAAAGCACCATCCAATCTGGTCTTGAACATTTCCAGAGATGGGACAACTGTAACTTCTCTGGGCAAATGGTTCCAGTGCCTTACCATCCTCACAGTAAAGAATTTCTTCCTCATACCTAATCTAAACCTGCCCTCTTTCAGTTTAAATAAATTCTTCCTTGTCCTATCAATACCCACCTCTGTAAAAAGGCCCTCTCCCTCTTTTTTAAAAGCCCCCTTTAGCCACTGGAAGGTTGCTCTAAGGTCTCCCTGGACCCTTCTCTTTTCCAGGCTGAACATCCTTAGTTCTGTCAGCCTGTCTCTATAGCTGAGGTGCTCCAGCCCTCAAATCATCTTCATGGTCATCCTCTGGACTCACTCTAACAGCTCCACAGCTTTCTTTTGCTGAGGATTCCTGTGTTTGGGATCCTTCCCTCTGACTCAGTCTTCCACTTGGAGGTTATGAATGCACAGTAGAATCAGATGATCTGGAACTGTGGCTAAATACTAGCTGCACTCAACAAGATTTAAAAATCTATTTGGGCAAAGTATTAACATATTGCACTTGTTGCCTTTTCTTCCAGATCTATCAACATGCAGAACGTGATTAGCTCTATAAAACTAAAACTTATTGTGCTTCTTCAAACTTTAATAAATTCAGTAAAATTTAAACTGCTGTACTTTAGATAGCTCACTACTTCACACTTTGTGTTGTTTCTGCTTTAATGACCAGTGGAGACATAATGTGCATGTGCAGGCCAGATAAAGGAGGTTCTAATTTAACCTAATTAAAAATCAAGAATGTTACTGGTGTCAGTATGGAGCTTCAAAAGATAATTGCTTTAAAAACTGTATGTAAGAAAAAATAAATTTAATTTAGAAAATTAAAAAATCCACAAAAAATGTTGGCTTTTTAATAGTTCTATTCCACACTAACTAATTAGCCTCTTAGGTTTTCAAAACTGCTCATTAAATGTTCTGTTAGTATTGAAGAGATGTTTTTTGGTTTTCTTTGCAATCATGAACTCTTTGTTTTGGCTCTTTCTTTCTTTCTTTCTTTCTTTCTTTCTTTCTTTCTTTCTTTCTTTCTCTTTTTTTTTTTTTTGCATATTCAGGATTTTTGGCCTTTTTCTTCCCTTTGGCCTTTGTGCTTGCTCTAAAATTAAAATAATAGTTTAGTTCTTAATTTTATCACTGAATCAGCTGAACAGTCATGCTTTTTCTATGACTGGATAATTGTTAAAAGATATTTGAAAGCTTTATGCAAATATCTTCAGCTATAAATACATTGATATCACTAGACTTTAAACTCAAGCCTTCCTTATGGGTTTATTATGTTTTATACAGTAATGTGTAAAAATCAAAAAGAGATTTCAGTGATAGAAGTTTCTTCCAGGTATCAACAAGCAGATTGGGTTCCTTAATCCTGAGAAGATAAATCCAAAGGTAAGAGAATGGCTGCGAAGAACAACCTTAGGTGTCTAACAACTGGAGTGAAGAACTAAATCATCTTCTGGGATGCAATGTAACTATAGACTCTATCTCCTATCTTCTAATACTATTCAACCACTTGAGATAACCACTGCTGTTTATCTTATGCACTAGAAATTTTGTAGTAAAATACTGCTAATATAATGGTTCTTAAACCACTTCTGGGGCTGTTATTAAGGAAGCAGGCAGAAGAATGAAGATATCACCACACTTGTTGATCTTGGCCTGTCATCTAGGTCCACTCTAGTAAGAGCTAAGCTGCTTTACTTGACAGTAAGGAATGAACAAAAGCAGTTTTAATACTGGTGGTGTTACCATTGTACTTATCTAAGCAATAAGTTATGCAGTGTAATTGCAGGCTGAAATAGGTCGCAGTTTGTCACATGGCTTATTCCAAATTGATGTTACTTCAGTTTGATTGTCCTTTCAGGAGTAGTGATGTACTTCAAAAAATTAATAAGCTTGGGCAACATTTCCAGAACTGTTTAAAACTACAAAATTAGGCAATTGTAGTCCATGCAGCATATGACAGAAGTGCTATTACCATTAGAGAAACTACAGAGCTTATGACCACAACTCATGATCTATTCTGCAGAGTCAGTTGAACATCAACCAGTGGTAAAAATATTTAAAGCATAATACCTGATACATGAAAGAGAGACGGCCCAGACTTGGATGATGAGCAAAGAAAACCCCAACTACTATCCCGTTAGGGACATGAAGCACTTTTAACTGAAGTAAGAAATTTTGTAGACAGTTCTTAAAACTTGTTTGTACACAAATCCCTTTCTCCTGAAGGGGATACAGTTACTTTGTTTCGATTCCAGGCAATTAGCTTACAAACTCTACAAATAGGTCCTCAGTCCAGAAAGCATGGAAAAGAGCAGTGACTTACTCCAAGCGCTCTGCAGTGGTTTGAAGAAACGAACGTGAATCCCAGAAGCAGGTAGTGGAGTATAAGTGCTTAAACTAATGTTCCCTACAAAATTAGTTTGGGTGGGTGCAAGCTACAAGGATGCAGCTCCACTGTCTCCAGGCACACTTCATTTGCCAATAGCTGAACTATATTTGGACTATTTTCACTGCTAAATGTACAGCATGTCCCCTGTTTGTACAGTTCTTAGCAAAATGGGACCCTGCTCTTGACTGACCTCTAGACTGCACAACGATACTAATAATAAATACCAGGGAAATAAATGATGACCTAACACATTTGATATATTTCCTCCACTATGGAAGAGCAATATGAATATGTACACCAGCACACCGTAAGCAGATTCTGATGTATGCTATATATTTTTAGCACAATGGCCTTGATCCAGACATTTTTGACAGCATCTTCTACCGTCTTTCATCATTTTGCAGGGAAGTTTGTAGGGTACTCTAGATTTGAGATAGCTGTGGTCTAGTGTTAAACTTAACATTGTATAAAAATGTAGTTTAGTAGCACCCTTTAGACAACTGCTGTGCAAACAACTGTTCCTTAGAAAAAATAAATGACTGAATAGATGGCACAAATAACTTTTGGCCCAGTGTTCATATGTTGTGCTGCAATATAAACATAAGCCTAGAAGAGAAATTCACTTCCTCTGCTGCCTATTTGCTATGCTTTACTGTCTATAAATAATTGTTTTTTAAAAAACTAATAAGAATATTTAGAATTCCATTGCTGTCCCTCTTATGATTAACTTCTGCAAAAAAACAGCTCAAGCAAATTCAGATGTGGTAGAGGGCTCACCAAAAATTTGAACACTGATACTGTTTATAGCAATATTTCTTATGACTTTACATAAAGGGAAGTTATGGGACAGAAGAAGATTGGTAAAGGAAGAATACCATTACCTTATTTAACTGAGATCTAGTCAACATCTTAAATTGTCCTCATTCTCACTGTGTATTTGAAATGGCGCTGGGAGGTTCCAACCAGGACTTGGCATTAGAGAGACACTGTAAGATTTTCTCCAATTTTACACACATTCAGAGCAGGAATAGAGAGAAAGGAATTAAATATGGAGTAGTTTTACAGTGGGCCATAAAAATGCTGTTAAATCTGTGGGTGGCATTTGCTAACAACATAGTCTGAACTGGGAGAACTGATGAGGGAAAGGAAAATAAAGAAGAGCAAGGATGGCAAAAAGGAAGTGCATTTAGGGAAGTGAAGTGAAACTGAAGTGACTATACCCAACTGATCATTAAAAACATAATAATGTTGCAAAGAAAAGTACACGAGGAAAAAAAAAATCATATGCTGATATTGTCAGTGGATGCCTGATAATTCTTGCTGAGGCTGTCTCAATAGCTTCATGTGCCAACCTAAAGCATCAGACAGAGGAATAACTGCCCATAACAGCAATCTTGATTTGGTTCAAGGTGAAGCTTGTGTGCTTTGAGGATGTTTTATCTTCACCTCCCTTCAAATACAAAAGAAAGATGCTGTCAACATCTGTGCCAGTTTAAAATTATTCCTAGCAATAAACTTCCATTATCAACAGAAAAAAAGAAACCAAACAAACAAAAAATGTAGTCATGATTGTAATTTCATGTACATAAAGTTATGACTGTGATTTGCAACATACTTTTCAGGCATAGGAGTAAAGATATTCTCCCAAAAGATCAAAGAGATTAAGAAACCCTCAGCAGAGACCAAAAGGAGTAGCAAAAAAAATGCCTAAAACGAATAAGACTTTTTACTCAGGCAATTTGGCTAGGAAAGAAGTTTGTAGATCTGGTGGACTTCCAAGACTGTTATGTGAGTAGATGTTGCTTGACATCCTAAGTGTTTTATCTGGACTACTAACACATTTTCTTCCCTGGACTTAGAAGATCCGGCTCATCTCATATGCAAGCAAATGGCTCCTGTAGTTTGTTTTTTTTTCTTTGGATTATCACTTTGGTATCTCACCTTTAGTTTGCCAAGCTCATTTAGTACTGAGGCAAGACTCTTTTGCATATCAATCTTCACTCTGCATCTTTAAGAAGGGTGTTGGAATTAAGCCCCTGATGCCAGGGGTTGATGCTCTGTTCTCTGTCACGAATGATCAACCTGAGTATGTGGTAAAGGGTAACCACTTGTTTGTGCAGTAGGTTTAAAGTAGTTTTGCCAGTAGAGGTATTTGTTTGGAATTGCATTTAATCTTAAGAGATAATTAGTGTTGTCTTCTTTGTTGTGCAACTAAAATCTATGGAAAGAAAATCATATCACATCTCTCAGTTTCAGCTGTAATTACTGTGGGAGGGTTAGAAGTCCCTGTGTGTTCATAGGTTTTGTGTGGTGTCTGTTCATAAAAGCAGTAATGACTCTCTCAGTAATTACAGACCAGGCCTCCTGAGCATTCATTCAGTGCCCCAATGTTAATAATTGAAAATAAAAAAAGGAATGGGATAGAGTGCATGAAAAAAGGCACTTCAGGTGCCTTAGGTTTTATTGAAGAAGTTAGATTTGTGAGTAGAAAGAAACCTAAAAGATTGTTGGCCAAACTTCTGTGAATGCTTTATTTATTTGTATAAAACTATAAGCTGTGTATTCTTCCATGAAATGTTATTTTATGTGCAAACTCATGGCTTTGGAGAGATGAACACTCACAGGTTCAAACTGTGACTGGACAAATGTACTGAAGACCAATCCATTGAGTACTATTAAATTCAATGATGCCATCTCAGGGTGTTTCTGGACTACAGCTTCCTAGATGTGGAAAGCATTCTTGATTCTCTGGTTTACTTTCCCTCTTTCATGACAATTATTATTGCTGAATCTTCATCCTGATGCTCACCCTTAAATAAACGTCTCCTCCCTTTCAAATGAGACATCCTCCCAATGTATTTATCTTCCTTCCCAAATAGATGGGGATTTAGAAACAAGTGCAGGAGAAATCACAGACCAATAAATGAAAGGAAGTGGTATCAAGTTGTGGCAGAAAAGATTATTGGATATTAGGAAACCCTTTTTCATAAAAAGGGTTGACAAGCATAGTAACAGGCAAGTAGTTGACTCACTGGAGTCAATACCTGGAGGTATTTAAAGGATACATAGACGTGGCATGTGGGGACATGGTTTAGTAGTGGACTTGGCAATGCTATATTTACAGTTGGACTCAATGATTTTAACGGTGTTTTCCAACCGAAATGATTTCATGATTCTATGAAAAAATGACATGAATGAGAATAGCACAGAGCACTCTCCACAGCAATGACCATTTGTAGAGCAAGAACTCTGGTTTGGCTCAACACATCTTCTTTCAAGGTGTAGCTATAAAGCCTTAGCAACCTATGTTAACTTTTGCTTTTCTCGGAATGGCAGTACTTTATTATTCCAAACAAATGGTTTAGTCGAACAGGGTCAATAAACACTTCCCATGGTCTGAAACAGGCACTGCAAAAGTAAAGCTAAATACAAAAATAGCACTGTGAATCCCACTTGCTTTTGACAACAGATAACTGCAGCAGGAAAATGGGCAACCGTAATCGAACAGGAGTGTCACAAGGAATTCCTTTGGGGTCCATAATTTTGCTTCTACAGCAGTTGCGCTTTTTGTGCTCCCACGGTAATTTTTCGGTCTCACTGTTGAAATGCAGATTTGGAGGTCAGAAGCACAGGAGCCGCCAGCTGCCAGAGTACCCCTGTGCTTTACAGAGCGAGTTTGGATTGTTTGGGATTTTCTCAGGGCGAAGAGCCAGGGCACTCAAACACCCACTGGGTTATTCTGTGTGGGCCGGGGATCTGGGCTGCTCAGCCGCCGGGACTTTCCCCGTCCCTCCTCCGGATGCGGCCTCAAAGCCTCCACGGGTGGCGGCGGCTGCCTCGTTAGGACGGGGCGGGCCAAAACCCGGCGGCTGCGGCGGCGACGGAGTGCGAGGGGGAAGGAGGAGGTGACGGAGGAGGAGCCGGAGGAGCCGGCAGGGCGGTGCTGCGCCGAGCGCGGCGGCCCGGGTCCGCCCCCGCCGTCTGGGGGCCGCCGCTCCGCCCCGCTCGCCCGCCCNNNAGCTCCGGCTCCTCGCCGCCTCCCCGCGGGCGGGTGTTATGGCCCCTTGGGGGAGCGCAGAGGGCTCCCCGGCTTGGAGGTCAGCGCAACTCCTGCTCCTCGTCGTCTCCTGCTGCGGTAGGTACCGGGCAGTGACGCCGCCCGTCCGCCTCCGTCTCGCGGGCCGGGAGGCGGCCGCGGGGGAGGGGGAACAAAGCGGCCTTTCTCCCTGCCGGCCTCGGCGGGGGCCCTGGAGCCTCCCGGGACCGCCGCCAGGCCCGGTGGTGTCCCCGTACTTCCCTTCTCTGCCCTCAGCTCTGTCTCCTCCTTCGAGCTCGGCTGCTCCAGAATTCGCTCCGGGGTTTTTTGTTTGCTTGTTTTGTTTGGGATTTTTTGTTTGTTGTTAATTTATTTGTTTATTCATTTATTATTTGTGGGGGTGGACGGAAGTCTCCGGGAAGTCCTTAAAACTGCGGCCGGGATTCTGGGATTTGGCCCAGCTGCCCTGGGCTTGCTCTCCCGCAGATGTGCGTTGCCGGGAACTCCGGAGTTGGCGCGGGGCCGCAAAAACAAACCAGCCCCAAATCCTCTGAGTCACGAGTAATCGCTGCTTGTGGATAATAGGGATGGATGCTTGGGAGATGTTCCACGTCCGGGACAAACGAGGCCTGGTGTCGAGGGCAGGGCGGCCCCTCTGGGCCGCAGGGTCGGGGCTGGCGCTGGCGGTGAGTTTGTGACACATCAGCACAGGCCTGGGAGACCTTCCAGGGACCTTTGCTTCTGCTCAGCCTATCTGCAGTTTATGCCCAAGTAGGATTTAATCCCTGGGTATAAACTCCTCTTTTAAACAGAACTGCTAATGAAAAATATTTTTGTAAGTGCACTGAGGTTGGTTTTTACAGTACATAGGTGGCCCAGTAACGCATGACAGATCAAAACACTTGACAAAGAGAGTCGTCTCATGTTTTCTCAGGGAGTTGTGTTTGTTTTATGAAGTCGAGCACAGGTTGTGTCCGTGGGCCTCAAGGAGGAGAAGCAGCCTTTGGCACAGAGCTGAGCATGTGCCTTGCCCTGAGGAGGACAGCGACAGGGGCCCTGCTTCAGCACTTTGTGAAGTAGATGCCTTGACTCTAAGCATGCGATTGAACATCAGAAATTGAATTCTCTTTCACTGTTGAAAAAGCAAGCTTGTGTCTGGAACATCAAGGTATTTCAGATTTGCCTTTGTAAAGTGTTATTTTGTCCAGCACATGACTGTGCCGCAACAATCAGTCCAAACTCTAAAAATGTAGATACACTATATAAACCTGTAGGAGCATTTCTCATTTCATATTTACATGAGTAGAAAAGTAAGGAAGGTTTCTTCAAACAGAGCTAGAACTATGTTAGTAGCCCTATCCAAATAGTTACATTGGTAAAGTTTAATTTTTGAGCGGGTGTATTTGCATGAACAAAGTGGGGTACTGACCAGTCTTTTAAGTGCATATTAGGTAAAGCAAAAGAGTTTCATGTCAAAAGGTGAACTACAAGCACAACTGAAAAGCAGTTAGCTAATGGTGGAGCAGGAAGTGGTAGCAAAAATCTCAGGTTTGTATATCTTAAGCTGTTCCTCTGTTTGCATACTTAATGTACTTAAAAAATTAATTTCTGTGAGAAGGTTTTTAACCAGCTCAGTGTCCTGGGTTTATTATACTCATCACAGAATTGAAATTAAAAGTCAAAATTATAATTGTGATATTCTTCATCAGCCTGACCTAAGTAAAATGTTTTGAATTGTGATGCTGAAGCTTAGGTGTTACTATCAGCATTTCCCTTGCAAAAACTTAAATCACGAGCATAATCTTTGGTTAGAGAAAAAACACCCAAATTAAATTCTTTCTGAAAAACATTTTTCATAGACCTTTAATCAAGACTTTTGAAAGTTCAGCCAAGAAGGCTTCATAAGTTTCTTTGCATTGCTAAGAAACACATCACCATCCATTAGTGCCACTGCTAGGAAGGAGAAGATGCTTCTGATTTTGTTCAGCACCCTGTGTCACTTCATCCTCATGAGGAATTAATTTCTCTTAGCAGTTTTTGTTTAAAATGTCTGAAGCTCTGACCAGTTTCACTGCTCAAAGGAAAGGAGCTTTATCCTCCCCAGGCTATAGTATCCAAAACAAAAGCAAGCATTTACTGTGTAGAATAGCCCTTTCTCTAGCTTTCACTTTGAATTCTCCCATTTATTTATTTTGGGAGAAGATGATGAGGCTGGGAACTATGTCCTATTAAAGCATCTTACCTTCCTGTACAACTACTTTTAGCCTTCCAAACTGAACTGATGTAATATTGACATGAATTTGATCAAGACACTGCTGTCAGCATAGCTCTGGACTGTAGTGTTGATCCTGAGCAGAGCCTTGCAGATATCATTGTGTGAAGGCTTTGAATGCAGTAGGCAATGCCCAAGGTAAATGCATGCTTGGAAAAGCAATGGTGCATCACTTCAGCTGCTTTCCATTATGCAGTTGCACTGCGAAAATGTCTAGAATTTTCTGCTGATTACAAAATACTAAATTCACCAAGGTTGTTATGTGGGCATTGAGCTCTCCAGAGAATGTTTCTCTGTTTCCCAGTAGTTGGTGAATTTTTCAAACCTTCTTTCTGATAATGACTATAATTATAAAAATTTGAGAAGGAGGAATACTGATGAGTGGAATATTGGAATAGCACTGACTAACAAGAATTACAGCTTGGTAGGACATTGGGCAATGGTATTTTTTGGTTTATATTTCCAGTTTTCTGTTGGCTTGAGAGTTTTATATCCAAGAAATAATTGGTTTTATGTGTCTCTAGATCGTCCTGGCCTAGCTTTTAACTGGGACAAATATTAAGACATTTCTGCTTATCTCAAAGACCATAACAGTTATCTGAGTTTAAAACAGAACCATATGTTGTGCAAGTAATTTTTTTAGGGGAAAAAATGTTGGTTTAGAGATCAGTGCTATTCTTGAGGGAAGTATTTTTCAAACCAAAGCTCTGTGATTGATCCACTGGAAATTAAGTAAGTCTTGGAGTCATATAATCATATAGGTTAGAAAAGACCTTCAAGATCACAGAGTCCAACTGCAAATCCACCACTGCCAAGTCTTTCATTAAACCATGTCCCTGAATGACACATCTGCACATTTAAAGTACTTCCAGGGATGCTGATCTTATTTTTTTTCTTGCTAAAACATGAGCTTAGGTTAGAGAACTGAATTTGTAATGTTCCATTTTGTTTGATTTTTACTTAACTGTTGACCAGATGATGGTTTATATCTAATTGGTACTGTGATGGAGCACTTTCAGGACCAGTTTGTGAGGGACTGGTGTTCAGAGAAGAGGCCAGGTTATGAAAAGTCTCTGAGGTGCTATAATGCAGAAACTAGGACATGCCTTCCTTTGGAATGGAGTCTGGAAGCATGGGTATTTGGCTTCTTCAGATTTCTGAAAACTCAAACTTTATGTAGTCTTAACTGTATTTGTCACCCAGATATATTAATTTGAATTTCAGTTGCACTGAGCAGAAGACTACAGGCAGTTTCTGTAAAGTTTTGTACAGCTGGTAGCAGTCAGTGAAGTGGTACAGTAGATGAATCTCCCTGCTTTTGACTTCCAGATGTAAATGTGTGTCAAAGAAAAATATTTGCAGTAGTGGGACAGGGACACTAAAAGAATTCCAAGGTAGAAATGGTGGCAGAAGAGGTCAGTCTTAATTATCCTGATTTCTAGGTTGGTTTTTGATTTGGTGAGTATGCTTGGAAGCACTAATGACTGAGAAACATTAGTGGAGGTCATAAAAGGATTATTCCCCAAAATTGTGATTAAAAGAGTGTTTTGTGTTAGACCACTGAGATTACAGTGCTACTGATATTATTTTGTCCTGTTAAAGAAAAACTTAGTACACTTATATAAGCTTTAAAACATTTGGTTTTGGATTAGAACCATTCCAGGTTTCTGTGGTACAGATGTTGCTGGAAGCTATAACAGTACTGTGTATATAAGTCATTCTTTATTTCGTTCTAAGGGAAGACAAGTAAAATTGTCATAAAAGTTAACTTGTCAGGACCCAAATTTTACTTGTGCATCAGTTTGTTAATGATGGTATGAGATGAGGAAGAATAAATAGTTCTTTGGGTTCATTCACCTTGTTTGAAATAATAGCCTGAATCATGTAAGCAAATAAAGTGTGCCAGCCAGTTTATTCAATTTTCTGAGAAGTTGAACTCTAAAGCCAGAACAGACTGTCCTAAAGGAATCACTTGACTTAATAAATTATTGTGTCTTAAACTCCTGAATGTCAGTCTCTACTGATATTTTGTGATATACTGAACAGATATATTTTACTAAGCTGTAAATCGTATTATTGGCAAAACCACTGCATTTAATTTATTAGAACAGTTTTGTAGTCCTTTAAGAGAGCACATCCTAATTTTAACACTGTAGAAGTTTATGTTGTCTGATAAGTTAATCGTATGTCAGCTTGTCCAAGTATGTACACATTCAGCTGACTGTTCAGAGCCAATATTGCATCTATAGTCAAAATGTCTTGAGCTCATGTGGACAGTATTTAAAGCAATGTTCATTTGAGGGGAGAAAAAAAAAACCTGTATCCTAAACAAACTCATAGCAAAGAGTTTAAAAATTGTATATAAGGTAGTCAGTGTGATTGTTACTATGGGAATGGGAATACTGTCAGCCAGAGAAAGAGCAGACGTGCACTTGTAACCGGAATCATGACAGAAGCCATCTGACTCCATTCCTGTCATCAGAGCAAAGCATGTAATTAGTGTGGCTTTTTCATCTGTTCTGTCATTGCTACGACAGGAAGAGCTCTGCTGCATTAGTGTTGGAAGGACCCTACTGGTGATCTGTTTGATTCCTTTACTTGAGTCACTCCTGTTTTAATATCAAGCAGAGGTAAACTGTATCAGTATTATTTTCAACTAAGCACTAAATATTTATTGTTTTGTACTTGGTCTGGCTAAAACTTGCAATCATTATCAGTCTTGTTGGTTTGTTAGCCGATCTCAAATTTTTAAACTTTGTGCCTTTGGTGTGTTAGGTACGTTCCTTCACACATTATGTACCTTTTACCAGATGCCTCAAGTTTCCCAAGGTGTAGACATTATTTCCATACTTATTAAGTATAATTCACTAATTTACTTACAGGATTTTAAAAAATTCATGATTACTGTTTGTACGGTGTAAATAGTGTGGTTTTGCTTTCTTAGATGTCTCTGCATTTTCTAGTTTCAGTGTTCCATTTTTTACTGTCCCAGATAGTTAATGATTATGTTAAAATAATCAGCTGAGATATCTAGCTAGGCAGTAATTGAGAGAGTGTGATTTGTTGACAGCCTGGGATGTTTCTAGCTTGTATGCATTTCAGAGTTACTATGTGTGGTGTTTTTGCAGTACCAGTTAATACTTGAGGTGTCTGTTGATTGGCAAAATTGAGCTTCCATAGTTTACATGGTTTTAAGAAAACACTGGGTACCAGTGCATTGGGTACTAAAAAAATTTAGTTGTAGGTGTGAGTTCTTGTGTTTATCCCCTCAATAGAAATAAATGCTGAGTGGTTTATAGCAGGCCGTATGATACCATACTCTGAAGAATTGTGTTGTTCTGACTATCTTCTTTTTTTATTTCTGGCACTTGATTTTTTGCTGCAGTTGTTGCTTCACTGATGGTTCATTATGCAAAGCTTTACAATTGCTTTGAAATATATACTATTGATTCTTCTGAGTATCTAAGTTAAAACTACTAAATTCAGCATAGTTGACAGATCAGTGCAAACACTTCAAAAAAGCCCTAATCTAAGTTGTGGTTCAGACTTGTTTCTCAGAACAGATGCTTTAAATTTGGATATACTGTAACTTTTGGTACATTGTTATCATGGTGATGGTGTCATCTTTTCAAGGCTAGCATACTTAATAGCTATGTATTAGATTTTATTTTCCTGCTGTTCTGTTTGACACTGAATTTTAGGTTATGAGGGAATTTCTGTATATCTTTCTCATCTATTTTGTGAGGAGCAACTTTTTGGAACTAGTCAGGAAGTTAGCAAGCTAAAATACGAGCCTCCCCAAAATTAAGAAAGCTTACAAGTAGAGCATGCTTTGAAGGGGGAAAGGGAGTCACACAAAATCATTTGATTTGGTACCTTGAGTCAAGGTGGTCTTTCACTTAAGCATCTTCTGTGTTTTAGTACTTGTAGGACTTTCCCAGATACATTAATTTGGTTGTGGAATTTTTTGTTGTGCAAGAAAGCTCAACATGCTCATATTTACTAAGTTAAAAATTCTGCAAAGCAATGAAAGTGAACTAGTTGGGTTTCTCTGTGAGTGGAAAGTACACTTGAACTATATATTGGGATGGGAACTGCATGTTTTACCCATGTGATTGAGGTAATTCATGACTACCCTTTGTTTAACCTCAAAGATGTTTCCTCTGCTAAGTAGAAGCCCCTGTGGGTAGGTAGAGCAGACATGCAAAGTCAGTTGTAGCCATAAAAGAGTAGAGCGACCCTCTGACAAGCAGTGTGAGCGCACTTTGGCATGTGGTGGAAATCTATAATGAAGTTTTTTGTATATAAAAGTTAAGAAGAAAGTAGTCTGTTAGAGGGTCCTGTAACTTGGTTTTATTACTCCAGCTTCATATTAATCTAATGGGAGATACAGATGTAACCCTTTGTAAGTAGAAGGATTGTGAGAATAGTTATTTTGTGGAAAAAATAAGATTTTCTTCTAAGTTATATTTAATGGTAGTAGAAATAAGTTTGTTCTAGTCAAAGATGTATCTTAAAAATTTAATGCATTTAATGCATTTAAGGAGGTGCTCCTTTAGAAAGGGCTTTTCAATAAGTGAAGTGTTGGAGTTGCTGACATGGGCTTCCCTTGACTGGGAATCCCCTGTGAGGTGTTGTGCCTCACTCAGAAATGAGGCACATGGGACTTGCTGGTATTTCAGTCTTCAGCACAGTTTATTGCTTTTATCAGTTCAAACCCTGGGTGACAGCAGCCTCTGGACACTTCAAGGCCATGTGGCAGCAAGACCCAAAATGTCCACATTCAAGGACTTACATACAAGATATGCTATCCATATGCTTACCTAAAACATATTTTATTATTTTCCCACCAATTCCTAATTATTTGTCCCTCCATACAGTACCTGCATTGCGGGCACTTCTGTCCAATGAAATTGTGCTCCCCGCACTGCAGAAAATGGAGTAGGTGAAGAAGGAAGAATGAGGCATAGGCAACACCCGAAATCCTCCATCTTGGTTTCCCACCTACATCTGTGCTAGATAAAACCTAAATTCTAAATTTTTCACCCTGTGACAAACTACAACTATATTACTATCTATTTTACACACTGTCTGATTCAAACTCATTCCAAAGCTTCAGAAGCTTTCTCCATGGATGGAATTCAAAAGCAGTGTTTTCTTGGGGACCAGGACTTCTCAGGACAGGCAGAGAAACATTCCCTGTGTCCATGATTCCCACACTGAAGGTAAGCAGTTTAGAACAGAAAAATCAATGTGCCTTGTAGTGGGGAGGCATGCACTTACATTCATATGCTCTGACTTCTAGATTTTAGCTGTATATGAATTTTCATAAGACTTTTCTTAATGCCTTTTTTTCCTGTGCTTCACTAAGAGTATTATAATCCAATTAATTAGTATACCCTGGTAGGGTGTTTTCCTTCCATGAAATTGTATGGAGTTTCTCCAATAAAAGCTTCTGCTAGGGATATTGTGGTAACTGAGACAATGAGTACATCACATGCAGTAAACAAATCCATATATATATGCTTCTCTTGTCACATAGATTTAAGTGGAGATTTTAACTTTCCCTTTCTTTATTTCCTGCACATAGAGTTCAACAGAGTAATTTTCAAACAGAGATTCATTCTAGAGTCGCAATTAAGGTGCTTTTTTTTGTTTGTAGTGTTGTTGTATTTACTTCAGCCTGCTCTTTCTATTGCTAAAGAACTACATTTTTCCATTTGCTCTTCTCTATAAAAGTGCTTTGGGAGAGTGCACAGGGATTTAACTCAAAATGTGTGTTTAAACAACATTAAAATATTTGTAACTGGACTTGAGAGAATACGTATTTCGTTTTTTTCCAATTTGTGGTATTTTAAAAGTATGTTCCATGTTCTTTCTCCGTATGTCCTTCCCATGATCTAAATATCAGTTAAAATAATCTGAGAGAGATGTCTGCTTTTAAGTCAGGAAGATGAATGACATCAAACATGTGACTCTCGATCACAGCAACTTGCAGCTGGAAGCATTGATGGGGATGGATTTGGGTGATTGTGTAATTAGTAGAAATAGCTTCCCTTGTCAGGGCACCTCCCATTTGTCATGTCCTATCTAAAGGTACTGAATGGGCACTCAGTTCCATGGCTGAAGTTCCTGGTATCTGTGGTTGCAGAGATTCATAAAGACAGGAGAGCTGGGATGGCAAGGGAGGGAAAGATTGAGATGTCTTGTTAATGCACATTCACAGCTAAAAGTGGCAGAGCTGTTCTTCAGAGTGGAATAGGAGGCCAAGATGTCTGCAAGAACAGCTGCTTTTTAAGAGATTGGGCAAATAGAAGGGAGGAAAGGAACCAGCCTTTTATTTTGAGGGTGTGATGGTGGCTGAGTGAGCATCTGATCAGTCTAAGAGGTTACTCTTATGGGCAAGCAAAAAAAGAGGGTTTGAATGCAGGAAGAGCTTGGAAATTGCTTGAGGTCTTGATCTCTGACCTTCCAAGTATTCTCAGGTAGAGGGGTGTTACAGGAACATTAGATTCCTGCATTTGACCTGTACTTTATCAAATAAGTGAATAAACAGAGATCTTTGAACATTTTATAATTCAGCTAATTGCTTTTGTCAATATTTTTAAGCATCCTTTTTTGTGATCTCTCTGTCTGATACTGGCACTTGGCATTTCTGCACTCCAGCAGCTTTTCTGCAGGATGTGCCTGGGATCTGCATGTTTATGGAGTCCAGTTACTAATGACCTACCTCCCTGTTGTTGCTGATCCACCTAATGCTGTTTCCAGTGCGTGTTGCCTAGGTGTCATTTAGTTTGTCTCACTTCAGTTCCAGATTTTAAATTCTGTTGTGTCTGTCATCTATGCACACTGTAACAAAGCCTCGGTGGTATCACCGAGTTCTCATGCAGTTCTCATGCAGTTCTCATGCAAATGACAATCCAATGTACCACAGCTGAGTGAAAATGTTGCTTAGCAGTTTTTAGGTCCGCAATACTAGCTTTCCGGTTTTCCTCATCCATTGTGGAAATGTGGGACAGTACACAGGCCTTTTGCCTTTACACTGTAGATGAGTAAGGCTTGGGGGAAAGAACTGTACCTTTATCCTCTTGCCTCAGTGAGGAGCACATTCTGTTTTCCCCACTGTTAGCTGGAATTGCAAAGCTTGTATGTGGTGCTGTAGTGGGCTGATCCTGACTGAACACTAGGTACCCACCAAAGCTGCTCTTTAACTCCCTTCTGCAACTGGACGGGGTAGATTAAGTATAACAAATGGTTAATGGGTTGAGATAAGTTCCTTGAGAGGGAGAGATCACTTGCCGTATACTGTCATAGACCAAAGAGACTCGAGTTAGAGATATTAACTGAATTTAACAAAATTGGAGCAGGAAAATGAGAAGTAAAAAATACCTTAAAACACCATCCCCCACCCTTCCCTTTTTCTCAGCTCTGCCTCCTCCCCACCAGTGGCACAGGGAGACAAGGAATGTGGGTTAGATCAGTTCATCACAGTTCATCCCTGCTGCTGCTCAGGGAGATGAGTCCTTCCCCTGCTCCGTTATGGGGTCCCTTGCATGAGAGACAGTTCTCCTTGAGCTTCTCCAGTGTGATCCTTTCCGTGGGCATCAGTTCTCTGCGAAATGCTCCATCATGGGCCATTCTTCCTTGGGGGGCAGTCCCTAAAGAACAGCCTACTCCAGCCTGGATTCCCCACAGGTTCACAAGGCCAAGCAGGAAACCTTCTTCAGTGTGAGTTTCTCTCTCCATGGGGTTGCAGATCCCTGCCAGGCACCTGCTCTAGTGTGTGCCTCCCATGGTGTCACAGCTTCCTCTCATCATTCACCTGCTCTGATGTGTGTCTCCTCCACAGGTGCATGTGGATCTCTGCATCCCTGTGGTCCTTCATGGGCTGCAGGGGCACAGCTGCCGCACCATGGGCTGACTGCACCATGGTCTGCTGAGGAATCTCAGCTCCAGTGCTGAGGCACCACTCCACCTCCTTCTCCACTGACCTTAGTGTCTTCAAGTTGTTCCTTTCACATATTCTCACTCTGCTCTTCTCTGGCCACTGTTACCATCTGCACAATAACTTTTTTTTTCTTCTTGAAAAAGTTATCACAGAGGCTTTACTACTATTTCTGATGGCCTTGGCCAGCAGCACATCTGTCTTGGAGCTGGCTGACATGGGCTCTCCTGGACACAGAGGAAGCATCATGCAGCTTCTCGCAGAAAGCCATTCCTGTAACCCCCCCCAACTAACAAAACTTGGCCATGCATACCCAATATAGGTGCTTTTAGGTTCCATGAGGAGTTTTCCTGGAATAAGAGATTCTGTTTTCTAACTCTGCAGATTAGGAGCAGCAGCAGCACAACTGACTACACAATGATGACATCCTTCAAGATGCCCAGAGAGTAAAATTAAGGTCATCCTTCAAAGATGACATCCTTCAGATCTGCCCAGAGAGTAAAGTTAAGCTATTGGCTCGGGAGTTGAGAGATGTCCCACACTTGTAACTAACAGAAAGTTTTATTAGTGCTTGATAGTGACTTTTTAAAATTAATATCTTGAAATATTCAGCTGTACATCAGTCTTAAAATGTTAAATAAAAGTATGGATGCCAGGAATATATATGTGAGAATTAAGTGAATAGGTCTATATTTTATTTTCTTTCACCAGTTTTCTGAAACCATCCGTGTTTTGCAGCTTTACAAAGGAAGTGCATGTGAAGTCTGAGATAGCAATTTAAAGTGTTGGTCTTGAAGGAATTCAGCATAAAATGCAAAAGCTTTTAGAAATTATAGATGATTAAAATAAAGCTGAATTTAAATTTTTGGTCTGAGGTCTTACTGCGCATTTGGGCACATTTGGGAGCCAATAAGATACTCAAAGCACCTAATTTGAAATAAACATGCACAGTTTCTCAGGCTTGTGTGTTGCGCAACTAAAATGATCACATCAAACAATTTTTTTTGAGAGAGATGAGTTACTGTGATTGCAAACAGTTCTGAGCTAGCTTTAAACTTGAATTGTTAAATGTGGTGTATCAATTACTGCTATGAACATGAGGATCATGGTGTTAGATTCTTACTGAGCAACTCCTTCATGCCTGTACCATCAAATGGTACTTTGATGTATTTTTGAAGTGTCTTGATGATATTTTAATTTATTTTAACAGGTAAGCAGAGTTTTGTTTGCATTTTATGAGGTTCCATTGTCCTGGGAGTGCTTTTCTCCCTGTATCTGGAACTCTGCTCTTAAAAAGAAGGGTTATGTACTTAAATTAGCAATATACTTCATTATAGAAAGGCAGATAAATAGGAATTTGAACATGGAGGCATTATGTCTGACATTGATCTTGTACTTGTTACCATGCTGTGTCACTTTTTTTGCTATTTTAAAATTCAGTGCCTCCCTTTAAAAAGGCTATAGGAGCAAGTGCTGAATTTTCTTATTAGGTTGGCTTTTAATAGAGTGAAATGTTTGTAAAATGAAAGTATATTTTTACCCTTTATTTTACAGTGAATTAATGCATTAAAAACCAATATACCTGTTTTCCTCTTCCAGCTACCTTTCCTAAAAAAGAAAGCCATAGCTATTGGAGCCTTAGAACCTTTTAGAAGCAGAATAAAGTATCACCTGTTGCAGCATGAGCCATGATTATTTAAAAAAACCCAAACCAGTCCTTTGCGAGACCTATACAGTGCTAAGGGCAAAGGCCGACAGAAATGCCATCTGTACAGCTGCCTTTAGCTACAGCAAGCCGAAACTGTTACCTTCTGGGGACTGAACCAGCTAAAATACTTCGAGTGAATATACAAATGTCTTGAGCAATCACATTGTCTTGGCGCCCTAACACTGATAATGGCAGATTCCATCTAAAAGTTGCCAAGTAATGTCAGTGCTGAGCCTCTGAGTACTTCTGCAGATGATCCAGAAAGGAAACGCAAGTAAATAGGCAAGTGGATAACAATCAGTGTGATGTATAAACAGTGTAAGAAATTGCAAGTGTGCTGTCTTCACAGTATCTGCTTTATTACAAATAAACCTCGTGCTTCAGTTTTGTAATATCTATCAACTTGAAAATTCTCCCTAAATTTAGAAAGTTGTCTATGTGTCTACCGTCAATAACAGATGAGGAATGGAAACCTCTGGTACAGTGAAATATTCCAGGCGTCCTTTGTACTTCTTTCCCAGAACTGAATGTCTTCTAGAGATTTCTTTTCATTTCTCAAAGAGCCAAGTCACAACAAACCCAATGCCCTTAAACTGTGACTTACTATTATTGTTCATTAGACAAAGTTACCAGTAAGGAATTGTAAGGGATGTAATCTGCTTTCATCAATGCAAAAGTGTAACAAAGCTTTTCACGTGCATTGAAAAGAGGCTACCTCCAAAAGAATACAACTGCCTATCAAGTTTGGTAAATTGTATTAACATAAAAAAGTAATATATTTTTTACTTAGTTTTTTTCACTCCTTTCTTCAAAAAAAACCACTTTTTTTCAGTCATACACAGGTTGAATCTGAGTGTCCCAACAAATGGCTGTTGTTTCTTTCCCTAGTCGGCTGTTAACTTCACATGTGCTCTCCCTTTATAAAAGAGCTTGTATGTACCTAGTATGACTTGCTGGTACTGGGCTTTCTTCTTAAAAATAGGCTTACTGCAAAAGCATACTATAAACTTCACTTGCATCTGAATTCACTCCAAGATGTGATATGGTTGGTAGTAAACCTTCAATAAATATTTTTGGTTTAATATATTCTTTGCGTAGTCTCCTGAAAGTTCTTTATTATCTGAGGTTTAATTATTAAGATAGACTAATACTGACAGTATTCCTTTTTTGTAAAGTATGTTGAGCCAGGTAGAAGCTGAAGCACAGAAAATAAGTAGCTGTTTCATGGTTGTGCATGAGTAGAGTTTGTTACTCCACGTTTCTGATCCTGTACTGATTCTGTGGGAGGGAAGTGGTGAGTTTTGGTTTGGTGTAATTTAAGGCACAGTCAGTGTGGGAAAAGGCAGGCTTATTAAAGGAATGCGAGGCAACAGGAGCGTGACTTAATGATCTGAACTCCTCTTCAGAGAAGTCTCAATTCTCAGTGTAGGCAGATTAGTCTGGCCCTCACAGGGAAGACAGAGAATGAAGAATCGTCCTAAATTATTTAAATGCCAACAGCATCCTTCTGGGAAATATGCAGTTGCTGAGTTTCTGTTGTGGAACTGGAAATAGGCTACTTTCAGAGCAGTGTCTGTTCTGCTTTACTTAAAACTACAGCTCCTATCATTGTCTGGTTTTACAGATGTTGCTACCAACTGATTTCCTCTCATCTGCTTGTTAGAAACAGTCTATTGTATATTTCAGCTGTGTTTAAGTGAGTGGATGAAGAGTGCTTTAAGGGATTTAGTGATGATCTGCTGCTGCCACTTAAAGAGCTCCTTCAGACCAGATAGGTTTTCTTGGAAGCTAAAGTAGAACATTCTTTATCATGGGTTACTGCATTCTGTGTGGAATCTGTTGCATTTAGTAACAAATCTACAATGAAACCTCTGTGTTGGAATACATACAGAAATGTAACATTTTTTCCTTTAAATTTTTATTAACTGGATTTTTGGTACTGCAAGTCTTTTGCCAAATGTAGAAATAGTCCAAAGCGTTTGGAAGTTGTGGGGAGTGTGCAGATATACACAACAGAGTAATTCACGTGAAGTGAAGCTTGAATTGATAGTTACATTGTTGGGTAACAGTGAATATTCTCAAACAACTGAAGTGGCTTTTGGAGGATGGGGTTGTAAACTGGATCAACAAAGGAGCGGGCAGTTACTATGTAACTTGGACCACCAGTCATTGGTGCTAATCAGAGTGATTTTTGTCAGGGTTGTCCACAGAGATAGTAGATTTTTAATTTTTTTTTTTAGTATTATCCCATATATTTTAATAAGATTATTTTAGGAAGCTGGATTGCAGAAAGAAAAATTGTTTTAAAATATCCTTAGGAGGTTAATGAGTTGTGTAAACAAGTAGTGAGAGTGTTTCTGGGTCAAGAAAAGCATGGATCAGAAGAGCTTGTGTCAAAGAGATGAGGCTTACTAGGTGTAGGGGTAGCATACTGGAAGGTAATTATAGATATGAATGTGAGTGTATATGGTGATAAGGATTTTGGAAATACCTGTTAGGTATTTGGAAATACCTGTTAGATGGCATTCTCTTCTCCAAGGTGTTGATTTCTCTTCATGTGTTTAAACCTCTCTTCCTATATGTGCTTCTGTCATTGGAAGCCTGTCCTAGAGCAAATGCCTCTGTGTGTGTGTGTGTGTTTACTCGTGGCTGCCTGCTTTTCCCTCCCTTGGGAACTGATGGTTTGGTACAGTTTTTCAGAGCACTGCAGTATGATGATGTTCTTTGGTTTTCTCAGTGCACAGCCCTGGGATGCAAGTTTCTTTGAAAATCTTTCCTAGTTCTGCTGGTGGGACTGGCATGTGGGTGAGCCTGAGAACAGTAGTATTAGAAATGGGCAGCCTCATGTGCCCATGTTGAAGCTGAGGGAGAAGATATGGTTCCAAGTATGGCTGTGTTTCAGTGAAAGGAGGAAGCTTATTTCTCTGTCATTCATCTCCGTGGGCTTTTTCAATCAGTTGGTAACATTAAAGGGGAGTGGGCCAATTCACACTTTTTTCAGCTACATAACTTCCTGGAAACTGCTTAGCTGTTTTGAATTGCAGTGAAATTACATCTAAAACATGGCAGTTCAGAGTGCAGTGTACTACCTCATTTGAGTTAATTTGACCCCAAGATAAACAGGTATCATTAATTTCATAGATGTTTCCAGTTCCTTGCAAAGCACTTCGATAGAAATCAGAGTTCTTCTGCCTGGGATTACATGGATACAGATGGGAATATCTGTGCATATTTAAGAAGGAAATCTGATTGTAGTTCAAATTTCATGTTACATAAAGGAACAAAAGATTCTTGAATGGTTAGACCTACTGTAATGTAGTAAAATTTAGGATTTTGTGATCCATAAAATGTGAGACTTTTTCTTACTGACTACTGAGAGTAGGCACAGAAAGTGCATTTAGGCTCATACAAACAAGCCTTAATTTGTAAACGATGGCATCTGTGAGTAATTGTGATCCTTTAGTTTCTGTGACAAATACTTGCTATGTGAAAAGCCAAAACCAGAATCCATATAGCAAATTACTTGTGTGTCTTCTTGAACACATCTAAAATTTTTTGATGGTAATTTGTGAGTCTCAGGGATGTAGTTTGATAGTGGGAAACTACATTCTTAAGTGTTTGAAACAGGCTTCCTTGTGTTCTCTTTGACCGATGTTAGGTATACTATGGCTGTCTTGACGTTGTGCTGTACTCCGCTGAACTGCAGCTGCCTAAACTGTCTCTATCTAGACAAATGCTTATCTAGCTCTACAGAAAGGATTTTATTTTTCTTTATTTAGCGATTGTAGAGTCACAGTACTATCCAACACTCACGTTTGTCGTCCCTGTTAATAGAAGATTGTGTTTATCTTTTCTAACTACTGGGAACCCCCATGGCAAGAGGCTGTAGTGTACCCTACAGTCCTGTGCAATATGAGAAATAGTATTCTGGCTGTCAGAAGTGCACTTGTTTCCAGCACATAAAGGCGGTAATGTTAACTGTCCTTATCTTACAATTACTGTATTAAAGGTGTTTTCACGCAGTGTTTCTATCTTGTCTCTTGTTGCTACCTCCAGGACAATCAATGTAATTGAGGTTTTACAAATGCTTCATGAAAGGGACATGCCTTTCCCTTTGGTGCTCAGAACTTTGTACTTTTTTTCTCAATGACTTGGGGTAGAGAGGAAAGGTGAAGCATAGTGAGGAGATAGTTGTTGGCACAGGATAGAATCAGATATATCAGAATTCTGTTTCACTTGGTTTTACTCTCCTGTTGTTCTGCTGTGTTTCTTTAGTACTGATAGCTTTATCACTTAAGAACATGACTCAATCCTAGCCATTCTTTCCTTTGTGCTTCTCACCAGCTGGGTAGTTCTGTCCATGGGAAACACAGTGTCATCATATGTGCTTTATTCAACCCCAACTTGTATCTCCTGTGCTTCTTGTAAAGCACTGCCATTTGATTATGTTTTGGAACATGATGGGCTGAGATTTCCAGTTGTTTTATGTATTGTGTGTTGTTTTTATTGTCCTTTCCTTTATCTGATACAAATGTATCATACCCAGTTTTTACAAAGCAATGAGTTCTGTGGCGCAAGAGTTGTTTTTCTTGTTTGTACAGTTCCTGACACAATAAAGCTATAATAATGCAAAAAGCTTATTTGTACTGTTACAGGGAAAATAGCCATGCAGTGGTGTGTTACTGTATCCTGAGCCAAGTACAGAAGACTCCAAATTTATCACAAATTTATTCTGAAAATTTATTTCTAAGCTTCTCCATGGTGTTTGATATAAAACAGGCATACTCATGCTAATGTGTGAGGTACAGCACCAGTATTATTCTTGCAGGACAAGAATCACAGGATTCATAGCAGATAATATGGAAGTGAAGGAGGAAAAATAGGAAAAGATCTTTTCAAAGAGAGGGAGAAAATTTGCATTTTAGTGATATACACCTATCTGTCTATTGGTTTTAAAATTTTTGTAATATGTATAGATGGCTTCTAGACGTTTTAAAATATACATGAGGCTCTCTGGAGTTTACTGTTTGGAATCAATGACTTGAATCAATGCAGTAGCTGTAGTGGAGTTTTCTCAGAGAAGAATATAGATCTTGCACAACATACTAGAGAAAAAAAATTTTAACTAAATTACAAATTTTATTGGCTGTTTCCCTTATCATTTGTTTGCTTTGATGAATCAAGTCTATTTGAACAAAAGACTCTAAAAATATCAAGGCTGCCATGCACAGAATTCTTTAATGGGTGCTGACTGTACCCATGCAAGTATATGTGCACACATCTTAATATTAGGATTGTTTTAACAATTTCAAGATCTGATTTTTATTTAAAGAATTTACTAATCTGAATAAAATAGTTTTTCTGTCTTGTAGGCAATCTGTCTTCTATTAATGTCTTGGCTTTTTTGACTTATTGCAATTCACAGTACATTTTAAGGAATGTAGTATGTTATGACCAGCAAGTTATAGCAAGTTCATTTCTTATTCTTCCTAAGTCCTGAGGATGTTTAATAAACAACATTGTTTAGACAACCCTAGACAGTTAGTGTAGCTAATTAATAGCCTTTCCTATGATAGCAATTGAAATTTCCCATCTGACAACGTTAGAGCAAGACCTGTGTCAATTCAATGTCTTTTCAGTAGCAAGAATGGAAGCACCTGCATGTTGTGGTTGCCTTGAAACTCAGTGACATCTCCACTTCTGTTTGCTGTAACTAGAGTAGATCAAATAGCTCATAATAAATAATGAAATTAATTTTACACACGGGTATTTGCATGAGATTAACAAAACAGTATTGTTTCACAAACAGTGAAGGGACAGGCAAAAAAAGTGCGTTGCCTTAGGAGCCCTTTCCCCCTTTGGCTGTTCTTTTCACTGTGTTGTTCCAATCCTTGTGAATGGGTGCAGGGTTATACCATGCAAGGTTACCTGAACACTTTAATTAGTTCAGGCAAGCATTAACAAGGGACCAAGACTGTCTTGTATTACTGGAAGGTAGCTGGGCAGACAGCATGACATTCGGTTTAAGTTCAGTTTCAGTGTGAATAGGTGCGTGGGGTCTAAAAACGCCAGTTACCAGACTATGCATAAACAAGTCTGCACAAGTCTTTGCAAGGTCTGTAGTTCCTGGGAACTTTTTTCATACATTAAATGAAACAAGTTTTCTTGGGAACTGTACAGTGCTTTTTAATTCTATCAGAAAGAAAATGAAACACATTAAAGAAGTATAAAAATTTATCAGAATTAAAGTTTTATTTCTAGGAACAAGTAGCAAGAAGGAAAGAAAAAATTTATCTTTCAAATCATGATATTTTTCCTGGATGCAATAAACATGCAATTTTTTTATGATCTTTATATTTGATACATGTGCAAAATGTGCTTTAAATATACTGTAGTTTCACTGCCCTTCACAGTAAGGTGCTTGCTTTCAAGTCAGTTGTGTCACTACAGTGAATGCAGCTAGGATGTGTTGCAGTTAATTCTAATTTATTGTTACTGTCATAAAGGGGGAGTTGAAGCTCAGCAGCACTATACCACTGACTCCAGTATTTCCTGGTTTTCTCAGGCCAGTGTTCCCAAAAGAATATAGCAGATCTCGAAATTACAGTTTGATTTCTCAATCCCCTATTTTTGCTTCAAACAAAAGCATGAAATTTCCTCCTTGATCTCTGTCTGGATTGTGACATCTTAGCCCTTCTGCTGAATAAAGACCTAAAATAAATAGATGTTGTAATTTTATTTTATGAATCCAGTTAGCTTTCTGGATTTTGAAACCATTATTCTCTGGATGTATCTTAGGCTTTTTTTTTTTTTCTTTTGGGCACATGAGACGTAGGCTCACTAATTGAGATGCAGCAGTAGAGCAGTGTTTTCTTTCTTTTCAAAAACCCTCGTGATTCTCACTCACCCTCTAATATCAAGTACTCCTACACTATTTCAGTCTTTTTTGGAAAAAAAAAACCAAACAAACAGTTGTAAATTGAGTCATACTGTAATCTGGAACCAGAGGCTTGGATGGTTTCTGAGTTCCTGGTGGAGAGATTCATGGAGTAATAGCAGATAATATTTTAATTTCTTCAACGTTATAATAGGTTTTTGATGGCTGCAGTTATTATTTATGTATAATGATTTAATTTCTTCTCTTAGCACTTTCAGGGTGGCACGGGCCCAAATCATGAGAGGAAAAGAGGATAACCAGAAGTATTATATTTTAAGAATATATGACCTGATGAAGTCCTGCTGTTACCATCTAACTTGTGACAGACTAGTAAAATTTTCTGTTTCTTTGTAGATAGTTATTGGGTTTTGATTTTAATTTTTTAAAATACAATACACCAGTTGTACATAGATTGCTGTGTTCTAACATTTGTTCCTGTACTTACAAAGAATTAGGATGACAGATAATGTAGCATGATGAAAAAACAAAACCATTTTTTTACTGCAACAGTAATTTAAATAAACCAGTAAGTAAAAGCACAAAGCATGTGAAGAGTATGAATCAAATCTGCAATGCTCTTCCTTTATAAGCTGTGTAACTGTATAAGCACTGTGCAGCCCACACATCAAAATTTTCCCCTAGTCTGGCATTTCTCAAATGTAACGTAGTTTAAATTCTGAAATTGGGTTTCAGAAAATGATAGTTACTTCAGTCAAACATGTACAAAAGGGCTAAGCAGTTCTTCAGTAAAATAACTGAGTTTTAGTACTTTAAACAGCTGTTGAAAATAGCTAGGAACTTGGTTTTTTTTTTTAAAGTAATATAGCAGTGGAAGTTTCCAAATAGGAGAGCAATGTGTTAGGTTCAAATTAATGATGGGGTCTAATCAGTTAATAGGCTTTTAAGCCCCATAATGGACATAGCTCATTTAAGGATGGGTAGGCAGTATAGTCTTTCTTGCTTCCCCTGCTAGTTTTGGATCTACTCACTTTTCCTCTGATTTCCTAAATCTTTTTTGTTAAGTTGAGATTTAGTTGTAATTTAGGTGACTGAATTCACTGCTTGAATTGTTTAATTTTGGTTTAATAATCTGGTTTTTTTTTCTTTTCTCTGTCTAATGTGAAAAGAAACGTTCAGTTACCACCTGTGAACATGTGCACTGGTCAGTCAGGTAACCTCCCCTGTACTTGTCAGGGCAGAAGTAGGGTAGGGTGTGACATGAATAGAACTACTTATGTGCTTAAAATCAGGAATCTAGTTGAAGCTGAGCCAGTGTCTCTGTTAGATTTCCAATTTCCACTGCTTGCTGCCAAGTATATTAGAGCTGTCTATAAATAGTTTGTGGAATTTTTGACTGAGGATAAAAAATCATGTCAGGTTCTTTTCTGTCTCTGCCGTTGAAAACCACAACTGAGAAGCTTCAACTGAAACTTTCACACGAAGGTCCTTAAGTCAAAATTTTGTGTGATAGCGGCCTCAAAATACAAGAAGTGGAAAGTGGCTGGGAAGTCCCACTTACGGCACAGGAATGTAAATCATATGTAGACTGCAGTATCTTCCAAACATTTGCTTGTTGTTTCCTGATGGTGCTGAGGGCTCTGTTTTAAGCCTCCAGCATCATCTATGTCAAATTTGTATTATGCTAACATCTCAGGTGATAGGGAATTTTATACATTTTCTTATGTGTGTTGGCAATGGCATTCACAATTGGTGTAATATTAGTGAACAATGTATGCAGTGCCTAATGAATCCAGAATGAGAACTTGTGTGGTTTACACTGAATGGCTTTGGAGGCTGAGCTTATTCCTGAAATTGAGGTGGAGCCTCCCTGGCAGCACAGGAGCTGTGTTGAGCAGAGTGCATGCTTGGGGTGTGTGTTGGCACATCCCACAGCCTTGAGGGGATTTGTGGAGCAACGCAAGTTATGCTGAAGACACAAGTTTGTGCTATATATGTCTCTAAAGGGTTTTTCTTGGAGTAGGTCTAGTGTGGCCCAGAAAACTCAGTACCTGTCACAAGTAGGAGCATATCCTCTACAAGAAATCCAGTTGGCTGGTTTCAAGGCGCCAGTGTAATGTGCATGAGAGCACAGGAAGTGGGGCGGATGAGGAGATTCAGAAACATGCCCCTTACCTGAAATAGAATACTGTGTAGACAAATCCCAAGTTCACACCATAAAACTATCAGGAATAAAGGATGTATTGTGTTTTGGTAGAGAAGCTAATAGTTTTATAGTTTGTAAATTCAAAACTTTCACTGATGTAGTTAACTTAGATTTTTAGAGTATGGGTTGTAATAGTTTTTGAAGAAAGAATGCAGACTTTTTTTAGGTGTGAAGAAATGTAAAAGTAGAATATTGTCTTTGGAGATTTTTAATTCAATGTTACAAGATAATAAAATCACGTCATCATAGAATGGCCCTGTGCTGTTGAACGACTGTCTTCACCTGCTGTAGGCAGGGAAACTTCCCCTAGACCAGGTTGCTCTAAGCCCCATCCAATGTGGCCCTGAACATTTCCAGAAATGGGGCATTTCTGTGGGGAGGAAACTGCTCTGATTCTAACCAGCCTCACAATAAAGAATTTATTCCTTGTGTCCAAACTAAATCTGCTCTCTTTCAGTGTAGTCATTTGTCCTGTCACTCCAGGCCCTCTCCAGCTCTCCTATAGGCTCCCTTTAGGCACTGAAATAACTGCAGTTCTCAGCCTTTCATCACAGGAGAGGTGCTCCAGCCCTCAGACCACCTTTGTGGCCTTACTTATGGCAATAAAAGTAGGTGTGATGTTCATTCCAGTGCCAATTTACTTTTGAGTTTAGGCTTTTTGAGCAAATGTGGATTTGGAAGCTTCATGACTGTTTTATTCACCAAGAGATGAATAAAGACCTGTTTTTCAAAAGTATAATGCAACTACACGTTGTACACAAAGTCCCTCTGAGAGAAGGAAAGGACAGTGTGAGAGTGATAAAAAGAAAACAATGTTAGACAAGTTTTGAATATACGGTACAGACTTTTGACAGCACCATACCCATTATTTTATACCCAAGAATAATTGTCTAAGCACAAGATGGTAGATACTGGTTGTTGTAAAAAGTAAAAAACAAATTGAAACCTACATAAAATTATTCCATTGTGGAATTGATTCTTTAGTTTATGTCTTAGTTTACTAAAGTTAAAACATAGTTGGTCTAAAATAAAAATGGTTCCACATAAAATATGCCACAGCATTGAGTATTGTAAACAAATTCTGTGCTTTATCTTCATTTACACTGAAATTTTATGTATTTCTAGCTTTTGTATTGTTAAACATTTAAGTAAACCACTATTTCAGTATAGTTTCATGTGTTAGTAATTTTTATTCTTAATTAAAGAAATTACCAATATCATTGTAGTGTTTGGATATACAATACTTTCTCATTTCGTCTGAACATTGGCTTTCACTGTTTGAAATTTTAGATAACTGTATCCTCTTGGTAGCAGATGTTCTTCTGTTACTGGAATTTGGGATAAAGGTTGTCACTGTTGCTCTGCTTGCCTTTAGTAGAAAATTCTGGCAGGTGCCTGTATGGCAGTAAGGCTTTCTCTCAGTGTTTCTGTGTATTTCATGTGTAATTCTATATTAAAATTAATGGTTGTTTAATCCATCTGTCACATAAAGGATACTTTGCATTTTGCTGCATATTTTAAATCTGATTTACAAATGGTCACCTGAAATTCTGATTACTTCAGTACTTAACCCTAAGGAAATAAGGAAAAAAAAAGTGAACTTAACTAGTTAATGCCAAACTGTTGATTTAAAAATAAATAATACAAAATTTGTCAATAACTCTTCTGGAGATTCTGCAGCTACACTATGGAGATTATTCATCAGTTAATGCCTAAACGTCTGTATCATCCTATCTCATGATGCTTTTGAAATTGCCTTTTGTCATGAGTTGCATGTTGCCCTTTGTCAAGGAAGTAAGCAGCAGCTGTGTGTAGGACAAAAACTAGTGATCAAAGTGCAATACATTATGTAAAAAAAGACAGTGGAGACAGGAAAATGGGAGATTACTGTGGTTTGTCAATCTTTTTCTGAGAAGTTGATCCAATACATATTAGTGCACAAACTAACTTTATTTCATGTATATCTCTAATAGAAGGGATGTAGTGATTTCAAACTAAGCTGTCAGAAGATAGAAAATAGTAAAATGGTGGGACTGGTATTATAGAAATTTGGGAGTGATACTGCTGCTTTGCTTTTTTACTTAATATGGAGATATTACAAACAGTTGTCTGGCTTTAGTGGACTGTACGTTCTGAGCTCTGCCACACCTTAGCTTGTAGCATTCCCTGTAGTAATAACTTTCTATTTCATGGACTGCTCTAAGGGTTGAGTTTCAAACTGTTAGACTGCTTTTATTTTTTTTTTTCTTTTGCTCCACTGTTTGTTTCACTTTCAGTTCCTTCATTCGTGTATTTGAAGTGCATATGCAGCTCTTCCTGTCTTCTGAAAAAGAGAAAAATTTGAATTTCTATAATTCGATTTAGCAGTGGTTGAAGAACACATGGTGCACAGATAGAGAAGAAACTACAGGAGAAACCGTAATATTAGAGACTGGGTTATAAATGAAGAAAAAACACATTTAGTCCTTTATGCACACTCTGAGATTACAGAAACTTTTTCTTTCATTTGGTAGTCTCAGTATACTGGATACTGATCCTTCTGCAGTGCAGGAGGGCTTAGCAACAGTATGGCCATGTACCTGTGCACGTGTAGCTCTTTGCTGTGGTTACAGATTTAAATTCCTGCAGCTAATGCATTTTATTCTAAATACACAGTTTAACAAATATAAGGAAAGTGTTCAAGAGATGAGCTTGTAAATGATGAGTCAAAAGACTGAGAAGGCTCCTAACTTTTTTTTTTTTTTTGGCTTGTTAACTGCAGGTGGCCCAAAAGTAAATAATTCAATACAGTATTTTATGTTACATACTGAACTAATGCTTTTGTCATAAAATGGTTTGTGTTGGAAGGAAACTTTATAGATCATCTAGTTTATCTGAAAAAGAGTAGTAGTACTTGTTTTTCTGTTGGTATCCCACATGCCCTGCTCTGAGCTGTAACATCATAACCATGGATTAACCATAGGTGTGATAGGCAGGCAGTGGCCTTTGCACTTTTGTCCCACAGGCTTGGCAGAGGAGCCTGACTGTGTTTCATCAGGACACATGGCGTCTTCAGTGGAAACTTCTTTCTGTACAGCTGGGCTTAGGTGTTTGCAGGAAATGGACCACTGGCTGGGGCTGTCCCAAAATATGCTGTCATAAAGGGTCATTTCCAAGAAGCCTGACGGAATATTGCAGAGGCATAATGGATTTTCCAGCTCCCATAGCTGTAGATAAAGGTTTTTTTATTTTTTTGTACTCAGTAGTCAAAGTGCCATTGCTAAGTGGCTTTTTAGTGAGGTGGTATGGAAGGCAGCACCAATTTTTTATGAAAGCATATAGTACCCTTATTTTGGTCAGTTAGAAGCAAAACTTGATGAAGAATAATACAAGATATCTTCAGGACAAGAGGCAGTTTTGTAAGGTACAGGGTGGGAAGGAATTTTGGAAGAGGATGAAGAAGGGATGTTTGGTCATGAAATACAATTGTCTAAAGTAAAGCATGTTGAACACGTATCACAGTAAAGGGTGTTTAGAAACACATAATACACAGGAACTGTTGTTCATCTCATGCCCTTGATAATTGTGGTTCAAGAAGAATATCCTGTCCAGGCTGTTTACATAGCATTCATTATGCACCACAGTACATTTTAACTCAAGGTGGTTTACAAAAAGCTCTCTCTTCCCAGCCATACAGTTACAGCACTTCTTCAATTTATACAGTTCTATTTATAGGGGGTTGTAATTTGGCTGTTGAGGATAATGGCACAGGCTTAATCTTGATACAGAAGAATTTTATGGAGATGGGGGGTGTGTGATTTTTCTTTGTGGACAGTAAATACTTAGTGTAACAGCAGAAGTAAAAGTGACTTAAATAGCTTTTGCTACTATGATTTTTTTTTCCTTTTAATTTTTTAATTTCAACAATCAGTTTTTTCTGTAAAACACAATCTGGATTTGACTTGGTCTCAAGGTACATGATGTTCTTTCAAACTGAAGTTACAGAGTTGGATTTTACAGTCATATTGGACAAAGTTGCATGTACCAGATCTTTATGTGTGCTTTTGCTTTATTTATCATTTCAGTGTTTTCGATGAGTATTACTAATTTTAGTCAATTTGGAATCAAAACTGCTTCATTTAAGAGACATTATTTGCTGGCTCAAAAATATCAGCGTTTAGGTAAACTTGTTCTTTGTCTGAAGCCTTCAAGTTCATATTTATGTTTCTGGAGAGCAGAAGGTTGTTTTGTTCAATCTGAATATTTTGACTAAGGGACACTTAATTATAGGAGAGTGGAGGTAAGTGGGCCTCTGTTTGGCCATGCCTTTTGTAAATGCATGAATTTGGATAAAAATCAAAGGAGTAGCTCATACCAGGACTGTAGGCTTAGTTTTGTGCTCAGAAGTTATATGCACATAATCCTTTGAGTCTGATAGTCATCCTGTTTTGAGAAAGCTGTGCTGCATAGGCTGTGGGGAGGGATGGATGTAGTGGTGTAACATCCTAAAATGAAGGCTGCTGCATTGTGGTTAGCCTCCACAGCAAGGCTCAGCATCACTACTGCTATCTGGGTTTCAAATATGTAGAACTTGGCAGGTGTTTTTTCCAAACATGTCATGTTTTTCGAGTGTGAAAGCATTCTTTTCCTGTGGTCTTTAGTTGAAGTGTTTGCTGCTTCCACATTTTCTTTGTTGCCAGCCCACTCCCCTTGACTGTATTTAATCTCCTTACTATGATGAAACTCTGAAGTAGAATAAAATTTTATAGATACATCTGTAAGAATGAGTGAACAACTTTGAACATAACCATTCTTATTTTGAACATTTGGGAGATTTTTAAACTTGTTGAAGACAGAAAGGCATCTCAAAAGTTGGAGGTTGTTCCTTGCTGTAAACATTCTATCAAGAGTCCAACTCATTTAGTAACCAGTTGGGTGAGTTTTTTTATCTTGCAGTCGAGCAATCTTTAGAGATATTACCATGAACGGTAGCAACAAACTCATGCACACCTCAGTAAAAAGGCATTAAAAGCACTTTCCATATTTTTGCTTAACCTATAGGTTACCAGTAGTTTAACATCTCATATTCTGCTTATGAATTTATTTTGTTTTGTTTGGAAAAAGCGTATTAAATGCTTGATCTTGTCTTGATTCTTGTCCATTTGAATTTTTTAACTTATGTGCAGTTGCTGACCATATCATAATTTGCAGGGCTAAATTTGATATACATGATTGTTTTGAGTTTGTACTAAGTGTTTATAGAAGGATGTGAAGAAGATGGGTATAGTCCTCATTACACAAGTGATTTCTTTTAAGAAGTCACCAGAAAAAAATAGTGATGGAAGACATTAGTTTAAAAAAAAAAAATCCTGGCTTCTCACAGGCAAAACAGAAGGCAGGAGCTTCTTGGTGTATAGCTTCCAGTGCTGTGCTCTCACACTCCTGTAACTGATACAGACAAACCTAGTGCTAAATTTTGTTAGGTGACACCTGTTTCAGTTTAAAACTTCAACCTGAAATGGGAATAAATAGTAAATATTTTCTTAGGACATAAAGTAATATAAAAACTTATTGGTGACCTAAAAAATTTTGGTTTACGTTTTCATATTCTGCTGTGTTTAATAGACTACTAGGAATTTCAAAGATAATTGTGTTCCCATATCTTAATGGAAATTATTGCTCTGTTATGTGATACATTGATCTTCTAGTAGACTAACTTTTATGGAACCATGTGATTATTTGTTGAGATCATATAAGGATCGTTGCCTAAAAATTTCACAAAGGTGTCAGCTCTTAGTAACACTTAAGTGGCATCTGAACACAACAACAGCTTTCAATAAAGAGGAAGTAATAATCTGAGAGATTTCTCATCTTTAATGTAATGAAAATTTATTGGGAGTTTATTTTAAAAAGTGATCTTATTTTGATACTGTATCTGAATTTAGGCTTCATCGTCACACATTAGTGCCACTTTGACTAATCACTGAAGTTGGTTTTACAAAAAATCTGACATCACTTTATCTCAAGAGATTAATTGTTAGATCGTAAAGCATATTTAGATGGAAAATATTCAAGTGTTCTCTTTAGGTATTGGCTTAAGTTTTGTTAACCCATTAGTTTTGAGTCAACACATTACAGGATTTGGATGCAAGTTCCCATTTTAGTATGCTTCTCATTATTACTGATTTATAGTTTTTGTCAGTCTTTGATATAAATGTACTTTGCTTTGTTTTCCATCACGTTGGTGTTATGTCAGTCTTTTCATGTTTTATTGTATTTTTATCAGAGCAGATTTCATTAGTATTCTGGGGTTTTTGTTTTACTGGTCTTTATGTACAGGCAGCTTGTCAAGAATTCAGATTCTGGGAGCATCAACTGAGTATCAGTTGAGTGCTCAGATACTGACTGTCTTCAATGTAATTACTTCTGGGTTTTTCATATTTCTAGATGTTTGTGAGTTCCTTCTATTTTGTAATGATAGTCGTTTGCAGTGTTCAATAACAACTACAGATATAGCTGTATGTGCTAATGTTCCTTGTTACAAATAAAAAGGTGAATAATCCCTTAGGTGTATTTGAAAGATGAAACATCAGTGCCTTATTTTTAGGTTAGACAAGAGGTCTTGAAATGTGTTAATTTTTTCTCTATGCTGGTGGAAATCTGAAAGACAAAACAATCAGAAGTGCGCTTCTGTGGAATTAGCTACAAGTAAAATAATTTTCCAGCAAAGATTTTACTTTCTAAATTGAGAGCTAAATGTTACTATACACAAAAATTTAGAGTGGCAACATCCCTTGGCATGTCAGTGATATGCAAAGTGTAGAAATTATTTGGAGAACAGGTTTTTAAAACTTACATGTGTATTTTACTTTGAAAACAGTTTAATTGAAAAATAGTTACTAACACAGTATTTGAAATAGCTTTTGTTTTAAAAATACTTCAGTGTTTTGAACATGGACGAGAATTGTTGCAGTATGGAATTTTTTTAACAACTGAGACGAAGCAACTTGCTATGTAAATATATGCAGTGAAATTAGTACTTTGAAAATGGGGTGGCAAACATGTCACTTTGAAGAGCCAAGGAATTTAATTTTTAAAAATAAATTAAACTTGCTATTTTCTACAAATTCTGATCATCAGGTTTCTGACTATATTGTGTCTTTAAGAAGCTAAAAATTACGGCTTTCTGTATTTGGTGTCAACCCTGGGAGCAATTTCTGGAACATCTTTTGTGTAATCACTGTACCAGAGGAGCACTGAGTTGCTGGCTTAGGTATACTATGTTTTTGGTCAACTTGAAACATTCTTTAAATTGGTATAAAAGGAATTTGTGTTTTCTTTGTATACTTAAGGTTCTTGTTACCCAGACATAGAACACTGACATTGCAATGCTGGTTGAACAACTGATACCACATGCATGAAAATCTGTGTGACATGGCAAATATTCAGTATTACAGAACTTTGAAAGATTAAGAAGTTGTGGTTTTAAAATTTGCTTAGTGAAGTATTTTGTATTTTAGATTAACTGGCTATGTTCAAAGGAGTTTATGTATCAAAGTAGCTCTTTCCTCCTGAAATTTCTGAAAGATTTTACTAAAAATTTATTTTAAAGGTTAAAAGAAAAAATGATGGATCGAGGAGGGGGGAAATGCACACAAATACAATTCGATGTGTCACATCATGTACCAGGACTGCCACCTGCCAGCAGATCTGTTGGCTTTGTCAGCCTTCTTTTACTTTGGAGAATGCAAAGTAGGATGGGGTTTGGAGGTGTTTTTTTAATCTCTTACTCTTGATGACCTCATGGGTCTTGTTCATCTTTGAGAGTCTACTTCGTTTTAATGAACATTGGTGGGGAGTTACTCTTGAAGGTGGCTGGTTCCCTGCTGTATCTGAGCCATCTTTCTGGATAAAGGGTATAGGCTGCAATTTTTATGAAATAGATGGGTAGAGTCCCCTGAATGTCTTTATTTGCTTAACATTTGATTACAAATCTTGCTCCAGAAGGAGATGGGGAAGATAAATTGAAACCTTTCTTGAAAATTAAATAGCACTTGATGCAAAATAGAAAGTCTGCCATCTAACATGCATAAAGTTTCTCAAAACAGTATCAGTCTCTGCTTGTTCCTTAACTTTCTAGTATATCTAATTGTTCCTAGTAAACTAACAATGCTTGAGTGGGCATATTTTTTATTGAATGGTTACTTTCTCTCTATTTTTTCTCTTTAATTTATGATAAAACTTATGTAGGGCCTTTCATGTTTAATATTAATTAAAATAACTTCAGGTTTGTTCATTCTGTTCTGTAAAAAGGTATCTGAAGAATTTTTACAAATTTTATCTTGGAAATTAGCTTATTCATTATGTTTAATTTTAGGAAATGGTGCTCTTGCAGAACATTCTGAAAATGTGCATATTTCAGGAGTGTCAACGGGTAAGTCATTTTTTGTAATGTTTAAATTTCATGCATGACTTAAATAGTAAATATTGAAAGCCACCTGGTATCTTATGAAGAGATATTTGGCTATAAAAATTATTACTGCCTTTTGCAGCATGTAATAAGGAATGAAGCAACTGGAACATGGAAAAATTCTCATAAGATAAAACTGATACCTGCATGCTCATGAACAGATTATGCCTTTCTAAGTGGACTGCTTAATTATTTTTCCATTCAAACATTGAACTAAGAGAAAAGTTGGTTTAAGTTGAATTGATATTTTCTTTCCACAGTAAAGTTTTTTGTGAAATGAAATTTACTGAAATGTAATTTTGGACACTGCTACTATCAAATAACATAAATCCAGGAGTTATGCGTTTCACCTGATTAGATTTAACTGAAACGACCGCACACTTGACTGCACAGTTTCCTTAATACAAGAAAAAAAATATAGAACTCATGAAACTGAGAAACTGATGAGATGCTGGGAGAATACGGGGTATTAAAAGCAGCACACATTACTCGAAGGTTTCTGTGTTCTCTTCCAGTGAGTCAGTTTTAGGCCTCTTCTGGGCAGCGACCGCAGTGGGGTCTGTTGTGTGTTAGTGATGGAAGTGTGGGGCCATTGAGCCTTTGGTGTAGGTCTTTGTTCTTTTCAGATGCTGTGCAGTGCCAGCAGCTGGGCGTGGTTTATCATACAGATACCTGGGTATGTGCAAACGGGGAAATAAAGGCTCCTCAGCAGGTAGCTGAATACAAGCCTGGTTCTTTGCCTAGGAAAGCTGCCTCTAATCCCTAGAATTCAAACTGATTTTCACACCCCCTTTCCTAAAATAAGAGTCAAAATGCAAAGTTGTCCTTTTTGACAACAGCTTGTACATTTGTCTCACTGTAGTTATCCTTGCAGTATTGCTTTAAACATGACGTTGCTGCTTGTACTGTTGGGTTTTTGGATAAATTTACAGTCCGTGGATGGTCTCTGTTACACCTACATGCCCCTTTTATTGTTAAGTCTATTTCTAGAAGGTCTTTCTTACTCATATGCTGCATCATGAAGAATGCTGTTGTTTTTTAACAGTACTGGTGCACTAAGTATTATATATACTACATTTATGGCACACTGTAAATAATGAATATCAACATGGTTACTTGCCCCTCTTGGAACAATTATTACTGGAACTGGAATGGATGAGAGACACTAAGTCAAGTCACATCTTGCTATGCAGCTTTCAGTGTGTGTTTCAACAAACCCTCACGCCTGCCCTCACAACTGTAATGGTTGTGTCACAGGTCACAAGACCGGCAGAAAAGCATCTGCTGGGCAGGAGGTGAATGGAATTTTTGACTCTGCTTCCAGTACTTTGGCCAGCATGCTTGAATAGGCAGCGCCAAGAAGAGCAGAACACAACGTACTTAGTACACAAGATAACAGCAGCTGGTAGATAGAACTTAAACTACTGAGAAGAAAGATCCTTTTAGAAAATAATAATAAATAACAACAACAGCAAAAAAATATCTCTGATATTTCTGTGTTTCTTAAATAGCTTTCCAGGTGGGAAAAAATAAATACCGTACTCCTAAGTTTCTCTTTTAATACAGAGTGGAAGTTCTTCTGGGGAATTTTGAGGTAATGGGGAAGGGGTGATCTGTTAAGAGCAACCTGAAGAAAGCATATGGACTGACACGGTAGCATTTTCCTTACTGTTCTTTGTATGTCTGTCTTTAATTTTAAGTGCATAACCCAAGTATAAAATATGGTGATGAATTAAAATTTTGTTAGTTCCTTTTAAATAAATTTATATAAATAAATTTATAATTTTAAAACATATTTTCAAACTTGCAGGTTATATATTTCATCAAGCATACCCGGACAGCTTTATATTTAGCAGAACAATTTTAAGCAGAGTTTCTGTAAAATAAAGCCAAAGACATCTGGCCTTAAATCTTTCTAAACCTAACTTTCACTTGGTATTGAAACCAAGCAAGCAATTTTCTTGGACAGTTGTACAGAGACAGGATTTGAAGTGAATTTTTTGTCTTGATGGTAGATTTCCTGTCGTGCTGCTGCTATAAGACTATGTGACCTACCTTACTAAATTATGTTTTAATAGCACAGACCTCTGTGGCCTTTGATATTTTTGCTTCTGCTGTATATTATATTGCCAAGTTACAGGTACCCCTCTAATTTATGAGCATGGTTTTTCTGCCAGCAGCAATTAGTGGAATGTTGTCTGCGTATAAGCTATCACTACAGAACAAGTGTTCATGCCTTAAAAATCTGAAGAGTTCAGAAATATTTTCAGGTCTGCCTTTGAGGTATGTTGAGCCATAATTGTCACAATTGCCAAACCAATTCCCCATCTCCCCAACCCCCCACTCTGCATTTTAAAGAACTGCAGCACTGTTATATACATATAATTATTTCTTTTTACTGAATATGTCTCTGTATTGCAGAGCAAAAGCCATTTTAAATTAAAGCCTTTTGGCTTGACCTAGAGGCAAAGATTCCTATGCCTCCTTTCCCTGTTTCTCCACATAAGACTTTCAGTGGCTCCTAAGAGTTACAATGCAGTAATTATCCTCCCTGTTCACGGTTTAGACTTTATCACAACATTATTCTCTTTTTACTCTAAGCTGTTTTAAACACCTTCGGATCATTTATCCAGCTGCATTCGTGTCCTTACCATGTCCAATATAATGCATACCTTATCATCCTGTGGTTCACATTGAAAGCTAATTCTTTTATCTTTTCAACTAATCTCCTGGCATTACTGTGAAGATAAATCCCTAATCTCCCTCTCCCTGCTTTTCTGAAGTGACTTTTTTCCTTGACGTGTTGTTCACTCTTACTACAGGTACTTTACTTCTCTAGATCTTGCTACAGAATTTTTGCATCGGTTTCTTAATTATTTTCTTGTAATAACTTGCTAGTTGAATTTGGTGCTTTTAATTGACTCTCTTCTGTTTACCAGTCAACATCTTGTAGTTCATGATAATATTCTCTTATGTGGGATGGTAAACAAATTTCAGGGAGAAGGAAGTGAGAAGAACTGTTGTCTGTTTTTAAAAAGTCTACGGGAAAATCTCTATACACCAGAAAATTATGTGCAAGTTCTTTTGCCATTATTCTGCACTGTAATATGTGAAACATTCACAGTCCTAATTGCAGTATTGCAATTTACTGAACATTTGTGTCAGAGTAGCAAACAGAACTGCAAATAGTTTTTTAATAGGATGAAGATTATCAAAGGAAAGAGTTTGAAACAGGTAGATGAGCAGAATAGTGCCAAAGAACACAAGGGCAATGAAGGGAATGTAAGCAGACACAGCATTCATGCAGAAATGGTTGTGCAAGAGGAATTTGTTCCCCTCTCCAAATATTACAGCCACTGGCATGTGATTTGAGAACATTTTGGGCATGCATCACTGGGTGTCTTTGCTTTTCTATAATGCTACCTTCTCAGTTTCTTTTATGTTTCTACCTTGGTTGCAGACTCATTTCCTTTTATTCCGACTTGTCTAATTTTCATTCTGCTGTTCTCTTATGTATTTTTAATACTTTAAATAAATTATTCTAAACCTAATCAGTTTTCCTGTAGTTTTAAGTTGTCCCAGACACAACTGATCTTTATGACCAATGCTTATAGGGCTGCTAGCAATTAATATTAAAAAGTCCAAATTTTCCTCAGCTTAAAGTTAGGGTGTTTGCCTCTATTGATGCATTTCTGTTTCACATCCTGCCAGGTGGATTTTTTTTTTTTTATCCTATGTCCTTCGTGTTGTTGCTTACATTCTGCAGGTTTACAAAAGTGTAAATAAAATGTATGTTACGTTATAGTCTATAAAGGTGTGGGAGAAACATCCTAGTTAGGCAGAGGGTCAGGAACTGATTTTGAAGGCTTGCTATTGTCTTTATAAAGTATATTCCCTTTAAAGCTGTTCTATTTTAAAAGGTTATCCTTGATTTTAAAATTTTTTTCTGAGAAATTAGAAATTATTCCCTCTCAAAAGGACAGCACTTCTGCACAGTTGATCTTGACCTTTATGCAATTCTTAAGCAAAGAGGCAATTTCTATTGTCTCCTGAGTTAAAAGTAGGAGATTTTTAGTGCATGAATATATATCAAGTATGCAAGTGTGTTTAGCTTGTCCAGCCAACTAGTTAAGAAAGCTGTAATTCACTTTTCAAGTTCATTCCCTTTTTTTGAACCCCCACTTTGTCACATGAATACTTTTTTCAGTGTTTTCTCCTCTACAGCACTTGTACAGTTTTGTTCACCCTGTATTTTTGTGCCTGTGGTCATTCTTGCTTCCTTGTGCCCTCCATAGTCTGCTTCTCTCTCCCCATATTGGATGCTGTTGCAAATGATAATCTTTTGCTCTCAGCTCTGTAGTGTGGGCTTTACTGGAAATAGAGACAAAGAAATCTTAATAAAAGACTGTAAAAATTACAGGGGTATGGTTGGTTCTGCAAAGGATAAAAAAATCCTGAGTTTGAGTAAAACTGGAAGCTTTCACGTGCTCTGAGAGCACTGCCTTGCTTATACAGATTTTCATGTGGAATTTTCTTCCATTCATACTTGTGTACAAATATGTGACTGTTTGTACTGCTGTAGGGTTTAGCATGTTAACCTTCTTGGAGGTGAACTCTGAAACGGAATGAATCCATTTGAATGGATTGGGTTTTATGTATTTTAGTGTCAGGTAAACTTAGGAGCTTCTTCAGAGGTTCTCAGTAACAAAATTTTGTCTGTCAGCGTGGAAGTATCTGATAGCAGGTGTATGTTGAGTTAATTTTCACCTCCAGGCAACTTTTTTGAAGTTGGGGACTATTTCAGTAGTAACCAAGTATGTGGAATTGTTGCCAGCATTTGCAAGCTTGGTACAAAATGTCTTATACATTCTTCTACTTTTTTTGCATGTTTTTGTTCAGTATGTTTTTTGGCTTTTTGTTAAAACTGCTATTTTACTTTAACAACTGAATAACCAGCTTTTCTTTCAAGTTCTTACATTTATTGCCTGAACAACTGTTAAATATCAAAAGATCACTTACACAGGAGCTGTGTTACAAATTATCATGGTGTTAGAGCACCACCTATAGGGTTTGCTCAAAAATTAAAAAGAAAGTGAATGATTGCATATTCAAATGGAATAATGTCTTTCTGTATTTTGTGACTTTGATCCCAAGATAGAGCAGCTCCTGTGTCCTACAGTTGAGGTATGGTAATACTTAACTGTGAAGCAAGAATAAAGCTCTAAAAAGGAACATCTGAAAAACTATTTGAAGCATTATTTTCATACAGGTATACAGGAAAATAGAAAAATTCCTGAGTTTTCTTTTTGCTGTGATATTTAAGTTAGTATAGAAAATCCAGACATATGTCAGCATTTTTGTCTTTTGGTCTTTCTAAAACATATTTTAAAGTGTATTTGTTACACATATAGAAATACTTGAAAGTAATAATAACTTAAGATTATAACTTTTTATAATTTTAGGTCCTTATAGTATTGTAAAATTATTTTAAAAGCTTGATTGTGTATAAAAATAGAAAAAAAAAACTGTCTAAAAATTACATTATTGCAACTTTTCTACTGTTATAAATGCAGTTCATTCTTCATCATGTTTGTTTATTCATCAGTTCTGATTGGCTATTTTAATCAAATAGGAATTCTAAAAGGTTTTGATGATCAGACAGTAATGGAAATGCTTCCTTATTTGTCATAGTTCTTGTGTTCAAACTACTGTGTGTAACTTAGTGGGCTACCAGTAACTTGACAGTTTGGTAGATTTTGGACTATCAGTGATAAAATTGAAAAATAACAGCATAGAGGGCAGTTATTTTTAATGTGTTTTCTCGCCACTGAGACTTCCTCATAATTTGAAGCTCTGCAGTGACAGTATTCTAGCCTTTCTGTGTATATGAAGGTTGTGTACATGCTATATGACAAGCATTGGATATGAGGCTGCTTAGAGGGGGGAAAAACAGGAAAACAAAATCCACAAAGTGTAAGTACATTACTTCAAATAAAATCAGAAGAGTTGAGAACACTTGAGCTGTGGAAGGAACAGCAGCTGAGTTAAGGCTAATGCAGAAAGCTACACCTATAATAAAGTAAGAGTACAAATGACTGAGTTACTTCAGTTGCATGTAATTAGACCTATAAATAAAAGCTTTCTAGTCCATTATCAGAAATGTAGTTATTCGGGTCTCTCTGCTGTATTAAGTGCTCTTTTCCTTTCATGCATTTGGAATCATGTATTGAGATCATTTCCATGCCAAGAACTGGAAGGGGACATATTTAAATGATGGTCAAACACTGGGTGTGCCTAAGAAAGGAAATTTCAGCTGCTTGATTATTGAACTTTAATTTGTTTTTCACCTTCTAATGAACTTGTCAGTATAAGGTGTTAATGCATGGTTAAATTGAACTGAATCTTTGTAAGGACTAAAAATATAATTTAAAACTAAAAAATCCATAATTTAATGAAGTTGTCAAAATCCACATAAGAATAATCTTTTTTAATCTGTAATAGTAATTGACATAAGTAAAAACTGCTGCACTGGCAGTGTTGGAAAACATCTTTTGGCTGATGTGTTCCAATGCAAACTCCTTTAGAAGTTGTGGGTTTTTTAATTGGTATGTCATCTAACTCACTTTGATATTTTCTCTGATTAGGTGCTGATTGGTTTGGGTGAAGTTTTTTTGTCCTACTGGCTTTTAAAAAAATGGATTTAATTAAGTTGCTTTCAATATATATGTATTTTTTAGCTTGCGGAGATATTCCAGAACAAATTCGATCACCAAGCGGGACAATCACAAGTCCGGGGTGGCCCTCTGAGTATCCTGCCCGAATTAACTGTAGCTGGTACATCCATGCGAACCCAGGGGAGATCATTACTATAAGGTAACAGTGGTCCTGTATTATCCATGGGGATCCAAGAAGTACTAACCAGACATTTTTAGCTGCCAGTTGTGCACGTACCAATTTTCTCTTCCTTCCTGTAAGTGAAGGATTTCAGTTCTGTCTGGTTTTTGCCTTTTCTTTTTGTTTGATTTGCTCGCACGCAACCATGTACCATTCGTTTATAGCTGGAGAATCAGTGAAAAAAATTCAGTGTGCTCATTTATTTGAATTTTTTTCAATGTGTCTGAAACATAGGAAGTTTTCTTTAAAAAGTGTGTAGACTAGATGCTGTAATGCCTCATTACTGTGAGGCTTCTTGGTATGCTTAAAAATGCCAGGGACAAATAGCAAGTCAATAGATATGACTGCAGTTTAAGAAGGGCTGAATTTTGATGCAGGGAGCTCCTCACAGTTTCACATATCTTGAAACTTTTCTGAAGTAGTAGTGTAAAAAACGTCTGGATTCAAGTTCTCATCAGTTCATTTCTGATTACTGATTTCTTTTAGCATCAACATACAAGTTAGTACTGCTTCATAGACTTGATTATGAAACTGCATTACCTGCAGATTTTCTTCAATTTCCAGTTCAGACTTGCTGCCCTAAGAAACTGCTCTTCATTGTGAAGTATTTGCTATGGTATCAGTTACTTGTTTAAATTTTGCTTCTTAATTTAAACAGTCTTTCTACTAAATATTTAACTGGCACAAGTAAAATGTAAAGTAGGTCAAACTGTTCAGCTACTAGAATGCTTATTAAAGTTTTCATAGTTTATTTTTAATAAAACTCCTTTTTTCTTTCATGTTGCTTTCTTCCACTCGTACATATCACATTTCAGTTCTGATAGTGCTGTATTGTCTGTACAGACCTGTTGTGCACAGTCTGCCCCTCAGACGTCATTACTGTGGCAGCTTGCCTTGGCTGAGTGCAGCCATACCATGGCAGTCCATGACATAATGCCTGCCTAGCTGAATACTGCAACTGGGAGAAAGTCTTATCTGAAAACATCATTTTGAACAGTTCAGCTCTATTTATAATGTCAAATCATATTATTGTCATATGTGTAGCATTAGCTAAAATTCTGCTGAAATTTGAGTTAAAATAATTTAGTAGTTTATGAAAGTCATTAAATGAGACACATAAAGACAATTTCATTACTAGAATTTAAAATTAAAACAGTATGTATTTTTGAAGCAAAATTGCATTTTCTTAAGCGGTGGATGCAATATTTTGTTTGACAGAATGGATCCTTGCTGTCCTCTTAGTATAAAAGTATCAGCATAAGGCTAAACCCTATTAACCCTCATTCTGCATGGGTAGAGAAGCTCCTCTTTTTTATTTCAGAAGAAATATTTCTTTATTTCAAAAAGAAATTCAAGCTAATTTTCATGTGTAGTAATTCAGCAGCTTGTTTGTGTAATATTCAGTTCAGTAGCAATTCTGACCTTTTCTCTTTTTCAGCTTTCAAGATTTTGATGTTCAGGGATCTCGACGATGCAGCTCAGATTGGTTAACAATTGGAAGCTACAAGAACATTGAAGGCTATAGAGCATGTGGCTCTTCCATTCCCTCACCGTACATCTCTTCACAGGATCATGTTTGGATAAGGTTCCATTCAGATGATAGCATCTCCAGAAAAGGCTTCAGATTAGCCTACTTTGCTGGTATGTTTAAAATGATACCCAGTATAATTTTATGATTTCACTTATTGTTTCCTTTTTCAAGAATTACTTCCTTCTGCCAGGGTACAGTACTGACTACGGGTCTTTCCTGTAGTCACCTCAAGGTCTATTGAAATCAGAGAAAATGCAGATTAAGTAATGTATTTTGATCCCATGCACAATTTGAATATTCAAAGTGAGACCAACAATAAGCAGATTGAATGATATTTGCGAAGAAAAGGTTAGCCAGTAGTAGTAGGCACCTGGATGCTCTTCTAACATAGTAAAATTTGAAATGTTTTCATCAGATTAAAATAAATTTGTTGAAGTAGTAGGGTAAACTTCTGAGTATTATAAATGCAGTGAGAGAGGAAAGAAATGGCAGGATATTTTTCTTTTACATTTCTCACAGAATTTGCATCATTTTTCTCATCTCCAGAAGGCATACTATCTTTAAAAAAAAAATCTAAAAAATCCCTGCCACAATTATATGATAGATTAATCCAGCCAAGTGCAGACATGGTTCTGTACATGCAGAATTTTTCTTGTGCAGTTACAGGAAGTGATAAAAACTAGTTACCAGTAGTAATAGTTTGAGACTGTTTTGTGAGCCATTCTTGTTCTATTAGAAGTTGCCAAGGGAGAGGAGGAAGCCAGTCATGGGTCAAGATCAGTTCCAAACTTTTCCTGGCTTTAAGAGGTGTTACAGTTTTATGTAATAGCATGATTGTGGTGTTCTACATCATAAACATCCCAAATACTGGATTATACTTTTATTGGTTTTCACAATGATTTCATGTTAAATTGCTCCCTCCAAGTGTGCCTATATCCACTCACTGGCCTGCTACAGATCTCTGTGCATGCCAACTTTTGACACCTCTTCTTCATAAAACAGTTCATACTTGTAAACATATCCAATGCTACCCACCTTCAAAACTGTTCCAACAAGATTCAGTAAATCTGCCTGATCTCTTCTAGTCTAAGCTGCATTTACTCCTGGTTTGTTCTCTGCACTCTTTTTACCTAGTAGCTTCCTCCACTATGTCAGTCTCTCACAAACAAAGTTTCCAAGCAGGCTTATCCCTCTCTATCACCTGTTCTCAAGTCAACAGAAAAGCTCCTTCAGTGGTTCAGGTCCTTGCACTTTAGCAGGTCTTGGGCAAATAATGCAGACTTGCATTTGATGCTGGCCCAGCTTTCAGGGCAGTGTTCTACCTGGTTTTTGTGCACTGCCTCACCAAAAAACAGGTCAGGGAGCAGGAAAGAAGCCACCAGTTAATCAGTCATCCTGTGCTGCTGTTTCTGCCAACAGCCCGGTGAACACTGACACCTTGTGTCAGGCACCAGCTGCTGCCCTTTTCGCCTCTCTCTTCAAGCAGGGTCAGAGGAAATGCAGCAATCCTTCCTGAGGGGTTTTGAGAAGGAAGGATACCTTGTATAAGAGTGTAGAATGGGTAGGGGAAGTAAGCCATGGACTCAGTAGAATTTTTCTGAGAACCCTTTCCTCTCTTCTTCTCCTTTCTTGAGAAAATTTCATTATGTAACTCCACTTGGAAGAACCTGGGACATTTTCAATAATATGCAGTTTTTTGTGTTAACTGATTTCTTCTATTTTGTGTTGTAGATTAGAGTTCTTAAGACTTTAATACTATGTTTATAAATGCCTTTTTTAAAAGAAATACATTTTTTGGGGGTAGGTTTGTTCACTTTTTAACAATCAAGCCTTACTGAAATTTAGGCTTGAGTTTGCTGCCTATGTTTGATAAAATACTTAGGAAGTATTTCACAATTGAGGTGAAAGTGTAATGTTTCAGTGATCAGAGTGGTCTTTTAATATTTTAAACTAACCTAAGAAGAGTTGACAGTTGACAATAGTCATCTGGTCATTTCTGCCTTTGAGTGCCAAAAAAAGCTTCTGAAATGCTGACACTTTTGCTATGTGTTCAACTGTGTCGTTATATTTGATTTCTTCTCATCAGTATCATGCAGTAGTGCTCAGATTAACACCTCAATAGACTAGTTAATTCAGTATTTTTAAGGCTACTCTCAAAGTTGGCAAGTTATCATAGAAAAAGGGGAAAAATTGTAATACATTAGTTACTTGCATGCAGGTTAGGCCTGTCTGCTGGAATGATAGAAACACTACAGATTCCAAGTGCAAAAGTGACCATTAGGGAGCCCCATGTTTAAAATCTGACATGGAAGATAGGTCATGTGAATTGTTTGAATTTATTCTTGTTTAAAGAAAATAATAGGTAAATATTTATATTTCACTTAAAACAAACCGATAATAGGAAGGGAAAAAGCTTTACAGGTAGGAAAGGTATGGACTAGAAAGTAAATTTTATGCCACTTTTATTTGTCTTTCTTCCCTCTGTCTTCCTCCTACTACTTACAATTTATCAGCCTTTTTAATTGTGGGAGTTGAAATGGGACACAGTTTACTAATGATGATATAGAGTGGAAAATAAACTTATTAAAAGCACAGAGATCAATGGCCACTGTGAATGGAAGGAAGAATTGTGTTAGTCCTTTGGCTACAGCTGTATATGGGTGCTGCTAATCTTCTTGTGCTATCCTGAAGTCTTTTGTGGTACAGCTCCTAAAGTTAGTCTTGTTTAGTACATCTCTTATAATTTTAAGAGTCTAATTTTTGATATATAGGTAAATTTTCTTCATGTAAGATTACAGGATTGGTGATTAAAAATGCTAAATCAGGATCAAGTATCTCAGCTCTTTTCTGGGATGTTTAAAGCTTTTAGGAGGAAGAGCTTGGGTTGATATTGTATCCTATTTTGTTACTGCAATATTCCCATCAGTGTTTATAACTCCATGTTAGAGCTTTCTTCTCAACCTCTTCAAGGTTCTGCAATGCAGAAGGACTGAGCTAGATTATAATCAGTACTTAAACAGGGTCAATGATGCATATTCTACTACCTGCTATTCTATTACCTCCACCTATGGAGCAGAGTCACTCAATTTAGGTAGGATTAGTCTAGCAGTTCAGTTTTACAGGTTTTAAATTCAAGGCCAAGCTTCCAGCTTTCCTATACTAATATTGTGAACCATATGTATGTGTGTGAGTGTACTATATATATAAATACTTATATATCTGTAACAGGACAAGAAGATGGTATCATTTATACTCCATCTGTTCTTTGGATTTTTTTTAGTGAAATGAACATGTCTTGAAAATTAGTCACTGGCAGTACATACATTATGCTTTCCTTTCATTCTTCAGTCTGTGAAAGCAAATTCGTAGACTTGAACATTCTTCGGTAGTGCTTATAACATTTATCATTCGTGATGATTTAATTTTTTCCTGCATTCACTTTTTAAAAGCCTTAGCATTTGTGAAATTTAAAAACTGTGTTGTTCTTTGCTTTAGAAAAGTTACCATATTGAGTTAGAGTATTTATTTTTAATGCTTTCTAAGAGATATTAAAGTAGAAAAAAAAGAACAGAAGTATGATATGACTTGGCCTATCACAACAGATTAGTTCCAGCAAGAAAGAGATTCAAGCTAGCTGTGAAAACTTTTAGCATGTTGTATAGTAAAGCACTAGAACTTTTAAAATATTTGATCGGAGAAAGCCCTGAAAAGCCTAATCAAACACCAGTTGGCCTTATTTTGAGCAGATGATTTTATTAGATGGCCTCCATTCCAATCTGAACTGTTCTCTTTTAAAAAAGATAGAACATGCTTCTCCTGGGAACATTAGAATTTCATTGAGTTCATCATGCTGTCTGTCTTTCCTGTTTATTATAACCTTAGGTATTGTGTTCCTTAGAATGAATGTATATTTGTCTAGTTTATTTTCTGAATTACTGCTGTGTAGGACCAGTGTTTTGTCCTACATTGTTTTGTCCTACATTGTTTTGTTTTAAATATTTTGACCATGACAGTTTGTTTTACAGTAGATTTTACAGTCTGTACTGCAGTTTGTTGAAGTGATAGAAAATGATGCAGCAGTGTTTGACTCAGCTGAATTGTTGCAGAGCTGAAATAACTTGTATCTCAGGCATGCTTCTGTGTTCAACATGGCTGGAACTTTAATAAGTAAAGGCAAGCATGCATTTTGCATTTGCTGCACTCCCATCTTAGTTGTGGCAGGAGCAGACAGTGGGAAAAGGAGAGGACAGAGGTTTCTTTCTTTGATTGGTGGTAATCTTTGGTTGGTTATGTAATCTTCAGCTGTCAGCTTCTCTCTTGCCTTAGATCCATTGGAACAAAGTAGGAACTTCCAAAAGCAGAAGAGAAGAAGCTTCTCTGGGAAAGAATTTGAGGAGATAACTGGTACTGCAGCGCAAAATGTTTCTGTATTTTGCGTGATAGATGAGAGAGTGTTTTTCTAACTTACTTTTAGCATATTAGAAGTCAGATTTCTCAATAGCTATAAATGAGCATTGTTTTCTTGCTTGGGTTAAGGTTATTTGACTGAAATCAGCTAAGGATAAGGTTCATGCTGATGACTTGAAAAAACTGTTTTGTTGTGACCTGGTGCAGCAAATAAATATGTAACACAAACCTAAACTGTAAGAAATTTTTATTTTTTTTACTTTCAGGGAAATCTGATGAACCAAGTTGTGATTGTGACCAGTTTCATTGTGCTAATGGGAAGTGTATTCCAGAAAGTTGGAAATGTAACAATATGGATGAATGTGGAGACAACTCGGATGAAGAAATCTGTGCCAAAGCTAATCCTCCGACAGCTGCTTCCTTTCAGCCTTGTGCAAGCAATCAGTTCCAGTGTCTTTCCCGCTTCACCAAGCTTTACACTTGCCTTCCAGAATCTTTAAAATGTGATGGTAACATTGATTGTCTTGACCTGGGAGATGAAATAGACTGTGATGTGCCAACATGTGGGCAGTGGTTAAAATACTTTTATGGTACTTTCAGTTCTCCCAACTATCCTGACTTCTATCCACCTGGCAGCAACTGCACCTGGCTGATAGACACTGGTGATCATCGCAAAGTAATCTTGCGATTCACTGATTTTAAACTTGATGGTACAGGTTACGGAGACTATGTCAAAATATATGATGGATTAGAGGAGAACCCACGGAGACTGTTGCGTGTACTGACAGCGTTTGACTCTCATGCTCCCCTCACAGTTGTTTCATCCTCAGGACAGATAAGAGTGCATTTTTGTGCTGACAAAGTGAATGCTGCAAGAGGGTTCAATGCAACCTATCAAGTTGATGGCTTCTGTTTGCCCTGGGAGATCCCTTGCGGTGGAAATTGGGGGTGCTACACAGAGCAGCAACGCTGCGATGGCTACTGGCACTGTCCAAATGGAAGGGATGAAACCAACTGCACCATGTGCCAAAGAGATGAGTTTCCCTGCTCCCGAAATGGTGTTTGCTACCCTCGTTCAGATCGCTGCAACTACCAGAATCATTGCCCCAATGGTTCGGATGAAAAGAATTGTTTCTTCTGTCAGCCAGGCAATTTTCACTGTAAAAATAACCGCTGTGTGTTTGAGAGCTGGGTTTGTGATTCTCAAGATGACTGTGGTGATGGCAGTGATGAGGAGAATTGCCCAGTCATTGTGCCCACTAGAGTGATAACTGCAGCTGTCATTGGGAGCCTTATTTGCGGATTGCTGCTTGTCATTGCACTGGGATGTACTTGTAAATTGTACTCACTCAGGATGTTTGAGCGAAGGTAAGTAGAACTCAACCTTATTAAGTGTTTTGGTGTTTACTGTTGGTTGCACTGGAAGTAGTCTTATTGCCATATGGATATTTTACCCTTGATTTGTAAAGACATTATTCCTTTTTCTTTGATAGTAAAAAGAGGATACTTAATCATAGAGTTTATCAGGTTGGAAGGGACCGATAGGGAATATCAGGTCTAACTCCCTGCTTCTTGCAGGACATACATTACTAAACCTTGCAAAGACCCATGGGTGAGCATTGTCCAGATGCTCCTTGAACTCTAAAGGCTTGGTGCCATGACACAGTTTCCTGGGGAGCCTGTTCCAGAGCCTGACTACTCTCCCAGTGAAGAAAAGCGGATAGAACTATTTTGATCACCTCACTATAGAGGGTTAAAGCATTCAGATGGTGTTACCAAAAAAGAAGTGTGGGAAATCTGCAGTTAATTAATTTGCATTTTATATCCCAGTTCTGTATAGAACAGCATGTTTCTTCTCTTGTAGGCTAGTTCATATGAGGATTGCATAGCCTTCAGTCACTTACAGTAATACAAGCGTTACTCATGGTATTTTCATATTTAGCCCATGGGTTTTTGCTGGGCTTTTTGCTTGTTTTTAAGAAATTTATTGTTGGGTTTGGTTTTTTTCTCTCATTTCAGCTGGACAGACTCACAGGAATGACTTTATATTCTTTGCCAATTATATTTCAATTAACAAAACTTCATCTTCTGAAGTTTTTTATTTCAGTTCATAGTAGTCTGATGTACTTCATTCTTATATATATATAAATCAGTGTCTTACATATTTTGAAATTTCTTTTCTCTTTGAAAGATCATTTGAAACTCATTTGTCAAGGGTTGAGGCTGAACTACTAAGAAGAGAAGCTCCTCCATCCTATGGACAATTAATTGCCCAGGGTTTAATTCCACCAGTTGAAGATTTCCCTGTTTGTTCCCCAAATCAGGTAAGATTTCAAAATAGCAGGCAGACGCCTTAAATTTTAAGGAGACTGCAATAAAGCTATTTTAACCTTCTCCTGCTTCCTTTTCCTCTGTAGCATTTCCTTTTTCTCCTTTCAAGTGAATAGTGTTATACAAATGATTAGCCTTGAACAAAATCATGGTGTAGTAAGACCACAGTTTCTTTTGCAGGCTTTCTCTTGTTGATAATGCCAGTAACGTACACTATAGAACTCCCTCTTCCATGAAAAGTAATAGATTGGTAGATCTAATTGTATGTTCTGTATTACTGTTGTGAAAGTAAAGATTGCAAGATGGCACTTGGTGATTTAGGAAGGAAGACCTAGGCTTCTAATGCAGAATGGTAGGTCACATGCACAGTGTGTAGATGCATTCATGCCTGTGTGTAGCTGTGTGCGTAATGAGATGATGGAGAGGGACAAGGTGTAATATATAAAATTATCATGTATGAGTAACAAAGCAAAAGCTAGTAAATGGCAGTTAATAGTTCATAGTCATCCAGATTCAGAGATGGATGATTAGTGCATTTCTTACTTGGCTGATAAAGGAATTTCTGTCAGAAAACTTTTTAAGTAATTGAAAATGTCTTTCAATTATAAAGCTCTTGTGAGAAACAGGAGAGTCTTAGTCTGGGAATCCTGCTGTGCTCTATTAGAGTTGGCATTAATTATTATATTGTGTTGCAACATATACTGTGTTGCAGTTAATACAGCAAGTTTAATGTCAAAATTGAAAATGACGTGACTGTCACATGGTCTTTCATGCTCACATGTTGACAAGCAGCTGGAATCTGTCACAAAAGGTTTTACAGAGGAAAAGGGGAAAATGAATTGCAATTTGCATCAGAGGCTTTAAAAAAAACACTGTGAAGATTTTTTTTTTTTGATAGCTAAACGAGCACTGAACTTCATTAAAGAATTTATTAAATGTCTGCAGTGAACACTGTGGAATCCCTTGTTCTTTTTCAGTGGGTTACTGTGGTTATAGTAAAGATCAGTATGTTTCTGTTTCAAACCAATGCTGTACTTTTACAAATTTGACTTGCTGTCCTCTTTTCCAAAAAAATTAACCTTCGCCAGTTTATGATGGATTTGTGTTCACAAGTCTCTTGAGGTAGGGTTAGCTCAAGCAAGTCTCCAGAGACAGTGCAGTTGGCGTGCCTAAATGTGTAAGTCCTCTAGAACAGGTAACTTGGAACAAACCAGTGTTTCTCTTCTGCAGATGCCTACCCTGTGTGGGACACTTCAGGTTTGGTGTACATGAGTATGTGTTGGAACTATAACGATTTTTAGAAAAAACTAGCTTGCTCAGACCTCTTTTTCATCTTGAAATCTCATAAAGGTGATTTAAAGATCTTGGGTTTTACTAAAATGAAATCTCCTCATGGAGAGGACAATTCTGAAAAACCCAGACATACAGTGGCTGCAGTCAGAGACTGGTACTGGAGCCTTTAAAAATCTGTAATTACTGAAGTCTTCCTTACTCTTTAGTTTGACTTAAATTGAATTAACTGCTATTTCTTTGGATACATTTTAAGTTCATTTCAGAATATACTGGAATTATATGGCAAACTTTTGTAATTAAACATAAGAAAATGTAGTTGCTTCATAGTATTTCTATGTAATCATGATTTCACACTCCATAAAATATCAATGCATGTACAATAGTTTCAAACAATGAGAGTGTTACTGAATTCCCATTGTGGACACCAGTATTTCCAATAAGACCTATGGCCTTGAAAACGGAAGTAACTATACTGAGCAATTAACTAGCATAAAAATAAGAAATGGTAATGACCAGGCCATGAAAAGTAATGAAAATGTCATTCTAGAACACTGATACTTCCATGATAAAAACTTTACTCATATTTAACCAATGAAGTTGCATTGTTCATTTTTCAGAGGAGACAACACTAGTAAAAACTCAAGGCAACATAAATTGAATTCTATAAATTATGAAACTCAATTTTTTAATATGGTAAAGTGTTGAGGGGAGTCAGTATTAAGTCAAGTATTAAAATTTGTTTTCAGCAAAATACTCATCTTAAGATTGCAAATCTGTGTAGGACAGAGGATAGTTATTCATTGTTTTCTAGAAGTCTCAAGCTATAGTTAGGTTGGATGCTCTAATTTCAGTGGAATGCTTTCTGCCTAAGGCTGGTACATGCCTTAAGAGCTGGTTTTTAAAAGATGAGTAGCAGTCTCTTCAATGGCTTTTGAAAGTAAGGCTGCTGTACACACATACTGCATGCTTGAATTCAGTCATCCTCTGAACTAAGGGAAGGGAAGAGATCAGCTGTGCATGAAGTGTTGTTCAGATATTCTGCTGTGTTTTCTGAAGGATGACGGAAGGAACATGAAGGTGACATCATGTGAACACTAAATTTCAGTTTTTATAGATGAAGGGAAATACATGCATATGTGCTAAGGGTTTAATTGGGGATGGCTCTTCTGAAGAATATTCTACTTTTTTGCCATAATCTTCAAGAAAAGTTGTGAATATGGGCTTTATCTTCTAATTAAACACACTTTTGAATATTTTTAGAATTATGGGCATCTGGAAGATCATCTACCCTATTAGAGAATTGAACTACTCAGCTGAGGCAGTGTTTTCTGTATGCTTGAGTCAGGGATCCCCAAGACAAAGGAGTTTGTCTTCTTATGTTTGTGTTGCCTTACAGTTGAAAAGTTATACGGCATTTTAAACAGGAAAATTCAGACATGCATTCTTCTGTAGCTAGATCACTGGAAAATGTATACTGAATTTAGGAACTTAGTAATTTAGAACACGTAAGATAATTTTATTTAAACAGAAGCATTACAGTATTTTGAAGCTGGAATTAACTGATTAAACCCAAAAGGGAGGGGAAAAATCAAACTATAAGCCTCTGCTCAAGAAGATACTTAATTTAGTCTCTTTGAGGCAGTCATATGGTAGTGGATATAGAAGGTGGCCATTTTTAAGTCTTTCTGGAAGACTTTGTTTACAAATTCTGAACTTTTTGAGACCTGTTTCTATGTGCTGTACTCTAAAATCCACAGTGACTACCTTTTTTGGTAAGACAGTAATAGATTTTGTATGCCTGCTCTACTGGCTCTGTGGTTGTACTTTTCTTTAATCAGTGTTCCATAACCAGACTATAGTGCCTTTCTTTTCACATTGTCTTTATTTAGAGATCCTTGATTAGGGCGGAAATATACCTAGTATAGAAGTCATTGCTCTTTTATTGCCTTTACATATGTATTTCCACTTAATTTGCGTGTTTATAATGTTTTTTCCTCTAGAGCATCTAGATTTTTGTCATGCCCATTTTGTTTTTTTTTTTTTTAATAGCCTATTGCTACATATACCAGATCATTATTAAGAAAGATGCAACATTTTCTAATATTTAAGATTCTTCATTTAACTTTGTTAAATGCTGTTTTGCGCAATAGTTATCATTCTTTCTAGAACAGTACCAGCAGACTGCCCATGTCTGATTGTTGCTTATCTTCTCATTTAGGCTTCAGTTCTGGAAAACCTGAGGCTAGCAGTACGATCTCAGCTTGGATTTACCTCAATCAGGCTTCCTATTGCTGGCAGATCAAGTAACATTTGGAATCGAATTTTTAATTTTGCGAGGTCCCGTCATTCTGGATCGTTGGCATTGGTCTCGGCGGATGGTGATGATGTTGCCAGCCAAAGTACTAGTAGAGAAGCTGACAGAAATAATACTCACAGAAGTTTGTTTTCAGTTGAATCTGATGATACAGACACAGAAAATGAAAGAAGAGACACAGCAGGAGCTGTTGGTGGTGTTGCTGCCACCTTGCCTCAAAAAGTCCCTCCTGCAACAGCAATAGAAGCAACAGTGGGAGCGTGTGGGAGCTCCTCTTCTCAGAGCAGCAGCAGCAGTACCACAGATGGTGGAAGAGAAGTGACAAGTGTAGAGCCCCCAAGCACAAGTCCTGCACGCCACCAGCTCTCGAGCGCACTAAGCCGTATGACTCAAGGCTTACGCTGGGTACGCTTTACTTTAGGGAGATCAAGCTCAGTGAATCAGAACCAAAGTCCTTTGAGACAGCTTGATAATGGGGTAAGTGGAAGAGAAGAGGATGATGATGTTGAAATGTTAATTCCAGTCTCTGATGTAGCATCAGACTTTGACATGAATGACTGTTCAAGACCTCTACTTGATCTCAGCTCAGATCAAGGACCAGGGCTTAGACAGCCTTACAGTGCAACACATCACAGTGTGAGGTCATGCAGTCGAGATGGCCCCTGTGAGAGCTGTGGCATCGTGCACACTGCCCAGATACCCGACACTTGCTTAGAGGCAACAGTGAAAAACGAAACTAGTGACGATGAGGCATTATTACTCTGCTAGGTACGGATTGTTTAGGAAAGATTGTGTACAAGTTGGAGCAATATCTGTCATTGTTTTGTACTTCACAGTTAATACTAGTTTTTAGTTTTAAAAAATCCAGGACGACGTTATGTTAAAACTATTTTAGCCTGTGTGGTTGATTAAACTTTTCTTATACTGGATGACATTATGGAACTATAGGAGTGAACATATTAATGGCTCTGAATACACAATGTGTGTATCCAGTATAATCGGATTACTCTTTAAACTGAAGTTTTCCCCGTTAGTTTGAAATTTAGTTTATCCTGGTACTATAGTTCAAACCTGAAACATGGCTGCTCAAAATTTATTGGCTGCCTGTTTAACCCCATATTAACAGGTGAATTTGTACAGAATTATTTTCCTTTAGGAATTGACTCTGTTGTATTATTGCCAACATACTTGTAACTTAATATACTAAATACTGGTAAGGATTGTTAATGTAAAATATGTACTTTTCTTTGAGTTTATTCAACACTTTGTCTAAATATTCTTGAATTTCGTCATAATGTGAACTTAATTAAAGGGAGGAGAAACTTTGTTGAAGAGCGTTCTTTTTCTTTCAGAAGTACAAAATGCAATGATATATGAAATTTAGGCATAATAGGTAAACTGATGACAAAAGCTTTTTTAGCACTGACTTTCCTAAACTGCGATCTAATATGGTACAAGCCAATTAGTATGTAAAATCCCCAGTCGTTAGTCTTTTTGATTTGAAGTAAAAAAGGGCCGAAGATATTACAATATGTGTTAGTTCTTTAAATATCCAATATGTACAAATACACTACAGAATAAGTTCCAACTGGTAATAGATCTTTCCCTAATACTGTAGGGTATAAAGCTTGTTTGGACTCAAGGGATTTGCACTAAAATCATATTAAGGTCTATAATGAGCTTAGTGCACAAGCACTATCACTTTAAGTACTATTATTGTCTAATATTGCAATGGCTATATATTTCCATGGCTCTTTTCTTGGGGTGTTGCGTTTTTGTTGCAATTGAATTTGCTTTACTAATTCCCTATTTATTCATTGTATTTAAAAACTGGTTTACTCAGTTGCAGACTGGTTGTTTAAAAAATAAACCAAAAGAAAACCCCTTTAGTGTATTTTTTTATGATATTACATGTTGGAGCAAAACAGATCAGTGAGAAAAAAAGCTCATAACTTCCAATTTTGTGATAAGCAGGTTAATATGTGGCTACTAGTGTGACATGAAAAAACTACACCTTTTAAAAACAAAACTGTCAACTACTGTTTTATTTATTCTTTGCCAGTCTGTTTTTAGTAGGCTTAAAGATCCAGTATGAAATGTATTTGTGTGTGATTGTATGCTATTTATTAAATTTTAAATACTTTGTTGAATGTCATTTTAAAGCATGTTTAAAGTCTTGTGCATTTCTGTCGTGTTATGCTGTCGGGCAGAACTGACTAAAATTTTAATATGTATCAAAATTAAATTGAATTTTTGTTATGTTTTTGAGGTACTTTTAAAGATAAATCCAAGGTCTGTCTGGCTTTTTATTTTTTTAAATCCTCATCTCTGAAGTACAAATCACATGCAGAAGAAACAAATAATTGAATGGATTCCAAAGTGTATATATCTTCTCCCTCTTCTCTTCATTCACAGACACTGGGATGAGAAAAATAAACAATTTTACCATCTGGTTGATTTTTTCATGAGAGTTAGCAGGTAAATTCTGAGTTCAGAATGCAATTATGTAGATTTGTGCTTTTGAGGAACCTTATGTGCAATACAGTTGTAAAAGATTTTATTATAATGACCCATGTGGTTTCAAGTTTCAGAACAGATCACATCACACTGGTACCAGATCAGGTACAAGTTGGCCCATAATTACACATACTCAAGTAAAAGTCATCAATGGCCATTTTTATTCACATTGAATAATATCTAAATCTGTGGGTAATCTTTAGTCTGATTTCAGTAGCATTGCTTATAGAGCAGGCAGCTTTGCAATAGGAACATGGTAACACAGCCTGAAGTTTATGTGAACAGTATGTCCTGGTATAAAATACTGGGTTTTTAAACCTTCCGAATTAATTGTCATTAGAAAGTGGTTGTGGAAATGCTTGTCCCTGAGGCAGATAAATTTTAAAGAGTCTTCACAGAATACCTTTGGTGTTTAACACACATAATGATCTAAATTTGTTCCATTAGATGCCCCAAATAGCATGTACCTATGGATTCCATATTGCAGATGTAAAAAGAACACAATGTTTTATTTGTTTTAAAGGACAAATGCTACACATTTAACTGAGAAGTTGGATTTGATTGATAATTTGGAAAATTGTAAATAAAATTCATATTTGTATGAGGTGAATTTGTTGCCGTGATTTTTTTTCTTAGTGATATTAAAAGGAGTGATTGATCTTTTGAGTAATGTATGAGTGATTGGTTGCATTTGTTTTGTTTGGTTTTGTTGAGGTTTCTGATAAGACATTATTACTACGCTGTTTCTTTTTATGCTTGAGAGCTTGAATTAGTGTTTTGTTTAATTGATTCTTGACTTAGCTGTGCTACAATACTAGGGTAGTTTGAAAAAAAGTCAGAATTATTTACTGTGGAATTATCTTGTTTTCTGTAATAAAGCACTTTCATCTGCCAGCTTTGAAGACTCTGGGTTATTGTGAGGCAAGTTTTCTCCTCATGTAAAGTTATTTAAACATGGAAAGAGTTAATCATTGTTCTTTTTCACATACCACATTTTTTTGTTATTTCATTTGCACTGTAACAGAGTGGGGGGCTGACTGAGCTTCAGATGGTGCAAGAGCTTGTTTTTTTTCCAATTTCAGTATAGGTTCAGCAAGTGTTGTTGATAACTCTTTCAAAACAGGTTGCTGGAGCGGATGCCGGAATTAGTTACTGCATCATGTGTTCCACTTTCTGTCCGAATGCCAAAGCATGAACTTTTGCCAGAGCTGGGATTCAGTCCAGGGAAATCAAGTTCAGGTTGGGATACAAATACTGTTTCAGGAAAGTTTATATATTAAATAATCACTGCAGATCAAATAATGGCTTTTCCTGTTGGGATGAGGTTCTGCTTCCTTTCTGAAAAGTGAGTGTTTTATTCTCCTACATACAACCCCAGATATTCAACTGTGACAGTTGTCCTGAGGAATTGGTGCACATTTCCCATAAATCTTGGTTTAAGTCAAAAGTTTTAATCTTCCTCCTGTTGTGGTGAAGCTTTATATGAAGTGTTTTGCCAGTTTGTGGGGTTTTTTTTACTGTATCTCTTTTCTTCCTCCCTTGTGAGTTTCTGAAAATAAGCAGTTGGTAACTGAATTCCTCCAGGACATCAGCTACAACTCACTTGCCCAAAATGGGGGGTGTGTTCTGAAAGGACAAGGAAGAAGTCTGTCTTGTCCCTTTGCCGAGTCACTAAACGTACATAGAGGTAGGCAGACTGATAGTTAAAATTCTTTCCCTTCTATCCTCCACTGAAGTTTCATTGTTGTAATTAGCTTTTCCTCCATCCAAGTAAACTAAAGTCCATAATTACTGGACTTGGTACAGAGAGGTCTCATAGCACAGCATTCATGTCAATATGTCTAGTTGAGGTTTCTGTTCATAGGCAGTACCCACTGTCTGGTGAGTAGTAACCTGGGGGAAGAGAATGTAGTATTCATTAAACTGAAGTATTATCTAAGAATTCAGATGGACAAGACTCCCCACATCATTGATGGAGGAAATAAGAGACTTCACTCTGAGTAGTGTCAGTGATTCCTAATCACATTTTGAGAAAAGGTATTTACAGTAAACAAAATGTAGCCAATCTTTGTGAATATCCAAGCACAAATTAGTGTTGATGGTATTTTTACATGCACACTGAAATCTAGCAGAAGAGTTTAGCTTCCAGCAATAATTTCTCCTTGTGACCAAGTTGCAGCCTGGTATCAAGGAACCAGAGAAAAGACTCAAATGCAAGTGAAGCTTTTCATTTCAGATTACAGTTACCTTGTATGCTGCTTGTGCAGGAATGAAATGGGTGGAAAACAGGAAGCGGGAAAAAAAAAAAAAAAGAAAAAGTTTAAAAGATGAGTCAGTCACTGGATTTTGAATTTGTATTTTGGAAAGGTTGTAATAAAACAGACTAGAAACTCTGAACGATTATAGTTGCATTACATTGCACAAAGGACTTTTTTTTCTTGAGATAAATAATTGCAGAAGACCTTCCCAAAAATGTCATAATGGGTAAGACATGTCAAATCAGGAATATATAAGAGAAAGAAAGAAGGAATTATGGTTCAGTGTGGACTTCTTAACTAACAAATAATAAGGGTTTCTTATGCAAAGAAATAAACTTATTTTAAGGAATAATGATGATCCCTAAAATGTGCATATTTGTGTGTATTATCTAACAGAGGCAGGTGTCAGAATTCAGAGCAGAAATCTCAGATTTCATCATAACATCGTTGACTTTGAAGTTACAGAGGTTTAGCAGAATTGCATTTGTACATTTGCAATGAAATAATCATGCATCTGAAGATATGCCAGCAGAAATGAAGAAATAAGTTTATCTGCTTCTCCAGGTGTATGAAATTGAGGAGAAACAACTGTTAAAATTTATTGGTTTAAATCTGTCATCTTTCCTGTGGTTAGTTAAGAACCACCTTGAAGAGCCACAGTTGGAGGAAGAAGTTCTGGTGCACCAGAGGAAAAACAGGAGCAATATACAGGATAGTGAGGAATGTCATAAACTGACATCGTATTTCTGCAGTGGCATAGCAAGCAACAGAGATGTTCAGTTTCACTTTCCCTCACCTTCTCTGTTGGCCAGCAGTTAAAGTTCTTTGTGTTCCTTCAATTGTTGAGTTTGAGAGTTGGAGAAAATACAACTAATATTTTGCAGTGGTTTTTTTTGATAGTGCATTAGTAAAAATAAGAGTTTCCAAAGATAGCTAATCCCTGTGCTTTTGTGACTCTGTTTCTTGGAGTTTAGGAAAAATCCCACCTAAAAACTTAGTTTTTTGACTGAGATTATACACCAGGAAGTAAGTGACAGGTATGATGAGGTTTTGGGTTGTTTTTTGTTTTGTTTTGTTTTGTTTTTTTTCCCAGAGTATTGTGAGACTTAGAACTTCAAAGCCTAAGTTGAATTGTCTCACCCATATTTAGAAAGTGGACATTTTATTGGACCCTTCTAGAACTAATGAATAGCGAAAAAGCAAAAAGCACAGTATGAGGGTTTCTTAGTTGTTCCTCTGCAGGATTCATGGTCATTTTTTCTTTATTGCTTGTACTGTCTATGGTTCACCATCTATGTGGATCAGAGGAGGAGGCACTTGGCCTTATGAAAATGAGAGAACAGTCACTACTTATGGTTGCTTTAGAAAGTAGAATGGTCTTCAGCACGTGCACATCTTTGGCTTCCTGCCTTTGTGTCACAGGTGTGGGACCCAAGGCTGAGTGCTAATGGGCTTTATCACTGCTAATGTATTTGGAGAAGACTGGCACTAGGATCTTGGATGTAGCCCAGTACTTAGGAGAGCATATTTATAACAGTTCAGGTTATGTGGAACTAGAGGATTAAACTCCTTTCTTAATGTTCTTTAGCCTTGTTTTATTATAGAAAACCATGGGCATGTTTGCTAGTTTTGGAAAGTTTTTACAACTGAAGAAGTCTTTAGAGATTAAGTTTTGAAACCTCACCACTTGTTTGTGTCTGAAAATTCATCTCATGAAAGTAGCTAGCAGACTCTTCTGAAAACTTGTGAAGTTTTGACAAGGGCACCTGGCTCGTCTCACAATTACGAAGACTTCAGAGGTGCAATTACATTTAGACCATCTGGTTTTATTGAATGAGTATTACCTTCCCACTGCAGGGGAGTGTGAAAGTATATCCCAGGTGAACAGGCATTACAGATTTTTTATAGGAGTGCAAAGAAATGCCTACCCAATATTCAGTCCTTCTGACTTTCTGAATATGGGAAAAGATATTCTTTCCTTTGTGCAGATCCAGAGTGCACCTCCAATTCACCAGTTCTCCAAAACATAGTGCTTTATCCATCATTACTGAAAGTTGTTGGTACCATTTTTGTTAATTTTCTCACATTGCAAATGTGGTTCATGATCCAGTCTTCCTTCCTTGAAGGAAAGTTGTCAAAAATAAATAATATTGTTAATCACACATCTTCATTAGCTGAGCTTTCTTCCTGCTGCTCATTATCAACCTCTAGTTTTCTTCACAAATGTTTCTGTTTGTTTGAAAACCTATTTGTCTGCTGTTCCTGCGTTTTGAGATACATTTCAGCATCACCAACTTTAAGGTTAATGCCACTAAGAGTCCTGGAGTTAAGAAAAAGCTGAAGACTGTGTGGTAATAGAAGAGCTTTACAGCACTAGGGTATGGTAAGAAGAACGTGAAAATGGAATGAAAGGGAAGATAAGAGTAAGGTGTGATAATGAAAGGAGAAGTTGAAAATAAATAGTATTTTATGCAGGTAGGTAGCAGTTAAAGGTTCCAGTATGAAGTGGATGTGAGAGTATGTGTGTGTGAGAAGACCTTAAACTGATGGTGTGTGCATTATAATGACTTTTACATGTCCTCAAGGTCTGCTGGATGTTCCAAACTTCACTCCTCTGTTTCTTGCAAGCTTATTCCTAACTTTGCTAAATTATTTTAATTTGGTAAGTCATGGATGTGGATTGTGTTTCCTTCAGGGTTGTTCAGATGGAATCAGTTAATCATTTGGCTCCTGAGAAGCCTCTTCTGATGGTACTTCTGTGATAGTTACACTAAACAAGACATTCCATGTTTAGATTTCTAGGATCATTTGTTTTGCTAGACACAACAAAAGCATTAACATATGATTCAACTTCAGATTTGTGAGCTTGGGAAGACTTTCTGCAATGTCTCTCAAATCTTTGAGGTACTATGTACCATATTAGGAACAGTAAATATTTCCTAACAGGAAACTTCCCTGCAGGGTTGTGGTTTAAGCCCAGCTGGTATTTGATCACTGCACAGCCACTCAATCGATCTGGAAGGGTGATAATGTAAGAACTCATGGGTTTGAGATGATGACAGTTTAACAGGTAAAGCAAAAGCTGCACTTTTGAGCAAAGCAAAACAAAGGAATTCATTCCTCACCTGCAGGGGCAGGCAGATGTTCTGCCATCTCCAGGAAAGCAGAGCTCCACCATCCACTAACAGTGACTTGGGAAGACAAATGCTGTATACACCAAATGTCCCTTCCCTCAGCTTTATATGCTGAGCATGACACCATATGGCCTGTGGTCAGTTGGGGTCAGCTGTCCTGGCTTTGTCCCCTTCCAGCTTCTTGTGCTTGCTGGCAGGGCAGTATGAGATGCAGAAAAGCCTTTGATGTAGTGCAAGTGCTGCTCAGCAGTAATGAGAACTTCCCTCTGTTATCAACACGGCTTTCAGCACAGCTGCAAAACAGAGCAATACCAGGTACTATGACAGAGTTTCATCTCTGTCAGAGGGTGACATCTCCTCCAGCCCAAACCACTACAACAGTGCAGAGTCAAACTGATTACAGAGCAAAGATTCCATGTAAACTCTGCAAAGAGAAGAATAAGAAAGTAAAATGTTTTGCGGGTGAGTAAATACTACAAAGTCAATTGGAAGGCAGAAGCCCTTTTGGAGCAGCAGTAGATATTCAGTGATCACTAAGAATGCTGGGCCAATTGTCTTCTCTCAATATTTTAAGTATAATTTCTGTTCCAGCAGTGGTATTTCAGGCTATTTTTTTGGAGGACAGCTGAGCTGTGAAATATTAAATATTTACCAAATATACATAAATGCAGCTGATGTGAGATTATCTTTTTGGTCCAAATGGTTTAAATAAAAGGGCTGCTTAGAGAGAATCTTGTTATATACCAATACATTATTTAATGTCTTCAAAACCACCTATGGGATAAATTCAGGTTTTCAATGCACAGCATTGTAAGATGTTCTGTTGCTGGTTTGTGGGCAGCTCTTCAGTTCTGAGCTGGACATGAAGTTACAGATAGGAAGGTTTAGGCATTCAAGAGTAGGATCCACAAAGTCTAAATTATCCAGGAGGAAACCAGAGGAGGAGAAACAGAGTTCAAGCCTGTTCTTGTTCAGAAACGGACATAAATAGGATTTTGAGCTGTTCTACTCTTCATGCATTTGTGTATGAAAGTTGTATCAGCTCTTTCCTGTGCAACACACACAAAAAGGGAACTGGATATCCCAGTGTGCTCTACAATCTGCAGTGATGTGGCTGATCTGCTTTCAGATCTCTCCCTGCCCAATTTGGTGGAAGGATTTGAGCAGAAACAGTTTATCACTGCTGGCAGCCCAAGAGCATGCTCAGAGATGACTATCTAGGTCTGTCATGTCAAAATTCCTTTCACAGAAAAAACTTAAGTAATCATCGGCCAGGGAGAAATTACAAGAAAGTGACTGTTTTAAATTGGCAGTTTAGGCATTGAAGTGGTACTGAAACTTCAAGGTGAAGTCTCTGCCAATAAATACTGCAAAAACTGTTGATGCTGTTCTACATTAAGTCATTAGATATCCATTGGGGTGGGCATAGGAACTTGACTGCTACGTTCCACATGACTGCAAATGATCAAATGGACCTCGGACTTTGCTACCCTCTCTTGTCACTTAATTTCTAAAAAAATGAAACTACTCTTCCAAATTAGTTTTGACCTGTTCTGTCAGGTTGTGAATCCCAGTGGGTCTCTATCCTATAGGCCAAAGGTGAGATGTAAGACGAGATACTTTGGGATGAGCAGATTGAAAGGCAAATGTATGGTAATTCTCTCCTACCCATCACGAGGGAAGGAACAAAGGTGACATGGTGATGGAAGGTGAGATTTTTCCAAATCTTGTGTCCTTTGTCTAAATGGCTTTTTGGTACCCTATGTGCAAACTCTCAGCCCTCAGAGACGCTGTTCTATCTTGCTAAATCATCACCACTAAACTGGAAGAGGTGAAGGGATATGAAGATGGCAGATGCTCAGCAGATTTAGGGACACACTTTAGCAATGTCAGTGCTGAGTATGCAAATCCAGGTTTATGGGAGAAGTGGGAAAATGCCATAGGGCCTCTGAGATGGTACAGAGCAGGTCTTTCCTCTTCTGCTCCAGTCTTTAGCTCATTTTCCAGTTGTCTTCATTTTACTTTCCTACCTTTTTTTCCAGGTCTATATTCTGAATTCTGCCAAGGTCACGCCAGCCTTTTGTGAAACCCACCACAGAAGATCCTGACTTACCCCTTGCCCTCGGGAAGGGCTCCCCTGGGCCAGGGAGATCCGAGGGGCCAGCACAGCCCAGGGCTGCCGCTGGAGCCAGCAGTGCTTGTGTGGGCAGCAGTGTGGGCGCTGTGGCAAGCACAGGCCAGGCTCAGCAGGGCTGTGGGGCAGATGCAGCAGGGCAGCAGAAACTGAGATGTGATTTTCACATGCATGTTGGCACACACCCCCCAGCTTTGCCCTCAGGCCAGAGTGCTGTCCGTGTAGTGGCATTGCAGGGACAGGGGGGTGCTGTGTTTGAATCCTCAGGGTGGTGTGTCCCAAATCCTTTGAGAAACAGCTTGGGAGCAGTGCGGACCTCATCTCCACTGAGAAGGGTGCAACACTTGGGTCACCAGAGCACTGCACTCTGCCTTTCCCTCTGAACGGGCTGGACCCACAGGCTCCCCAGACATGGCTGCAGGAAGCTCAGGTCACCCCTGGGCTCTCTAGCTTCTTCTGTGGAGAGGTCGCGTCACCCTTGGTTTCCTCAAATGCGGCTGCAAAGAGCTGTTTGCTTTTGGGCATCACAAGGTGATAAAATAGCCACATTTTAGAGCAGCTCAGCAAGTTGCAAAGCCCCAGGTGCACAGGGAAGGCTGGGGCCAGTGCTGTGAGAGCAGCCCAGAGCCCCTGAAAGCCTGACTCGCTTTGTCCAGGCAGAGTCCGAAGCAGAAGAGGCCCAATGCAGCGCTCTGCTCCCATCCATGCCACTGGGAGCTCTGGGAGGAGGGAGGTGGAGCTGCCGGGGGCAGAGGGGGCGGTTCCTCCAGTGTCTGTTTAAAGAGCATGTTTAAAGGTGTGGTGTGTGTTTAGGGCTATTTAGAGTGAAGTGCCGCTCTGGGAGGAGAGGGCAGTGAAGTACTCTGAGGCGAGAGCAACTTTGTGAGCTGAGCCCTCGCTCTCACCTGCTGGCATGCCACCCCGAACCCAGGCTCGGCAGAGACTTTTGATCAAAGGGGGAAAAGTTGTGAATGATGACCTGTCTGTGGTGGCTGATGTGTACGTGGAAGATGGAGCGGTGCAGCAGGTGGGACCAAACCTAAACCCGGAGCCCTCGACTGGCCTGGTTGTGCTGGATGCCACCAACAAGCTGGTGATCCCTGGGGGCATTGATACGCACACACACATGGAGTTCCCTTTTATGGGTAGCAGGTCAAAAGATGACTTCTATACTGGAACCAAGGTGGGTGCACGTGTGCACATCTGTGTGTGCATTTGGGCTTTCTTAGAGAGGGATGTCTGCTGGTCATCCAGCATTATTTCTAGAAAAGAGAACAGAGTGTGAATCAAGCATGGGCAATTGTTCCTGTCCCTTTGACTGGGACTTTGTCATAAAGCAGTTGGGGTACTCAGAAGTCCACCCTCAACTAGTATGTTATTTGGGCTCCTTCAGAAACTGTTGGGGTTGCGGGGGTCAAGTGGGGCAGGCATTTACCCTGGCTGTGAGCATACAGACTGCGACCTGCTTTGGTACATGCATCAAGCTTCATACTCTTCTGAGCAAAGGTTAACTAAAGCAACAGTTTAATTCCCCAGTGCTGTTTGAGCACTCCTGTGGTAATCTGATCTTTCTCCTCTGTTAGCATGAGGGAATGCAGGCTTTTCTTCTGTTACTCACTTTGGTGCTTACTGTGTCTCTTGATGAAAGTCCATTTCAAGAACACTTTATAAAAGTACGTAATTTCTCCCAGTTTTATACCTGGAGTGGGTTTTTTTCAGCTTTTTAGCTGATCTTATTATATTCCCTGCATATGAATAGTATATCAATTACTCATATTAACAGTACTATTCATCATCTCCATACAGTTTCCATAACCAAAACTTTCAAGGCACTTTTCTAAGAGCTTTGCTGTGCAGACTGAAATCCTTTGTTCACAGAAAGGATCACCTTGCCCTACTTGGCTTGTCCTAGCCATCACCTTCACAGAGACTGTTATACCCAGGTCCTCTCACTGGAGAACTGGGGTTTACTAAAAAGCAGGAAATAAGTTTTTAAGGTTTTCTGAGTAACTCTGAGGTACTTATAGGACAGGGAAGCTGCAAAACAGAGGCTGCATACACAAACCAGCATGTCCAAGTAGTCACTTTAGTGCCTATAAGTAGATTCTAGATCCAGCTTAGCAATCAAATGTCAAAAAGTTAGATATTGCGGATATTCTTAACCCAGGTCAAAGTATGGACACTGTTCAGACCTATTCACTAAAGGTCATCATCTGACAAATATTTTGGCAAGAAATTCAGGGAGACAGAGTTGGATTCCAGCTATTGAGAAATATGCTACAATGATTAGCTAAGATTTACCCATTCAGTTGAATAAGTAATTCTTTTATAGATAGAAGGGGGAAAAAGATGGAGAGAATAAAAAGAGACTTTTAGTGGAGTTGCTTGAGGGCAACAAGGCTGGTGAAGGGCCTGGAACCTGAGCACTGGGAGGACCAGCTGAGGGAGCTGGAGCTCTTTAGCCTTGGGGAGGCCCAGGGGAGACACCATCTCTCCCTGCAACTCCCTGAAAGGAGGGTGCAGACAGGTAGGGCTTGGTCTCCCAGGCAGCCAGTGACAGGACAAGAGGACACAAAAATAATCTGCGCCAGAGGAAGTTTAGGCTGGACGTTAGGAAAGAATTCTTCGCAGAAAGATTGGGCGTTGGAGTGGGCTGCCCAAGGAGGTGGTGGAAAGAAGACTGGATGTGTCACTTAGTGACATGGTTTAGTTGATATAAGGTGGTGTTCGGTCATAGGCTGGACTTGATCTCAAAGGTCTTTTCCAACCTAGTTAATTCTGTGATTCTCTGATCCTGTGAATTTGAACTGTGCATATTTTGATCTGAATTGGTTGTTACTGTTTTGCAAAGGGACGTTGTTCAGAGCAATAGAGAGAATTTCTTCTGCTAATCTGGAAGAAAGCAACAATTTCAACAAAGGAATTTCTATATTGGATTAATTTCTTTTACTCAAGGATCTGGAATCTGAGTGACATTTTTTCCCTCCAAAGGCAAGAAAAGTAATAATTCAGTTGTTCATAAAGGAGAGGAAATTATTGGTTAAAAAGCAATTTTTGATCACCAATCATCTATTAAGTAAGGCCATAGTTTATTTATTTACTTGACAACATTTATGTAGAGGATGTAAATTCTTCATTCTATTTAAAACCCTTTGTACAGTGGTACTAAATGATATCCTGTTACTAATAAAAATACACTTTAAAACACTTTCAAAATATTTTGTTGTTAGGCAAGAGTTTGGGGGTTTTTATATTGTATTTTCAAACTCTATGGGTTTTTTGTTGTTGTTGTTGTGTATTTGCCCCTTAATACTTGCCTGTCACTCAGGCTTGTTTTTTCTATGACAGACTCTGAGGAACCATGTCTCAAGTTGACTGTGCTCTTCTAGTGCTCTGCTTCCTCAGTGATTCCACACACTTGAGGAAACTCACTGATGCATGAACACTACAGACACATCTCCAGATCTTTGATAGGTTTTTGTACACAAAAAGAAGCTTCTCCTTCAGCATGAGAATTTCACATGGATTCTCCTGAACACGCTTTTGAGAACATTTTTTTCAAAGCAAATGAAATTAATCTCCATAATCATTTTTTGAGTCGGGACTTTACTCAGGGGAACTCCTCAGTGGCTTTTGGCTTTTCAGGGTATCCAGATTAATTGATCTAAGGGAGTTGGAGAGCATGGGAGGAAATTTGCATTCTTTCTGATTGCTAAATATTAACTTTCTTCTTTTCAGGCAGCAGTAGCAGGAGGAACCACTATGATCATCGACTTTGCCATCCCTCAGAAAGGCTGTTCTCTTATTGAAGCTTTTGATACATGGAAAAGTTGGGCAGACCCTAAAGTCTGCTGTGATTATTCATTGCATGTGGCAGTTACATGGTGGAGCAACAAGGTAGACACAAGAGATGATTTAAATTTCATAAATTTGTACTACACCTGATTTGAATTAGTACTCACGTGCTAAATACAGATTGCTTGTTAGTGTTTTTGTGATTAAAAACAACATTTGAAAAGCCCACACCCTTCTGAGAGTATATGTATTTGAAAAAATTGTGCAGATAGCCTATATCTCTGGATAACACTGCACAAAGATAAAGGTAGGGATTGTGTAAGACCAAGACCAGGCAGGTCAGAGGGTGAAAGAGGTGTTTACAATAATTTTGTGTTTTATTGCTTGAAAACTTGATGTTTTGTGCTTCTGATGAGTTTTGGTGGTTTTGGTTGGTTTGCTTTTTTTATAAGGATATACATAAAAATAATTACTTCATTTGTAGAGGAAGACTTCTTTTCCTGGGTGACTGCAGTAATGCCCCTTAAAGTAAAGCAGAACTGTAGCCAATAGTACATTGCATGTGAAATAATCTAAAAAACCTTTTTTACATTTACATATGAGAGAACCACCTTTGCTGAGGGAACGTTTGCTGATAGCCTGAAAGCTTTACTGATAAATTAATTTTTCAGGTGCTTGAAAAATGTTTTACAAGATGACTTTGGATTCTTGGAGAACTGTGCATCAGTACACAGATAGATTAAGTGAATTGCTATTTTATATATAAGTATTTCTTCTAATTTTTAAATTCTAAAATACATGCACCAAAGCCTTCACTATGCAAACAGCACATATTTGGTATTCTGTGTACTGAGTGCTAAAATAGGCTGACCACGACTTCTAACTTAAGGCAAAGATGTGAAATAAATTCTCCAATGAAATTTGAGTAATGTGCATTTGAAACAGCCTCAGCAGACAATAGTGGAATTGTACTGACAAATCCAATAAATCTAGGGAGGTGTAAATCAATGAAATGTTCTAGTTCATATTAAGAATATAACTGTTTTTAAAGGCCAAGATTAAGAGAAATGGAAAGGTTGGGTATTTTGTAGCTGTAAAAGGCCTGGGTGAAGAAGACCAATATTTCATGCCCATCTGATCAGCTCTCACTTCATCAGGATTTGAAGTATTAATTAGAAGAATACATTCTTTACAATGCCTTCTGTTAGTTGTAGTAAGTAGTTCTATTGTAGTAATTAGTGAAGAGAATAAATGACATGCCTCTATATTTGTGCCAGAGCAGGGCCTTTTGTCAGGTATTATTTGATAATTCCCACTCGAGATGTGCTCCTATCCCTCCTAGGGATAACCAAAAAAAAAATTTCATTGATATTTTTATAAATCTTGCCCTTCTTGCATCATCCAATCAAATTATTTGAAAGAAAATGAAAAATAAGCTTTTACTTTCTGAAAGGAATTCATCCCATGGAAATTGTAATAGCTTTATAGACACATGTCCATTACTGTAACCGTCATTTTACTGGGAAGGGAGAGCCAACATTATGTAATATATGTTTCTAGCTAACCAGTTGTGCAAGAAGCCTTGAAGCTAAAATATGTGTCTTTCTGTCTTTGTGATCTAATGTTTTGCAGGGCTTCATAGGCTCTAGCAGAAGCAGGGAATCCTAACAAGTAGTAAATACAAAATTAAAAAAAACGTAGCAGGCCTGCACTTAGCATTTTGGAGCTGTTTTGTTTGACAACAAAATATTTCAAAAGGCTGTGTGTGTTGTTTAGAGTCAGGACAAAGCTGTAAAAGATGAAGTCTTTTCTGTCACTGTGTTGTTTGCTAGAAGCTGCATCCCATTACAATCCAATTTTGAAAATCAGTTTTGCACAAATGTTCATGTTTTGTGAGTTGGACACATTGACTGTAATATTAGAATGGGTGTTTTCAACATCAGGAGGTTTATTTGAAATAAAATTCTGCCTCATTACTTTTTATAGTAAGCATTCCCTCCTGCAGTTAGCTTGTGCTTCCAATATTTGCACTGCAGTGCTACTCTTTTATATACTTTGAGAATCAATTTGATGCAAGAAGAATAGTTTAAGTCAGTCTTTAAATATATGACTTGGGCTATTTGTACTGAACATACATTTGATGGTTGAGTAAAGGCTCATTCTTCATACTTACAATTTCTTTATACAAAATTATTAACATGTAAAATATAATTGCTGTATTTTTCAGGTGAAGCAAGAAATGGGAAGTCTTGTTCAAAACAAAGGTGTAAACTCCTTCAAGATGTTTATGGCCTATAAAGATATATACATGGTCAATGATGAGGAGCTGTATGAAGCCTTTTCCTGCTGTAAGGAACTTGGGGCAGTTGCTCAAGTCCATGCGGAGAATGGGGAGCTGATTGCTCAGGTGCACATTTGACATTTTGTCCATCAAATTCAGGAATACAAATGGTTCTAACCCGAGGTGTCCCCAGGCACGTCAGCTCATGAAACAGAAGCAAATCCAGGAGTATGGAGAAAGCTTCACTCACTGGGCACAGGAGCCTCAACATCCCTCTATGCACAATTAGCTTCACTTCATACTTGCTGCTTCTACCCTAATGCTGTGTGGAGGCTGAGTTCTGAGGCCCTGAGGGTACAGCTGCACTGGTTACACTCAACACCCGTGGTAACTTGCCTATAATAGAATGGGTTCTTCAACTATTCCACTCAACATGCTTTGACTCTGCCCCAGGTCCCGCAATGGAAATTAATTCATTGCTAAATAATCTCAAATCAGCAACTCTTAAATTCCTGTAACAGAGCAGGGACAAAACCTTTTGCCTCTTAAAACCCTGGAGTTTTCAGAGGCTCTGGATATGCATCTTTGTGCTTAGTAAGGATTTTTCCTTTTTTTCTCTCCAGTGAGGGTTAGTAGCATCAATGGACATCATTGGCCATGATATGTGAGTGTACATATTGAGAGAGGGGTAGGGTTTTCAAGAGCAGTGATTTAATCCTGCAAGCCAAGGAAGCGTGTTCTCTGAATTTACCTAGGTATTCTGAGACCTAAATTTATTGAGATGTAGATTAGATTTCAGATAAAACTACAGTAACTAATCTTGGAAAATAATCATAACTGCCTACTTATTTTTTTCCTTCAACTGGCTGCAATGGCTGGTTCAGAATCCGTTTGACTGACAGCATGCTCATGACACCATAGATACACTTTAACTGACTCTTACATGCTTTTGTGTGGTCTTCAGGGTGCAAAGAAGATGCTGGCAATGGGAATTACTGGCCCTGAGGGTCATGAGCTGTGTCGTCCTGAAGAAGTGGAAGCTGAAGCTACACAAAGAGCAATTACCATAGCAAATGCTGTAAACTGCCCTCTTTATGTAGTTCATGTAATGAGTAAATCTTCAGCAAACGTGATAAGTAATGCACGAAAAGAAGGTAAAAGTCCTAATTCTTTTGTGCTTGGAAAATGGCATTGGGGGAAGGGTCATGGAAAACTAGCACAGCATTAGTGTCTTACTTTTCATGGGTGTTATAAACCTCAGATCATGGGTGAATTTCTTGGAGTGGGATGTCTAAATTCTGTGTGTGTGTGTGTGTGTGCTGTTGGGCCCAAAGGGAGCAGTGTGGAAGAACAGCAACCAGAATTGAGACATTTCCTTCTCCCCAGAACAAACTTTTTCCTCTTTGGACTGTACTTCCAAGGTCAAAGTGATGGTCAGGACAGCATTATTACAGTAAAAATTATGTGACCAGTTCAAGACAATGAATACTCTACTGTTCTCCTCTCCTAAGTTTGTCTGCAAGATTTTACCAGGAATCTTGCTGAGAAATTCTGTAGCAGAGACCACACCATATTTTTACAGACAGTGCCATGATGTGACCATGACTCCTATTCACTGAGCACTTTATAGTCATGGTGAAGATGGCAGTGTCTGAAAGCCTTCATTTCCCCTAGTGCAGTGGTGCTCAGGTTTGCATTCCAGTGTTCACAAATAACTCTGGTCAGCCAAGGGGGCTTGACTTTCCTGAGCATCTGTTTGGTGAACTAGACTAGGTAGACTGGAAGGTAGGCTAGCAAGCTAGGTTAGGTAGACTAGAAGCAGCCTGAAGGCCGCAGGTATTCAGGATGTTTTATCTCCTCATCTATAAGTTCATCCAGAGTAGCATGTGGAACAGCACTGTAAGAAGACATTATCAAGGTGGAAGGAGCAGGACAGGAACCCAAGATTTGGAGGACCCAAAATTATTTGTCCTCATTATCTTTTTACATCTTTTTTACTATGTTTTTACATCTTTTGCATTTACAGCTTGTTTTTACCTGACCTAATAGGAATTTGATACAGACCTCAGGAATTCCCTATTTCTTGTCTTTAGATAATGCCTACATAGGGGGCATAGATTATTAATATTAAAATGTAGATTATAAGGTCATGATAAATCAAAACAGTGTGATGTCATTGTGCTAATATAGATAGATATGTTTATGCACAATATGTATGACCATGATTTCTAATAAGATTTAGCAGTAATTCGAGTTTGTAAAGGAATTTACCAGAGTATATTTTATTGGCACATCTTTTTGTACTGTGCTATATTAAATTCCTCCACTAGATGCCAGTGCTGCCAGGAATGTGGATTATATCCATCAGTGCACAGTTCTTTGTACTTTCACAGGCATCATATGAAAATTAACTACAAGAAGCTTTAACAACAGTTGAAATACCCAGATTAAAGATGAAACACTGGCTGTGAACATAAAAGAGCTAAGACAGTGTTTTATAATGCACTGTTCAAGTAAAGAAATTTATGCTGACAGGAAATACTGTAAAACATTGATTAGGTGTGTGGTAAGAATAGTCTGTGGTGCCATTTTGATTACTGAGGATAGATGTATGCTTTTCCAATATGTACTAAGAAAAAAATTGGGACAATTGATGCAAATTGTGGTGCAAATTGTATTTTATAGCTTCCTGGGCTGCTGCAGTCAGATTCACCAATGCTTTCCTTTGTGTACAGCAACACATAACATATCTTCATAATTCATATTGATCTGTATAGAAGTATACAGCTTAGAAAAATGAAATCTACGATTGTTTGAGAAATTTCACAAGATAACTAAAGTACCACAAAGGTAATTACAAGAATTGTAGTTTTTTTTATGAGATTGATCTGTATAAATTTTGGTAATTGGAAATTCACTATTTTTGGTTTCAGTAGAAGTTATTTTTCATTTTTCAGTAAAGAGCGATAATAAAAATCAAGGCATTCCAGAAAAAAAAATAAATCTCAAAGTATTGTATGAATGACATAAATAAAACTCAAATATCTTGATGGAAGACATTCAATTTGGATAGATTAAAAAACACCCTAATGTGAAAGTTGTATAAACTCTTAAATAATGCAAGCCTCTCAAGCATTTGAAATATTTACTCTAAAACAGTAAAACATCTAAAAATATCTTTTCAGGATCATTTCTCCATATCTTGATGCTAGCTTCCTGCTATTCACAATTGTGAAATTTTTCATGTTCCTTTCCAAGCACTTAACATGAAATACACAGTGTGTGTGCATATTCTTCCCTGCCCAAGTCAGAGGAAGATTGATATCGCTTCCAATTCGATCACTGACCTCAGAAGGGGAAAAACACATCTTCAGTGAGTGAAATCTATTTTCTGGTTGACAGCATGATACCAGAATTGAATTGCAATTGCATAGCTTCTCAAATTCTATGGGATACTGATTTTACTAGTTAAAAATGTAAGGAAGAGCCCAATTCTTCCTTGTCCCTCATTTAGTTATACAAGGTGAGAGCTAATATTAGAGGCTGAAGGCCCGATAGAGCTTGCTTAAGACAGTAGGCATAATTCTGTTGTCTTTAGTGAGCTATGGCTCAGACCTTGAAGATTAAAATCAATCATACACACTGTAAAGGAACAGCGCTTCTTATTCTAGATTAAGCAAACCTTAAGAGAATGAGGTGAGCAAAAGTCTTTCCTTCTCTCTTCCATGCCAGAGTTCACCATTTATGTCTGCTCTGATCTCCAGCAGCACCACACAAGGAAAGAAAGCTCCAGATTACAGCAGCATGTTTTTCATGTACATCTGTAATAGCTGCTGAATATTCCCTGATTCAACAGGGAATCCAAAATTTCACATTGTGACCATGTTGGAGAGGGACAGGCTAACTCATGCCCCCATCCTGTTCTTTTTGAGGGGCCCTACCAGCCTATTTGCCAAAAGCAATGGTTCATCAGTTCTCCACTAAGAGGGTCAGAGACAGCACCTCTCTGTGAGAGCTGTTCTTGCTTGTCTCAGTGGGCTGTTTCTTCATCCCTGTGCAAAACATGACCTTGAATCTTGACAGAGTAGGTAGAGGAGCTATATTTTTCTACAGAAGGGCAATCTGCTATATTGGTGTGAATGACACTCTCATTCCCCTAAGTGGGAAGACAAAAGGGATTCTCTTCCTGCTATTGTGTCAAATCTTCCCTCCAGTGAGAATACAAGGCTGTAGAGCTCTGGTGTCAGGCAGTGCAGTTCCTTTTCCTTATCAGGATTACCTGATGTGAACTTACTGGGCAAAATTAACTTGGCCTTTTCAACCATTCCTGCCACCAGAAATGCTTGTGGAGAGAGCAAGGCTAATAAAATGTCATTTAGGGGTACATGATTTATACTGCCTTCCCTTAAAAATGCTTTCAGTCTAAGCTAAATCTCAGCTAAAGCTGGAGACCATAGAATCCCAGAATGGTTTGGGTTGGAAGGAACCTTAAAGATAATCCAGTGTGATGAATAAAGATCATGTCCCTCTCCTCATTTCATGTGCTGCTACAGCCACGAAAATGGGACTTTCTAGTGGAGACCTGGAGAGCACAGTCATACTGAAAAAGTAATTTTTTAAAAAAAGTTTCTCCTTTTTAAAAAAACTGCTCACAAAAATATGTCCTTGGCCAGATTCTAAGAAGCTTACTTAGGCTTACAAGATTGGCTCCTGCCAGCAGTCATGGGTTATGTCACTTCTTGGTGAGAGGAAAGGCACGTCCATTGCTGAGGGAATACAAACTCTCAAGCTGAATCTGAGCACAGGAATGCAACTCAAAATGTCAACTTTTTAGCTGTCTCATGCAGGACAGCTCAGGTCCAGGCTGTATATAGCCTAATGGATGCAATGCTATCCCTGATTCCATAAACCCTGCTCTGCAGTTCTGCTCCTTTCAGAGCATAGCTTGGGAGTATCTTTGCCCCTGTGACCTTACTTTAAGTGCTTCTAAAACTTCTACTAGAATAAGAACATATGGATCGGTTTTTCAAATCTATAAATGTTAGTTGGTGTTTATCAGTATTGCAACTCTTTTTTGAGTTCTGGTAGGTGGAAAAAAATAATTGCAATCGAATGCTCTTCTTTTTGATAAAGTAATCTATTAAAAATAGCTCTTGCTAGCCAGTTTGGGCATCTGATAAAAAAAATTCACCAAATATACAGCTATTTACCAGCTGCTCAGAGATGTCAGGATGATCAAACAGCAGAACCCTTGGTGGTTCCTTGATTTTACTGAATGTTGGAAAACATAACAATTTGAAAGACATGATTTATTACTGCATTACTTCATTTTTATGCCCTATAGGCAAAAGCCAATCAAGCTAGAAGAACCTTAATGCAGAATTTCCTTGTTGCCACTTGAGCTAAAAGAACCTTAGTGCAGAATTTCCTTTGTACTAGGTTTAAAGCAGAATCTTGATATTATTGTATCCTTCAATCTGGCTAGTCATGGCTTGAATGAAATGCAAGAAGTTGCACATTCAGCAGAACTGTCCAGAGGTAGTCTGTTGAAACTGCAGTGTTCAGACTTAAAATCACTTGAGGGAATAACTTCTGTTCCTCCCCACTCATGGGAAAAAAGGGAGCTGTTCAGCTCAAACTCTGACTGCAGAAATACTGTCATCAGCTATGGTACATGAGTTAGAATCAGTTCAGCATATCCAACTGGGAGCTTGGAAGTTTATTTTTGTTTTCATGTTGTGAAACTATGATTTTTCTTATAGAAAATAATTTTCTTACTTATTTTCTTATTATTCTCTGAAGTATTTATCAAGCAAAATATTTATTCATTTCCTGTAATTTTAACTTTAATAATTTGTAGCTATGTCTTAATGATTCATAGCTCGGGTTTACTTTGGATGAAAGCTTCTTTAGCTTGTTTAAATGCAGCAGGAGAGACACAAACCACAGTTCCCTCTCCCTCTTCTTTCTGGTGGCTTTGATCATGAAAAAATTGTCAAAAGAGTAATAGGTAAATATGACAGATGGGTTATATATACCAGACCTTCTCTATATACATCTAAATTGGTGGCAGCCTGCCCTCAGAAGCAGTGTTTGGGGCTGGCCAGGCATGGGAATCTTTGCCTCCCACTCCAGGGGTTTCCTTACCAGGAATCCCCTGTGAAAAGTCTGTGCCAGGGTCAGGAACCAGCAATGAGACAAACAGGAGTCGCTGGCCTCAGTCTTCAGTTGTTTATTATTTCTTTATCACAGTTCAGAGCCTTAGATTACAACAGGCTTTGCACACTTCAGTGACATGTGCCAGAAAAAGACAAAATGGATGATTCCAAGGATTTTTATACAGATACCTTATGCAGTTAATTTTTACAATGTACCTAACATGTATTATGTTTTTATTTTTCTACAAATTCCTAATTATTCTTCAGTCATGTAACATCTGCATTGTGACTTTGTCTAACCAATCGCTGTGCTACCCAAAACTACAGAAAATGGAGTAGATGAAGAAGGAAGAAGCTGAGTCAACACTCAAAAGTCCTCCATCTTGTCTTTTAATCTACCTTCCATACTAAAACTCAAAACCTACTTTTTCATCCGGTGATAAACTACAATATAATCTACTATATACATTAACAAAAACTCAACTTCTCACAAAGTCCTGGAACCTTTTTCCATGGCCAAAGACTAAAAGCTGTGCTCCTGAGGAATAAAACCTCTCAGGACAGGCACAGGAGATATTCCTATGTCCTGGATTCCCACAGCCAGGGAAGACCAAGAGTTCCTACAAGAGTCAGGGAAGGCCCTGAGCTAAGGTGAATCAGGTTTCATCCTAACTTCATCTGTGCTCCTGGTTTTATCCAGGCCTCTTCTTAGGTTTCATCATTCAGCTCTGAATTAAGAAAACACTAATCTGCTCAAATCTCCTCATCAGTGAGTGGTCATATCACTTCCATGCATGGTCTCACAGTCATTTCTGAAGATAAGATGCAAATCACCAGCAAATAACTGCCAAAGTCTTGTTTTCAAATCTAAAATATGGTGGTCTCCCTCTGAGCTCAAGTATTAATCTACAACATATATAGCTAAGTGGGACTGAGAACTTAGAATGCTCCAAACCAAGCACCTTGAGCATGTCAGAGCATGCTGAGGTGGTTGTAGGAAGTTAGTAATGCTAACAGGGAGTCTTTAGGATGTGGATGAAGTTGCACTAGGTAGGTACCACGATTGTGTGACTTACACACAGACTAACAGCACCAGAGAAATAAAATTGTATGAGGCCTTTTTGCAAATCTAACACCAAAGATTTCAGGAATGGCACTAGTGCAATGAGAAATGTATTTTGGAAATAATTGAGCTCCTCAGTAACTACCTATGCCAGTGCAGAAGTTACAATCCAATAGCTCACAGAGAGAAATCTGAAAGATTTGCTTTTTGTTTTCCAGCAGTACCACGATTGTGTGACTTACACACAGACAATCAGAGAAAGGTCACAGTCTTGTATCATCAAGCAGTCACCAGCTGTGGCCTTGCTGGGATAATGCAGTGATAATAAAACTGGTTCTAATAAAAACTGTGCCTGGAGTGAAATCTGGCATCCAAAGCAAATGTCTGTAGGGATCAGGGGAGGGAGAAGGCTCTTGCTGGGACCCAGCAGAAGCTGCCTTTAACCAGTACCAAGCAGCCTCGGAGTAGGTGTGGAAGGTCTCAGCTCATTGTGGTTCTTTAGTGACCATTTCAGTTGGAGGAATTACCACCTACAGAACTGCAAAGGGTCTGGACCCCTCCCTCATGGAGTGAAACATCTTATTCTGATGAGTTTCAAACCTGTTTTTCCAGGAGAAAAAAGTAGTTAAAATATGCTACCTCTGTCCAAAGGCTAACAGCTAGTCTGGATTGGTGTCCTCTTCTGAGAAGAACAGAATGCTTTGCAGCAAAGGATAAAAAATTAAAATTAATTTTTAAATTAAGTTATTTATAGTTTTTTATTTGGGAAATCTTTCTTTACTTTCTGGTTTATGTCTCCTGCCATATTGTTCTTCTTGGCATAATTATAGCCTGACAATTAAAAGTTCCAGTCTGTATGCTGTAGTGTACTAACTTACACTGTTATGTAGTCAGTAATTTCAGAGCACTAAACAGGTGCTACCAAGTATATGAATCTTAAACATAATTAATTCAACTGAGGACTGCATTCCTTTTGAAATCTCAATCACACTCCTAGCAAACAATATGTAAAACCCATTATAGTATATCTGTCAACAATTTAATTAAAAATCTTGCCCAAGCAATGTTCTTAGGAGGAAATATATTGGGAAATTGCTAGCAGAATATTCAGAACAAAGATGCTGTGTTATAGCTTAATTTATTATGTCCTTCCATATGTTGGTGTTTAATTTGAACCACTCGTTCAAATTTAAATTCATTGCCACCAAAAAGATGCTCAACAGAGAAAACACGAGTTATACATTTTTCTGTTGTTTGATGATGATACCTTTGCATACCATTTCTCAGGAAAGGTGGTTTATGGGGAGCCTATTGCTGCAAGTCTTGGCACCGATGGCACCAACTACTGGAATAAGGACTGGGCTCATGCTGCAGCATATGTGATGGGACCCCCACTGAGACCAGATCCATCTACTCCTGGTTTCCTCATGAACTTACTGGCCAAGTAAGCAGATGAACAAACAGTGACAGCTGATACCCACTGGCACAGTGAATTTTGTCAGGAGTACATAGTAGCAGGCTGATGCTCTAGAGATTTTCTAGGTACAAAATGTTACATTGTGAGAAAGGAGAAATGGAAAGTAAAATCACAGATGAAAAAAAGAAAATTCTGTTTTCATATTTCATTTCTCTGAACTCTTATGGCCTTCTGTCCACACTGGATTTTATTCAATATGTCTAGCCTTGCTCATACCACAGTAAAATTTGTAACTTGACCGGAAAGACAGTAAGGCTGTAAGTCAGTGGGAAATGTGTAAAAGGTGAGATCACAGCTAGATTTTCTGGGGTTTGTTGTCAGCTGCCTTTTTCACTTGAAACTCAAATACTGCATAAAACTAAGCCTGGTAACTTCTGAAGGTATCCACTTCATAAGGTCTGCTTCAGAAAGAAGTGGAAAAAGAAGTATCTTTAGGATATCTGCACCTAACTAGATGTGTGTGGTTTGCTGGTATTCATTACCAATAAAGGTTAACTCCACAAAAAGTTTGAATTTGACTGAAGAGCCTGTGAAAGTATGCCTGAACAGAAGCTAACTGTTGCACAGATCCATAGTAATTTCAGAGGTCATATGGAGTGACACAGAATAAAATTGCCCAAAGTGAGGATGAAACCAAGCTGCTTGCTCTGGGCACAGTGGACAGTCCTCCATTTGTGGATCGTCTTTGACATATCCAGAGCAAAAGTGTCAGTGTTGGTGCTTGTTTTCTTCTGAGGGGCTTATGAAGAGGCAACTGCTTCATAGAGCAACTGCCTGTTACTGTGGAGGCAGTTTTGGAGGATGGGACTGAAGGCAGGCTGGCAGGACATACCAGTTTTTGTCTTGAAGGATGGATGTCTTGATCTACCCAGCCTTACAACAGGTTTTCCTCTGTGGTACCATCTGGTACATGCTCTGATTCATAATGAACTTTGTTTCTCTACAGTGGTGACCTATCTGTGACAGGGACTGACAATTGCACATTTGACATATGCCAGAAAGCTCTGGGCAAAGATGACTTCACAAAAATCCCTAATGGAGTAAATGGTGTGGAAGATAGGATGTCAGTCATATGGGAAAAAGGTGTTGTAAGTATATCAAAATGTCCAAACATAGAGGTAATTGATTTCTCCAACAAAGCCTAATCTCTCAGCAGGTATTAACTCTTAAGTTTTATCAAGTGTGTTTATCCTAGGATAACTAATTTGATTAAAAACTATAACAGTGCTTATTAGCTCTCACTTTATGCTCCTGGAAGATGGAAGAAGATGCTTGATGCTTAAAATATTTCACTAAAGAATCATTTCTATGGTTTAGCAGTAAGGGATTGCTATTGTTTCAGTGGTACCGCAAGTATATTTCCTTGAAGGATTTTTTTCAACTCATTAAATAAAAATAAAAGAGGTGCCCACAGTTTCAGCATCAGTTGTGTATTTTTTCCTCTTTGAAATTTTTTCCTCCCTCTCAAACTTAGCAATTGGAGGAGTTTCCACATTGGTGTTCCTATCAACTTCTAATTTATGTTTTAAGAAATGCTTCTCTAATGTGATGTGATAAGTCATGTGATAAGATGAAATGAGCACCTTCATGTCCCACTGACTTCAGATTCTCAGTACCAACACAAGAATGGTCAGTACTTCTCAGATAATGTCTGATGAGGGGGGAGGTAAGGAAATCTCTCAAGGAATATTCATATTAGGTGTTATGATTGCTTTGCTAATGCAAAATTGTTATGTTCTGGAAGCTCTAGTTCTATTTAAGTTCACTTGCAGTAGTGAAGTCACATTGATAATGCACTGTGAAGCATATTCATTTGTCACAGTATAATTACTACCTCACACACTTGGTAAGAATGTGGTTCATGATGTCTCTTGTTTATCTGTATTTGGGATTCAGCTCCAGTTGTTATGTACAAAACACATACACTTGTGCCTAGACTCACCTGTGGCACTGCTCCAGTGAGATTTCTTATGGTGTAAACAGAAATCTAGCTTGTGGTTCATATTAAACTGAGACATCAATCTGTTCATCAATGCTGCTTTTGAACAGTGCATCCTCTTGGGCAAGAAAATTTTTAAAACTTCTTCAATTGATAATATCCTCCTTTTTTCACTTGTGAAGTCTTACACAGCTGTGTGAGTTTGTCTGAACAGATTTCCTCCCTTCCCACACACCATTACTTAGATGAGATGTGTTCACAACTTACATTATACTTTTCATCTCAGATGACTGCTCACAGGCCACCATAAACATGTTTTTATGACATTCTGATTCCTAGTTTGACCTGTGCACAATATTGCTGCCAGTGTAGGTGGCTTTCCAAACAAACAACAGTCATGGAAGCTGGATTAAATTAATTACACAGCAGTGAACAATCCCAAGACACATGTATTTCCATTGCTATTTGCTATTTTGCTGAAATGTCACTCAGAAAATCTGTTTTTTATACCACTTGATTGCAGTGTTTACTGATCACTGCTATACTCTGTGTCATTGCTAAAGAAATTTGCAAATCAGTTTTCCTGTATTACACATTGTACCTTGCCTCGCCATTATCACCTTCTAGGCTTCCCTTAAATACTGCGTCACCATTTTCCAAAACCAAGATACTCAGGAGATGTTATGTTTCCTGAGGAAATTGCTGAGCAGGATAACAGATTTAAAGCCAGCTAAAACATTTGATTTCAGTTGATTTGAGACTGGATCCACAGAGTGTTTGGTTTAAAGCTGTCTTTTTTTTTCTCTTTGCTGTGGGATAAAGTAAAATAAAGTAACTGTAATTAGTGAAAGTACATTGCATTATGGGCATCTGAGACAAATCGTTACTTTTACTTCTAAACTCTTCAGTATGACATTAAAAAAAAAAAATCATGCGATGTCACTCATCCTAGTTTTTCAACCAGAAGAGCATTTTTTCATTCCTTGTTTAAAAAAGTAGTGAGTTTGTGTTTGTGAGTTTGTGTTTGTGTACTCTTTTGCAGCACAATGGAAAAATGGATGAAAACAGATTTGTAGCTGTTACCAGCACAAATGCAGCAAAAATCTTTAACCTTTACCCAAAGAAGGGCAGAATTGCTGCGGGCTCTGATGCTGACATTGTAATTTGGGATCCTAAAGCTACAAGGTATGTATGGGAAATTATTTCCCCGCCCTCCCCCAATCCAGCCTTTCTGCAGGAGAAAAGCAGCACAGAGCCTTTGTACAACAATAAGCCTTTGGGTGAGGTCATGGTGGTTTTGAATAGCACCTTGTGTGAATTAATTAGAGTTTTGTCTCCCACAATAGTGCATGTAAGAAGAGATCTTTGATCTCTAGATGGATTAAAAAGTATTTTCTCTGATTGCTGACCAAGTGCAAAAATTAAAAAGTCTATACATTATGCAACCAGGGCTTGGTATCCTAAGAGTAAAAATTACTCCTTTGGGATTTTAGAACAATCCTTATTATTGCTGGAGTATTTTTGAGTTCCTCCACTGCAAAGGGCAGGGAGAAGAGCCTGCTGCAGCATGACCCATTACAAGCTTGTTATGAACCTGGAGCCACTTAAAACATGTTCAAAGGTGGATTGAACTTCTGAAGCTCAATCTGTTCATGCTTATGCTTTTATTTGGGGAGTTTTCTGATTATGTGCGCAGTAATTCTTCTAGAATAGAGCTTGTTGCACTGACAGATGCACAAATGTCAGATGTCCTGGTGTCTCACCCTGCACAGCTCGATACCATGGCACATTTTTGCTAGGAAGGGCATGGAGTGTCTTTCTAGGAGCCTCAACTCACACAGCATACTGTGCATTACGGCTGACTCCTGTCCTCAGGTGTATACACACCATCAGTCAACTCCATAGTCAGGACTCTATAAATATTTCAGGAATGATGTCTTGAGTCTTGCTCTGGCTCTTGTGCCCATCCTGGTCTGGTTTACACTGCCTGGGATGGTCTGGCAGCTGTCTGTCACAGAGCCAGATCACCTGGGGAGCTGTCTCTTGGCTGAGATGCCTATGAGCTCTGTAAAGTACCCCCTGCTCCAGAGCTGCATGGGGTACTTCTGTCTGCAGGAACTTTAACAGCCCGGCCCCTCCTGTGACCACCCGTGCACACAGCAGCAGCAGCAGGTCAGGAAGTGTTCTGGGGTGGTTTTCTTCATGGCCTGAGCTCTAGTGAGCGGCGTGACCATATAACTGTGCTTTCAGCCTTTGATTTTTGGAAAGAAGAAAGTTGAATACTCTGCTCGTGGTGTAGGAAAGTTCTGAAACATAGCTGGACATGTCTGATTTTGGTAGCCAAATAGATAACATGCTTCACTGCCTCTGCCCAATCCTAGATTTACCTCACACAAACAAAAGTCTTTTGACAAATCTTCTGTTTTTTTGGTTTTTTTTGATATGTATTTCCCACTCATTTCAGTATATTAATGAATACCAAAAACATGTGTAAGTGTGAAGTCTTCTGTGTTTTAAGCTACAGCTTTTGAGAATATGGAGGTTGCTATTCAGAACTACCACAAAAAAAAAACTAACAGCACCAGCAAAAGAAGTTTCAGGAGCATCAACACAAATAAATACAGAGGCCTGCCCAGTGCTGGGTCAGGGAGATTTTCATGTGCATTATGCCTTCTGGCATGTTGAGCAAGCGTATTTTGAGATACCAGCACTGAGCTATTTCAGGACAGTGAAGCTATGAAATCTGATTTAAAAAAACCCTGAAGGATTGTTTTCTGAACTCCCTTCTGCTCTGCCTGAGGACAAATGAACCTAGAAGAAATGCAGAGTTCTGACAATGTTCTCAAGGTGCTTTGTCAGCTCCTGTAATTATTTATCTTTTTTGCCTCTCAAACATTCCCTCTGCTTCCCTTCACTCTCTCCTGAGTGCTCTAATTGCCTTTTCACTCACTGCAGCCATGAAGGTGCAGTTTTTCTTCTTTAAGCTTTTTTAAACATTTAAATGGTATTTTCTTACTGAGAAAGCTTATTTTAGGCTCAGCCAATGTTTTTCTTCCTGATCTGGTACTGTTCCTGTTGTTTATTTGGGTTTGCTGGGAACAGTCTCTCTGTAGGTACAATTTTGTGAAGTAGATGAGAAAGTATAAATAAATCTCACTGGAACTTGTCTATTAATTTCACTACAAATCCTGAAGAGGGCATAAACAGCCCAGCAGAAACATGAGATCTAGCTAATGGATTTCAGCCATTTAAGATGTTACATAAGGCACAGCCTTGTGTGCTTTGTTGATTCCGAGGAGTGATTTTCAGTTTCACAATAGGCGTGTTCCCGTTTCTTGAAAAGTTCTTCATCTTTTGTGCATGACTTTTTTTCTTGTTTGCAACCATAGCCTTGCAAGAGGGAAATGTAATTTTCCAGTTCTGGTCTGAGGTTGTTTTCCTGTAGTCTTGAAATTCTGATTGATACCAGCCTAGTGAGTTAGACAACTGCTGAAAGAATGCTGTGAGGAATTGATCTTATCACAGTCTGTCAGAGGAACTCTATACAGAAGATTCTAGAATAATTTAGAAAGGTAGTGCAGCTCTTTAATACAAAAACTTGTATCTCTACAAAATCAGCTACATTTCCCCACCCACATCATTGCACAATAACATGTTGGGTGCTATCTGAGCATTCAGGATTTTCTCTTTCTAGGTTACAAAACCCTAGTGAATTCAATGTGACGGCTCTGCAAGCTGGGAGCAATTGCAATTTAAGACTCTGCTTCCAGCACTCTGCTGCTCTAGCTGAGGCTTTCCTTTTAAGTGTCAGCTTCATTGACTGGCCTATTTCTATAGCATTTTCTGGTAACTTCTGCAGAAAATACTATATAAACAGTTATCACATTTGCTACTGTGTTTTAAAGCATATGAATATTGGTTTTAGCAGGTCTGTATGACAGCAAGCATTATTGGGAAGAAACATGAAGTGTACAAACTGGTTAAAAACTGCATTACAGAAGATGGGTTGTGAGTCCTGTCAAAGCAGGTCTTTTTGTGAGCTTCCTTATACTTAATCCATTCATTAAAGGCCACAAAAATACAGAAGAGATCTGTTGGTTTGTTGCAAGCCATGTGCTGCCAAATATCATATTGCAGGCCTCAATACCCTCAGCATCCCAAGTACAGTCTGTGCAAACAGGATTGTTCTGTGAAAACTCCTTGGGAAAAGGCATGTAAGCAGCAAACGTGTACTCACTGTAACATCTTATTTTAATCTATGCTTTTATCAAGACTGTTCAGTGACTTTTTTCAGCTGCACACAAATAATATAAAAGCCCCAAGTCTGTGAAACAAAGCAGCTGTAAAGACTTTTTCAGGAGGAGAGAGCAGAGTAAGTAAGGGAAAGGGAATTTCACCTGTCAGCAAGTCAGTGTCCTCTATAGCTGATGCCTTTAGCTATTTGAAAGCAACCAAGAGTATAAAATCTCTAGGGTTTGTTTCAGAAATGCTCAGTAAGGAATCCAAATACTGCAGTACCCAATTCAGGCAGTGAAAAGAGCTGAGCATCCCTTGAAAAGTAGGCGCAGAAGGTCCTAAACAGACATCCAGCTCCCAGCAGGCATTAGGGCTCAATTAACTCACTGTAGCTTGTCAGAGCCTTGCAAGTAAACTCTGGATCAGGTCCCAAAGGCAAGATCAAACAATAAAAAACTTGTCTCGAATAGAGCTTAACTTTCTAAGTCCAGCCTCTTCAGTATAACAACATGCAAACAGGGAAGCCACTCTCCCCAGGGTTTTTCCCTCATTAAATATAGCTGAGAAGTCAGATACTTCTGATTGCAAAGGCAGAGCTGGCTGTGCAGGTAGCACCATCCTCTTTGGGCTTTGCTGTAGTGGCTCGCTTTCTCAGGCCCAGCGTGTGCCCCACGTGTGCTGGTGGAGCTGGGCTCCAGCCCTGAGCTGGGCAGAGGTAGCTGCAGCCCCAGTGCAGCTGCCAGAGTGGGGCCCCTGACCAGCGGGAAATGTGAGAAGCCTGAGGGAGGAAAAGGACAGATCACTCTGTAGTCCACCTGCCTGACATGACAGAGGAAGATGTGCTTTGTAGTTTGTTTCTAGTATTTTTGTATTTTAAGGGAAACAGTGCCTGGATGTGAATCGGAGTTTCCCTGTCTGCTGGCGTATGTTCCCTCAATGCCTTTGCTTGCATGTAGATATGTTCATGGCTAAATCTTTTGCATTTGTTAGAACCAAAATCTGCAGCCCATGTCTGTCTCATTTGTAGTCAAGCCTTCAGCCTCAGAGGCTTAAGTGGGGACATTACAATGTTTAAGCACTCTGCCAAGCAACTGCCTGTAATTTGTAGTAACATAAGAGAGGACGAAACCAAGAAGAATTCTTAGCAGAAGATTAGAATAAATAATGCTGCAACTGTATTACTCTTTTGATGAATGAGCATAATTTTGAATATATGGATGACTGCATCTAGTCACAATGAGACAAAATTAAATAATGGGGCATACAAATATCTATGCATAAGAAAAGTATGTTCTGGCATTTTCAACACTTCCATGTTCTTTTGCACAAGTGAAAGCAGTGTGCATGCATGAATGTACACGAATTCACCTGAATCCTGCCAAAGACATCTATCTCAGATTAAGAAGATGGGGAGAATGAAACAATACGCACAAATTAAAATATAGGAAATTCCATTTCAACATAATAAATAGTATTGGTTTTCTGTGGTGCTGATCAAACACCAGCACAGGTTGGCCATAGAGACTGAGGATCTCCTTCTTTGGAGGCACTTAAAACCCAATTTAACATGGCCCTGAGTAGCCTACTTTGACTGACCTTGATCACAACAGAGGGCTTGGAATAGATGATCTCCAGAGATGCTTTCCAGCCTCAGTGACACTCTGGTTCTGTGAACTATAACAAGATAAGCCTCTCTGAGAGTGCATGATGTTTCCCTAGTAACTTGCTATCTCCAAAATGTCACTTGGTCTCTTTAGAGAAGTGAATCTCAGAAATGTTACCCAAAAAATTAAATAATTCTTTATTTTCCCCTTACATAATTTTTGACTTTTTTCCTTGTAAATACTTCAAGATCTTCTCTAGTCAGTGAATAGACTAATCTGTGTTCTTCTCTTTTTGTATGCTTTTTTGCAAGCTCATTACTGCTTGTCTTCTGCCCACAGTTTTTCACAAATGTTCGCTTCCATCCTGTATCAGTTTGGAACAATTGGTAGGACCAGACTGGATAACACTGTTGAAAAATGAGCTCCTTAGCATAATAAAAAAATTATTTTGTTGTCATTCTCTACCGCGCTTAAAATGATGAATATTAGGAGATATGACTGCATGAAATAAACATTCCAATACTTCAGATAAGGCACTTCGATCTAAAGCTCCCAAACATTAACTTCCTGCCTCTTCTTGCATCTGTTTTTATCTACAAATCTTCTCAATTCATATGGCTACTCAAAAGTAATATTTATTGAAGATGTTTTTTAAGACACTAGGAACACAACTTTACAAATAGTTGCCTGCATATATTTGCATATGCAGTTATTGCAATTCCTTAATCTAAAGTAGGCTGAGGTTTTTAATCCACATTATAGGCTTATAGCTAGGATTTTTACACACAGATTTTAAGACTTTGTTATTTTTCCTCTATTTTCTTTTTTCTGTTCTTTGCTTTTCTTTTTAATAAAACTCTTAATCGTCATAAATGAGTGGTGACTGACTCAGAAAACACAGAAATGTGAAAGAGTTGTTGTTTTCTAGATTTTAGAAAAGCAGGTTAACAATATGAAGAGCTCAAAGGCATCTGAATGTGATAAGAGGCAACTCACAAAGGCTGATACTGTCCTCAGCAAAGTAGCATTTCTCACCTCTCCCCAGCTCTGAAAAGCTCAGAGATACTGCACTATAAGCATTGAGAGAAGTTACTTAGAGCTCAAATACTCCTAAATAAATTGGTTTTCTTTGTCAGCTGTCAAAAAAGCAGCTGTTTTCAGGCTTTATTACTATGTTTTAAATTAGGTAATTAATTGATTATAAAATAGGTGTCCTCCCTTTACTGAGATGTTGAACAGCCATTCTTGCCTAAGGGCTGTTGTCTACAGCATTCCTTCATACTCCTGTATCTGAAATTTTTAAAGAAATCTATGTGAGGTGTGTAGCCATTTCCACTGAATGTAATTAAATTCTTCACGTGCTTGCTTATGCGACCTTGAAGATTAAAGGGACAATCCTTATGTAGTCAAAGTTTTGGTTCCAGAGCTGATGTAGCTTCATGTCCTATGCATTACAAAAGGTACAAGATCATGCTAATATCTACTGGTTTCCCTTCACCCATGTCCGCCTCCTGCCCAACTGCAACTCACTGTTTGATGTTTCAGATGTTTCAGTGTCTCTGACTGAAGCATAGACATGTCTCTTGAGATGAAAACTGCTCCCTCTAACTCCTTAACAAAGTTTTAGGCCGTAACGTGAGCTGACTACCTGTATAGTTTTGAATTTCACCCTAAGTGTTGCTGCATTAGTCTAAGCTGCTGCTCTTTTCCAAGTTTCAAGCTGCAGTCTGTATTTTATTTAGTTACAATACTCTAGGAGTGGCTGTAAAGTCCTTTCTCACAGAGAGCATAAATAAATGCAGTAATACTAGTCACTGAATCTTCACACAGTTAGAGCAAATCTGTCAGTTGTTCTTAGACTAAATTACTCTATGGCTCTAAATTAGCTGGACAGAAGTATGGTGGTGAAAAAAGACAATTTCAGAAGCATGTCTTCCTCTTTGGTACTAGAGGAATGGCAATGTATATATTAATAGCTTTAAATTGCTTTGCAAGTCAGGTGTATCAAAAGCAGCTGAAGCGAACTGCATGGAAGCAGTGATGTGAGTGAGAACAATATAGGACCTGATGTCTTTTGAGTATCCTTTTTGTAGAGGAGAATGTTCTTTTAAATGTTGAAGTAATTGCTCTGATCTGTAGCAGTGCACCCCCCACAGGCAGAGTGCCCAGACCAAGAAGAAATGTGAAGTGCTCTTTGTCTCCTATAAAAGGTGAATAAACCCAAGCTTTTGTTCCCAGTTTGGAAGTGTTCTGAACCAGGACACCTCATTGGACCCCCTAGACATCACCTCATCCCTGGAGCTATCTGGATTGGATGAGTGCCAAAGCCCCACCTGAGCCGTCAATGATAAAAAGCGCTGGAAAGAGGAATCTCGTGGCATTTTGGGGGTGTTACAGCAAAGACAAGGACCTTCCAGTCTCTGGCAAGGCTTTTTCTCGATAGAGAGTTTGTTATTTTATAAGTTAATAAACCTTTTTTGTTTCCAACACTGCCTGAGGTGCCATGCTGCTTATTTTAAGCCACTGGGTATTTGTAAGACAAAAACCCAAATGGGGACAGAAGCTCTGAGGGCTCATAACACCTGGCCCAAGGAGATATTCCATCACTGATATCAGTCTCCATTTGAGAAACGGTCATTTGAAACAAGAGCCACTGCAATTCATAACCAGAATTAGAGAATTTTACAACTATTATTTTGAAAATACAATACAAATTTTTGAAACCTGGACTCAGAATCTGTTCTTAAACTGACTAACTCCTTATGTCAGGCCTCAGTTAGGATGCTGGAGACTGCTGGTAAGCTGTACTTTACTATGGTGGCAGTCAACTGTGTTTGAGATCAAAGATCTAAACTTTGCTAAGCTGCCTGCTGCTGAAATTGGTGATACAGCTGTAATCAATCTGTTGCATAAGGTCACTGAATTGTGAGCTTCAGACCCTCTCATACCATCTAGTTTTATTTGGTTGCTTGCTTGCTACCCGAAACTTTTACTGACATTGATAATGTCAAAGGGTTAAATCACAGGCAAATATTGATGATTTCCATCAGGGAAAATGCACTTCACCTTCAGAAAGGGCAGTGTGACCTACAGCTTGTTTCAACAGAAGAGTTATAAATGAATTCTGTTGAGGTTTGCTGTTGAGACAAGCTCTGGAAATGTATTTGTCCTATTGCAAGGTTTAGCTGCACAAATAGATATTACTTTTAAATGTGCCACCTTCCACTCATTTTGTGTCTTTAAATGAAGGACATACTTACCTCTGAGGCATGATTACCTCTACTGATCCTGTTCTAGCACATTTAAACAGTGCACATGTTGATGAAGGAGCTTGTTTATTTTTCTGTGTTTTCTCAAATTACCTTCTCCATTTTTCTTTTAATGTCCTGTTGCTATTGTGCAAGGAGATAGGATATATATGCAGAGAATGCTAAAGATTTTTATATTTCAGTTCTTCTTACTTACTGTTCTAGCAATTGGACCCATAAGGGTAATGCAGTAAGCTATAGGAATATGTTCACAAACTCCTAATAGAGCTATTATAACAACCACAGATAAATTTGTTTGACAGCTTTCAATAGGACCAGTGAAAACAAGAGAAGTTTCATTTTTCCCCACATGAACCTGGAAGGTGATGCTGATATTGGTGAGCAGGCATGCTATAAGTTTCCTGTCCAAGGTGTGTTGTATGAGGCAAAGTTTTTATTCCTATGGGTAGGCTGGTCATAGATAGTGTTTACATATATATATATATAGCCTTTGAAATGTCAGTTACCATGAAGATTTATATGTAGCCCTTAGCAGAACCAATTCCTCTTAGTTCAACAAAATGATATGAAAGGAAACAAAGTATCCTTCCATAAATTATTTTTTCCTCTTTATAAGTAATCATTTTGAATATTTAATATGATTATTTTTGAAAATGGCTGTACTTCAAGTAAGATACAGGTTTTTTGTGGTTTTCTTATTTTGATAAGGATATTGACTAAAAAAATTCTTCTCCAAACTGATCACTATTTTAATCTATCAATATCCTATTGCTTTTGACTTCGATGATTCATTTGTAAAAAGATGTAGTCTCTGGAATAATACGAAAGCAGGTTTATGCATTATAATATATGCATGATAGATTTTTGATTGCGTGAGCACTCATCCTGGTAAAAGCCTGACTGGTAGCCAAAATCATGCAGTTTCTTTCTTTTTAGAAACTATAAATGACAATAAAAATATAAACTCTCTAAATGATATATATAATCTGTAGCTTGGACACAGGAAGTTAATAAAATAATTAACTGAAATTCAAAGTCTGTAGTTAAAGTATATAGTAAGTAGCCTAGTAGGGAAAATAGACAATAAAGCAAGTATTCATAGCCTTGACTTTCAGGTAGTAATGTCAGCTCTAGCATTGGCTCTGCCTTTAAAGTAGCCAGTTAGGGTTGGAAAAATTGTCTAGAAAAATGGAAAGCATATAGAATGAGATCTATATATACAAAAAGCAATAATGCCATCATTCAAATGAGTACTGTTGAAGTCTGAAATTATAATTTACTTAATACCCTTGGAGGAAAGGTATGTAGAAGTGTGATGTCATTATTATTTAGCAGCTTTAGGATATTTGGGCTGTCAGACATTGAATCAGTCAAGCTCACACTAAGCATTACCAGAAATCATTACCATCTACTGACTTTCCAGAGAAATGGTCTTTGTGTTATTTGTGAGACTCAGTCTTTGAAACATTGCACCCATGCTTTTCAAAGTTGAAATTGCAAGTCATTCCAGCTAAAAGGTCAGAGCTTTTTCTGATTGAATTGTGCATAGATATTTGCTTGACAAGGCAAAATGAAATCATATTATCCAAAGAAAATATTATAACCTGATTTTTTTTCTACTAATCTCTTTTGTAGTGGAAAATTTTGCATTTAAAGGCTGCTGAGTTCTGTCCTTTTGACTCCCTCTTCATTCTTTTGAAATGCAATTACTGTTCAATGAAATGTTATTGTGCTATCCTATTTTTACAGCTGCTCTATGATGTACTGTACAGTGTTGTGGTTAAGTAATGTTGCTAAAATTTCTTTCTATATCAATTTATCAAAATTTTATAATTAAGTCAAATGCAAGAATCATAGTAATTTTGTGTGTTGTTTTGCAAACACAGGACAATATCTGCAAAGACACATCACCAGGCAAATAACTTCAATATATTTGAAGGAATGGTCTGCCATGGAGTTCCAATTGTGACAGTTTCAAGAGGCAAAGTGGTTTATGAAGGTGGAGTTTTCAATGTCACAGCAGGAGAAGGCAAATATGTCTCCCGTCCACCATTCCCTCCATATGTCTACAAACGAGTCAGGCAGCGGGAACAGGTTAATTAAACTAATAAATCTCTGTAATGCCTTGTACAACATGAGGATAACTAGCTCTTGGGAAGAGAAGTTTGGGGATTCAATGGTAATTTTCCTTACTAATCAAAATATGCCAAGGTGGGAGGAAAGGAAACGAAGGACTCAAATTTTATTGCTCTTTATCTTACAGAAAAATATCATAGACTAGTTCCTGCTCTTGCAGTAGTCTGTACAGCTCATGAACTAAGCTTCAGTACTTTTAAAAATAAACATGTCCTACTTGCAATAAAAGTGGACTAAGTTTTGCTTCTGAGCAATCTAATTGCTACATTTCATCACAGATTTTACTGAAAATCAGAGAGCCTAAATTTCATATGCAGGAAAAAATATTGCAGCAAGGAAGAAATAAACAAATTTTCTAATTTTTCATGGATCGGATATTTTGAGCTAAACCCTGCAAAGTGTTGAACATTTTGCTGTGTTCCAGCAGAGTGTGTAAAAACTGAACTTGTGCAAAGAGCATTGCTAGTCCAAGCAAGGTAGCTCTGTTAAAGCTTTTGTTCTGTTCTATTTTTTAAAGAGAATATTTCAAATACATAAAGCTTGGATTTTCAGTGCCTATTTACTGTGCAAGCATTTGTTATGCTTTTGCATCCTTAGTGTACTGTGAATAGGATTTTTAAAAGCACACCGAGTTAGTACATTTTAAAATCACCACCTGAATCAGTGGAATTCACTGCATGATCTAAAAGCTAAATCAGACTAGCATCCATGTGAAATAAGGCCCAGTGAAATGCCCCTAAGATAATTCTGTATATTTCTTTCTGCTGTTGTCTTGATGGACTGAGAAGGGCACGTAAAAGTGGCTGAATGATACTTTCCTCAAAAGACCACAATTTCATGGGTTATAGTGAGCTGTCTGCACATTCATACACATAATACAGCATCAAAATTAAACTACTCTGAAATTTCAAATAAATTTGATAATTACACAATTCTGAAAGACTTCCATGAACATAGTGGTTTCCATTTGCCACCAAAGCTAGAGAGAATTTTCTCTTAACCCAAATATCAATGGCAGAATGTCTTCAGAAGAGATTTTTCAACCAGCTCAGCCTTCTGTAGCCAGCAGCCGGAATAGTGAGTGATAGATATCCACACAAGACAGAATTTGCTTTGTTTCATTGATATTTATTTACCTCCTTTACCTGATGTATTGAAAACACCACTGGAAAATGTGAATACTCTAACAAATAGAAGAATCCATTAAATGAAGTGGAACATGTTATTCTTTTAAAAATGGATTTAGAAATGGATTTTTACAGTGTTGAACAGATTTAGCCACCCAGCTCCTGAAGAAACCTGAGAACTGAACAGTCTAATGCTGGTGAAAAGGATCTTTTCCAGAGAGAAGTTAGATGAAAGTATTAGGATTTCAAGGAAAGATGGATTATCATAGGACTTCTATTTCAATTTTATCCAATTAGCAATTGCAAGAGAAGACAAAATCATGAAAGATTTAAAACATTTTATTGCAGGTATGTCAGCCTGTTCCTGTCAAGAGGACACCATATACAGGCGTGGTCTCAGGACCATCCATCACGCGAAAATAACAGGCTCATTCCCCAGTTTTGGCTGTTGCAGGTAACCATCTGTTTTGCTTAGTAAAAACTAAATGTTTCTCTGAAACTTCAAGAAAACAAAAGAGTAGCAGGCTATCTCTCTGGTGATCTGGTGACAGGCTTGTCTGAAATAAGCCCTCTCTGAAGCTGAATTGTCTTGGTATCTGTAAATTCGACAAAAAGTGTCGCCCGGGCATGGAGAACCTCATTTTGACTGGAGCCTTATTTAAAAAATTCAGATGAAAGAAATTGATGAAGTTTAGCCACTAGACTGAGACATGGATATGAAGGCCCATACAAAACCTGAAATCAATTAGCAACAGGAGTACAAAATGAAGCATGACTGTTTGACTTGCAAATTTACAGAAAAAAAACCAAAATCATGAACAAAACCAGCTTGATGTGAAGAATTAAATTTGTTAGCGTCCCTGTATTACATACAATAACCCCCCAACAAATGTGCTGTTTGGGTTAAGCTGACAGATTTGTTTGCACAAACAAAAGCTGTCTTCATGAGAAGAGAAGGCTCCAGGGAGACCTTAGAGCAGCCTTTCTAAAGGAAGCCTATAAGAAAGCTGGAGAGAGATTTTTTTTTTTTTTCACAAGGACATGGAGTAGTAAGACAAGGTAGAATGGCTTTACACTCAAAGAGAGAGTAGGTTTAGGTTAGATATTAGAAAGAAATTCTTTACTTTGAAATTGGTAAGGAACTGGAACACACCACCAAGAGAATTTGTGGATACCCCATTTCAGGAAGTGTTCAAGGCCAAGTTGGATGGAGATCTGAGCAGCCTAGTCTAATGGAAGGCATCCCTGCCCTTGGCAGAGGGGTTGGAGCTAGAAGACCTTTAGGGTTCCTTCCAACCCATGCCATTCTGTGGGTCCATGAATAAAGGCGCTGCAGGCAGTGCCAGCAGTGTTTGAATTAGTGTGAGCTCATCACTTCTAACAGGAGTAACACCCAGCATGTCCCCTTCCCTCCTCTCCAGTGTTCACATTGACAGTCCTTGTATATGCCCTGGTGCTTGCCAGATCTTTCTGTGAGCAGAAATCAATTATCTTTGTTTTATGGGTTAGTTTTCCATTGCCGTGGTGAGTTGAAGTGTCTCCTGGAAGAACCAAGCAAAGTTCAATGCTGTGCAGCATATGAATGGGGTGAGGCAGCTGGGGGTGAGGACTAGTGACAGCACCTCACTCTCTGACTGTCTAACAAGCAGAAGAAAGGCTTCAGGAAAAGGTAAAAACTCAGCAAGTCCTTCAGCAAGCACAGTCGAGCCATGCTGCTGCTGTGTGCCTACTGCAGCTGAAATGTTGTCTTCTACAGCAGAGAAGTTGATTAACATAGGTCGGGGGAACAGTGAGTGATAGGAAGCATGACAAAATCCAAGCTGAAGTATTGGGTGCATATGTGTACCAACAAAGAGATCAGCTAGTTTGAGAAATTATTTCCCAACAGGTGAACAGAAAGCCCCAGTTTGCACCTCACATAAAATGAGTCTGTTCTTAGTGCTAATTAATATGGGACAGGAACAAATCTGCTATGGTAGGAGGGTGAAATTAGCTTTTCCACATTTCATGGTATCATTCCTTTAAAGCAACCTTAGAGTGAACTTCATCTGGGGCATCAGTAGCAGCAAGAGAATGCAGTATCTTATTTGTTTTACTCTGTCCTAAGGGAAAAGCTTTTCTAATAGAGAAGACTAAAGGCTAAAGCTTCAGTAGAGTGAGGCAGCAATAATCATTCTTTCTAGTGCTCCTAGCACTCCTTTTCCATTATTACCTCTGAGTGACAAATTGCAAAGGAGAGATTTTCTTTTGAAAGATGATATCGTATTGTCTTTTTCTTCCCTGTAGATAAAAGCAAATGAAAATGACCTTGCTGCCCCCACCAGCAGTTCCTTCTGGGTCCAGCAATCAATTCACAATCAACTTCTCAAGAACCAACATGAAACAATAGTAACCAATAAGCATTATACTTGATTTCCTACATAAAATTGTCATTGAAATTTATCTTTGAAAAGACTTTTGCTGTAAGGATTGGGAAAATTCTTTTTAGAAAATGAAGTAATAATTTAAAAAACCCTACAATTATAATGTGGCAACAGGTCTGTACATTCTTAAAAGTATGTAAGTTTTGGGATGGTATTTTTTAATGTTTATCTTTAGAAGGTATTAGATACCCAATAAAGTAAAAGCAATGAACAATTGTCTAAGAACACTTTTTAAACTCCTGCTCTGTTGGGTCCCAGGAGATGAATCCTAGTTCTCTAATTTTATATGTTAGGAAGATCTCTGTTGTGCTTGGCAATGCGGAGAATTCTGAGAGCAGATGCTGAATTTTATTTGTAAATTTCCCTGTCTGGAAGGGGTCAGTACAGAAATATGCTGATTCAGGAGAACACTGACTATTTTGGAGCGGCTGCCCTAGCTCCATGTCACTGTCTTTAAAGAACTTTATATTTTTTGTCCCTGCCAACTGCACCACCGAGCTTTTCTTTTGGTGGTTTTAACTATTTCCTTTGTTGCATCCTAGGCAACCATACTTGTGAACTCATCTACAGTAATGGTTTGTGTTCTGGCTTTATGGAGAGACACATATCCATCACCTGAAGGCTTATGAAGTGAGATCACCAGAGCAAAATCATAATGGCATTAATGTCAAAAACTCTTTTAAACTGGAATGTGAGGTTTTTCTCAATGTAACTAATACTTTGGTTTTTGTAGGATAGGATTTCTAATTTAAAAAAAAATCTCTTTGGCTCAATTGATCTAATTTCCATTTTCAGAGGTTGTTGTACTTTCAGAAGCATGATTCTGCTACCATGTCTAGACAAATTTTGATTTGGAGAACTTGAATGTTGTTTACAGTTGCACTTTCATATGTAATAGTTCTTTTCAAGCTGCTCTCGCTGGGAAAAATTTAAGAATGTCATGGTTTAATGCCAGCTGGCAGCCAAGTACCACACAGACACTTACTCAGTGTCGTCCTCCCCCAGCCCCAGTTAGATGGGGAAAAGAATCAGAAGAGAAAAAAATAGAAAACTGTTAAGCTGGGATAAAGACAGTTTGATAGTTAAAGCAAAATACGTGCACACAAGTGAAGTAAAACAAGAAATTCACTCCCCATCGTCAGGCAGGTGTTCAGGCATCCCCAGGAAAGCACTCTGAATGTTCCCCCTGCTTCTTCTCCCAGTTTTACATGCTGAGCGTGAACATATGGCCTAGAATATCCCTGGTGTCAGGTGAGGTCAGCTGTCCTGGCTGTGTCCCATCCCATCTCCTTGTGCACGCCCAGCCCTCTTGCTGATGGGATGGGGTGAGAAACAGAAAAAGCCTGGATGTTGTGTAAGCATTGCTCATTGATAATGAAAACATCCTTGAATTATCAATTCTGTTTCCGGCACAAATCCAAAACATAACCCCACACTAGCCACTGTGAAGGAAATTACCCCGGACAAAAACAGCACACAGAGAATTGAGGCCAGCATAAAATCACGTGTGTACAGCAAGTGGACTGTCCTATGTGTAAAAACAATGTAACCTGTACTGTGAAACCCACAGGCCTAACAGGCACAGAAAGTGCTGCATATTTTAAGACATATACCTTAATTATAATAATTACTATTATTTTTGACAGTGGACAGCACTTTATTCGTAGGCATACAGTGATGTATGAGCTTGTATGAAAAACAAACTCCTGTAAGTCAGTAGTTCTTGTATTTCTAAACAACAAAAGAGGGTTTTCTTTGTAAGACGATGCAGGATAGTCATGGGTGTGTTTGAGAAGGTCTAGCACCAGTTCCCGTTTTTCAGGTCTATCTTTGGGGTGGCAGAACAGCAGAACCAACGATCCAGCACTATTACAATGACTATCACAAGGAAACAGAGTTCCCTGCTCAGTAAAGACTTCTGTATTGTAATGCTCTGCACTCAGTTTGTTGTCCAGTATCCCTTTACAATCAACAGAGAATCTGTTTATCTCCCTTACAATTAACAGAGATGCTTCTGCAACTTCTTTGTCTCTGCATCAAGGCCTCACACAGGTTAGATGAATCTGCCTGGAGCTGTTCTTTGGGATGAGGTGGGCAGTTTTCTTGCAATGCTGGTTTGTCTCTATTGGCTACAAAGATTATACAGGCTGTGTAACTATGGTGCAGATTTCTACTCTGCAGCTGCCTTCCACTCAGCCCATCTTTGCCTCTCAGAACTGGAACTTTCTTGTATGAAGGATGCCTGTCTTTTCTTACTCTTTGTCTCATCAACAGTGCAGGTCAACCATGAATCCATTCTTTCTAATTAATCTTTTGCTACATTGGAGGAAGAGCAGAAATTCGATATGAGTAATCTCCAAATTATGAACATGTATTATCTATGGAAAAATGTATGATATTTTTAGGTTTCCTACTCATTTTTATAAGATTAGAAATGAGTGAGCTTTCTCCTGTATAATTAGCAAAGAATTCCTGTTCCCTATGTTGGTACTTACTGCTCTGTGTCATGGACTATTCTTCCTATTGGGCCACACTATTTTTGGTTAAGAAATACCTACTTTTTAATTCCAGTGAGTCTTAACTATTGTGCAGATGAAAGAAATGATCTGCATATTGTGAATGGGGTTTTACACCAAATCATTTGCTGTATTTTTACATCCTTGGATACAACAAGTTATTGAGCCTGTCAGGTTTGTTGTATTTATGAATATTTGTTTTGTCATGACATGTGCTGGCCCCTAATACCTGAATCCTGCCTCAAGCCACAAGGTGCCAAATAATAGCCCTTGAGGAACTGCATGACATCAAAAAAATTTCAACTGTGGCATTCAGGCACTCCTGCTAAAGTTGAAATTGTCAGACTGCAAATCTCTGTCATCCTTGTTCTTTTTCCACTTACATGGGCTAGGCTATAATGGTGAGATCCTCATAGGGATGTAATTTTGGGACTGCCCAGGTCTCTATTCCAAAACATCAATAAGGAATGACAGCAGAGCCAAAAACAGGACCATGGGATTTTTTAATGTAATTTGGGATTCAGTGGGATTACAATTATGTCAGCACAGCTCCTGAACTGGAGCACTAGAGCACTAGAAAGAGCACTGACTGGCCTCTCAGTGGTACCTCAGTCTCTAGACCCTGACAAGACTTCTGAATTCGTTCCACTATCTCATCCCTGAGCTAGCACTTGCTCATTACATTCTCAAGTTGCTGTCTGTCTGTTCTATAACTGTTGTGCTACAACAACAGATTCCACACACCAGGTTGGAGCAGTGGTTTAGAGATGACTTCTGCAGCCCATGCAGTTGTCTTGAGCCTTTCATGGGAAAGTTATACAATAATTGCTTTCCCAGATATTTGAATCCTATCTCAGCCATAATTCTCAGGCTTTTCCACTACCTACTGAGAAAAAGGTTTTCTTGCTTTGACTCTTCCTTCAGTGTGTTGGTCACTCTGGTTGCTTTGAAATGTGATACTGCTGCATTGAACTGCTTTCTCTGGAGCAATGTTTGTTCGGAGGAGCCAAGGAACTGTTTTGTCAAGGCTAAAACACAGAACATCCATTCTTTGCTTAGCACTTCTCCTTGCAATGCTGCTGATTTCCACCTCTTTCTTGTATGGAAAGGTTGAAGATTCGAACATTTTGTTAAAGTAAGGAAAAGATTCTGTTAACCATATTTTCATCTCTCTCCCCATCCAGACAGAAGTTTGGGATCTTTAGTACTATGTTGTCCCTGGTGATGAGGATTCCAGAAGCAGGAATAGAAAAGCAGTTTGGGAGGTCTGATCCCTGCATGCACAATACTGCTTTCATTTGCCAGAGAAAGCCTCATGTAGACAGTGTATGTTTATTGCTGGCACTCAGCTCACCACCCGTGAAACTCACAGCTGTGGTGCAAACACCCACACCTGCAGCGCTTCTCTCTTTTCAACCTGAAGCACCAGGGGCTGGATCTCTGCAGAGCAGCAATCCTGGGCCCTGTGGCTGCATTGGGCCACTGGAGGGCAGGGCAGGAATAATGTATCAGCAGTGAAACGAGAAGGAAAGTACTGTCATGCACAGCAGCACCCGTGAAGCATGCTCATGGTTTGAAATCTGGGCCCCTAAAATCGACAATAACATCCCGGTTTTCAGGCTTTATTTCTTCAGCAGCACGGAGTGATCCTTACTCTCCACTGTTGCAATGTACAACAGAATTAGAGGAAAAGCTTTGATTGTTCATTTCTTTTTTTAACTCTGTCTCTGGGCTATTTAAACTACAATGAAAACAGCAAGTCAATGTGATAATATTGACAGAGCAGGGGTCACAGTGACAACAGTTGTAAATCAAGCATCCTCTGACATTGCACACCCAGCCGCTCACAAAAAATGCTGCAAAAAAACTAGCACAGAGGAAAAGAAGCTTTTAGCTTGGCTTGGCTTTAGAAGCCAGCCAGGTTTGGGGGAATTGGGTGGTGATAAGGAGAGGTCCATAAACAGGGTTGCTGAAAGGAAATGTCCTTGTTTGTATTCCACTCCAGGAGGGTCAGGAGCACTAGCATGTCTCTCTGAATTACCTTCACAAGACAATCAGGTCAGCCTTTCATTAATTTTACAAACCAGATTTGATACAATTGGAGGATTTTTTCACAGTAAGTCAAAGAGCTCCTCCACTAGTGAAGGACATTTAAAAAGGAAGTTGAGTTCTGCCGTGAGCTGAGAGGAGGACAGGGATGACTGAGTCAAAAGCCAAACTGGGACTTCTCAGACTTGTTCTTAGTGCTGAATGTGTTTCTGACAAGCCCTAGAGAGTCATTTAGAGACAAAGCCCAGTAAAATTATATTAATAGATATTAAAAATTTCTCTTAGACCAACAAATTAATAAAAGTCCTTCATTTCAACTGCATCTATAGTTCCTTTGTGCTCAGCAGAAAGAAAAGCATTTCATTCTTTTATGGATGAGAAAGAATGATGTGTTGGAGATTAAGAAAACATACTAAAAGAGGAAAAAAGAATATGAATGACAGAAGAAAAGAGCCAAAATAAAATGTTGGAAATCTGAGCAGAGGATAGGCCAGAAGAGGAACAGAAATAATTGTGGGTGGAACGCTGTTTTTTTATTGTAACTTTTAGACTTTTTTTTTAAGAAAAAAAAAACTGAATCCTGTGGTTGAGGGTTATGGTTAACAGAGAGGCCAAGGAAATAGCTGAACAACTTGCAGAGGAGACAGATGAAGATAAACAAATTCTAGACTTCCCCTGCTCATACGGCGGAAACAAATGGAAGAAAACAAAAAGAAAATAAGGTCTGGAGAGAATAAGTATGTCTCTGTGTAATTTCAGAGGAATGACAGACCTGCCTTTTCATCTGTACATCTAAAGACACTGGGCAGCTGAAGGAATAGGTCTAATACTGTAGGTCAGGGTAAGAACTGTGCTGCCACTGAGATAAAACTCAATGCCTTTGAGTCATAGAAGGTGGACTTTAATTTATTTAAAAAAAAATTATTAAAAAAAAGGTGCAGAACGTGCCAATTTCCCTGGTAAACCAGGTTTAGGGAGATGGGGGAAGAGCAAACTTACCTCCTTTGCCTGCCATTCAGGTCATGTTCAGCATACAGGTATGCATGTGTATGATTACAGAAACAAAGGGTGCATTAGTCCACTGAAGTATGTGACTCTTGTATGAGTGTGGCGGTAACAGTGTTTGTCAGATGGCACCCTTGATGCTGGCACAGCACATTCACAAATTAGAGCAAGGTTTTGCTGTGCATATCTAGTATTTTTCCTGCAATGTGCTGTGTTAAAGTCAATAATCACAGAATGGCTGAAGCTGTCGGGCAGCTCAAGAGATATCTGCTCCAGCTTTGCTGTTCTGAGGTGGTCAGAGCCATGTCTAGTGGCTTTTCAGTATCTCCAAGGATGGGGATTCCATAACCTCTCAGGGCATCCCATTTCAATGTTTGACCACCCTCAGAGTAAAAAAGTTTTTCTTGTGTTTCTGTGATATACCAGTCAACTTCCTGGCCTTTATGTTTCAAAGCAGCTACCAGGGAAAATTGTCCCATCACCTTCCCACAGATTGAGATGAGTCTGATACATCTGTAGTTTCTCAGATTTTCCTTCTTGCCCTGCTTGAAAATGGGAGTGACATGTGCTTTCTTCCAGTCCTCAGCAATCCCTCCTGTTCACTGTGACCCTTGACAAAAAAAATCAAGATACCTTTCAGTGACATCAATCAGCAAACTCAATACCCATGGATACCTCCCATCATGTCTGATGGTGTTTGAGTGCTCTCTAACATAGTTTTACTTGCTCCATCTTTCCTTCAGGTCTGAGAGATCTGCTGTGGCTAAAGATTAGGCTTAGTTGCAAAGACCAACACAAAGAAATACCTTGAGCTTTTCTATGTCTTCTGCCACTGGTAGTGTGGTCAAGCATCTAGGTAAAATATTTACCAGAATTGAACATGCTGTATAGAATTACAGTTAGTCACCCAAAGAAGGATTGTTTTTTATCAGTTTGAAGAGCAAACTAAGAAATATTTAATTGTCCAGACAGGTAGGGGTGGGGGGGAGCATCCACATTCAATATTGGCTGAATTTCCTTAAGTAAATGAAAAATGTAGACACGGCATTGTCCCGAGAGTGTACTGCAGAATTCCAAATCCTAACAGATTTAGGCATCTCTCCCAATGATTGACCAACATCTGAGTCATTTGATGAACCATTCCCATGGGCTGCAAAGCTTTAGCTTGCTCCTTGTAGAACAACAAAGTGAAAAGGTATTCTGAGTGGCAGCACCAAACAGGATAGGCAAGAAACTCCAAACCAAAGATTTTCCTCCTGATGATAAGTGCATGGTGTTTTGTGGTAGTGCTGTAAATCAGACTTGCCCCCATATTTGGGCTTCTCATTAGCTTGTCCTTTGGGACTGAAAGGAGCACATCCAACTCCTACCAGCAATTAGTCAAAACTCTGCCAAAAATATTCAGCTCCTATTGACATGTAACTTTTCCCCTCTCATCTGAATGATAACAAGAGTGTATGCTCTTAGCAATAGTACCTGGATTCTGCTCTGTGAGTCCAAATTTGGAGCAACCTTCTAATTGCTTCTCTCTCACCAGAATGCATCTTGCTACTGGTGCTTGACAGTAGCACCTAAAATACAAGCTGACATTCTTCTACTATTCAGGGCTGTCCCACTTTAGCAAAAATGAGATAGTCAGGCCTGTCAGAGACATTCAGCACAACCCTCAATATTACATGGCTTTAATCCAGCACCATTTTCCAGAGACAAATTGTTACCATACCTGCACCCTGAAACACCTGCATCCATGGAGAAGTAAGAGTTTGGAAGGCCCAAAGAAAAACAGCCTTTGTGTTTTTCAGTGGTTTAAGTGGAAAATAACTTCTGACACCTGCTACCAGAAAGTTTTAAGTCTTAATTCATTCAGATAACAGAGACATTGATCAATGGCTGTCCTGAAACCATGCATGTATTATAGAGGAAGAGAGCAGAATTTCCTATTATCCAGGCTAAAAAGGGAAGTTGGCTGTGGCTGAAAATCAGAAATACCCTGCCTGTTGGGTACATTTTTTAGCTCTACATTAAGTCTCTAAAGCTACACAAGTCATTCTTACGTCTTAAGGCGTTTTGCATTTGTTCTTGTATCAGAGGAAGGTCACATCACCAAGGTTGGTTGAATAGGTGAAGCACTTCCGTATTGGCTCAGTTTTATTTCATTTAAATCAGTAGCGCTTATGCAACATAATTAAGTCCATTTTTGTCTCTTCTGCAATCTTCCTCAGTCTGCAAGATTTGAAACATTGTTCACCTCTACTTATGTGGCTCACCCTTTAAAGATACCTTGTTTGCACCCACAGCACCTGATTCCTCTCTATTCTAGATCTGGTGACCATTCTCACTTCTACCTCATGATTATCAAAGGCATTGTACAGTCTGCACTAGAGATACAGTCTATGCATGTGTGGAAGTGGGAGACTAAGATCAAGTAAGGAATTCTGGGGGAGAGACTAGGTAGGAGACTAGAAGATAGGGATGGCAAAGATCCAGGCTGAAGGGCTTGAGGCTTGAGAAATAGATAAAAATGTCTAGAAACATCAAAGTCCCAGTTCTTGGCCATTCCAGAAGGCAATGGCCAGCCTCTGCCATGTCTTCTATCTTCAGTGTTGGTCAAACGTGAAGAAGACAAACCTGCTGCTGCCATTACGTCCTCTGTTAGTTCAACCCAAAGAAGTTTCTGCTGTAGTCCTAAAAGCTCCAAACTGTTTTATTGCTTTTAGACAGAAGAACAGATCATCCATGATTTTCTCAAGTACCAGATAATGCAAACCCCAAGCTAAAAAACATCTGTTAATTCAATCGAGAGCAATCTGTGGTGAATTGCACACTATCCAAAATGGCATCTTTTCCAAAATACTGCTGTTCAGCCTTTGAGTGTAAAATTTTTACATTTTAGAATTGACATTCCATAGAAAAGATGGTGCAAAACACTGGAACTAAAACATCTCTGCCATATCCAAAGATTCTCTTTTCACATCATCCTGTCATTCTGCCACACTTTCTTTCTTCCTCACTGTCTCTCTTGCCTTGAGTATTGGAAACCAGAAGTTGACCTGAAAAGACAGAAATATCATCTATATGATCTTACTGAGTCAAGATCACCCAGACACTAATACCCTGTATGGTCAGTATTGAAGGCTGTAAAAAAAAAAAACAAACTTAAACAAACTATATATGACTTCAGCTTTCTATCTGGATATGCCATAGGTATATGCACATGTGTTAGTTGTTTCCATTAGTGCGTCTATGTACACACACACACACACACACACACATGTATATATTATATGCAGGATAAATGTTTTTGCAAGCAAAAAGTTCTGTTTCCTAACAGTGTTTGCAGTCACACTGTGTTTTAAAACAGAAATACGTCACTTTCCATTTTTTCCACTTTCCAATACCAGAACATCTTTCTCTACATTTAGAGCTGCTCTTACTGCCTAGCACTTGCTGTCTGCATTGCAGGAATACTCTAAGTGCTTTTCACATGTTCATGAAAACAAAGTTTCTTCTCTGGAGGCCTCTGACTCCGAGAAATATTTTCTTACCAGCACATAGTCATTTGAGCATACCAATGTCATGTCTGAGGCATGTATACTGAAGTACAGGACAAAACAATTAGATGATCTAATCTTAGCATTAGGCAACGTGTCTCTGGCTCCTGAGCATTGGGGAAAGTCTATTAGCACATAATTGAAGTTAACAAGTGCTTAAGTATTTCCTGGATCTGGCTACCACCCAGTGAGAAGATTTATTTTTTTCCCCAGAGCTCATGGCTTACCCTTCTTGCAAACACGTCCTTCCCTGTTTGCTCTTGTAGCTTTGCTCTTTTTTTGAGTAATTTTGCATGTAAATAATGTATCCTTTTCATCTCAGTATCAGGATAAAAGGAAGCTGACACGAGTATTTTAATTTGGGTCAGGAGGCCGGAGAATAACCCAAAAATTATTAAGAAGAAGATGATGACTCCAAGCTGAATCCATGTTGAGAAGAGAGCAAGCTCTGGATGAGGAAGGCAATTATGCTTAAACAAAGGGATCTTGAAAGAATCAGTCTTTGCAATATGTTCTTTCATAGGAATAATATAGCTTTCCTCATTCTTCTGCAAAAGAAAAGGGGGAAAAGGTGGTTATAACACAGATTCCCTTCTTTCTTAATATTTCTCCTATTGGACATTCAGATTTACAAAAGACCCTAAATCATCTAGACCATCCAGTGTCTATATACAGTATGCTCAAACCAACATATTCATTGGCAATTTATAAACATTTTGGACTCTATTTTCACCATTTCTCTTAAGACAATGTCCAGCATTTTGGACCATTAAAAACTTACCTTCTCAGTGGCTCTGGTGGGGAAATTATTTAGCTAATCTGGTTATGATTTAATATTTTTCCACTCCTATGACCTTACTCAGATGCCCTGTTGGAGGGTCCTTCGCTGAGACTAAAACTGCAGAGCAGAGTGTCTGTCCCTTTGATTTTGTCTCAGCACAAGACCAGCAGTGCTTCCACACCATGGAGGTTTAACATCAGCCAGAAATTAAGCTCCAAATAAGCCTCTCCCCTTCTAGTAAGAGAGGGACAAAGGCAGGGAATATGGGTTGAGATAGCAAGTTACTGAAAGCAGCAAGCCATGGAATAAGACATGCACAGCAACAGCAGCAATATTTTTAACAGAAGTATGTAAAAAGAGAAGGTGGTTTACCTACAAAAGGTGCTCACCATCCCGACATAGTTCCATGTGGCCTGGAACAAAGTCAAAATGGTGGCTCTTCCTATGCCCAGCACCATATGGCTGTCCCCACACAAAGACAAGGTGGCAGGCACTCACCACAGCACTCTCTCTGCCCCTGAGCCCGAGACAGCGGAAAACAATGACAGACAAACCCCTGAAAGCATGAATGTCTCTGGCCCACTGCACCTCTGCTTCGGACGCTGGACTCAATCCTGTGCAGCAGCTTCCAGCACCGGCCCTGGTGCTATTGACTGCTCACCCAGCTTCACTCAGCTCCTTTCAGCTCAGCTCGGGCTCACCCCTGGCTCTGTTCCCTGCAGCTGCCTCCTGCACCAGCGCTTCTTTTCAGCACTGTATGCCTGAATGGAGTCTTGGACGAACAGGAAGGCAATGGGCAGCAGAAGATGGGGGAGGCAGGAGCAGGGCTGATCCTGAAAACCATCCCAACGGAGAGAGTGAGACGAAAATGTTGCACGTTCAGGAGTGCTCACCCTTTCCTCCCCTGAAACCACACTTGCAGTGATGTTGTGGGTGATATAGAACAGCAACCCAGTCCACACGGCACTACGCCCTGTCCCCTCTCTGCAGTCACACACCAGCCCAGGCAGTGCTCTGACCAAAGGCTGTCACTCAAACAAAGTTGCCTGACCTCCTCTTGTAGCTGCCTTTGATTAACTGATGTCTTCCACTGCTTGTGGACTGAAATGGTCAATAAGAAGGGTAAATTAGACATGCTGCTGGGAGCATGTCTAACAGAAACACAAGTTTCTGTTCTGTGTGTAAGAACACTGTAGGGACACTGAATAACCCAGCCTCTTTTCTGATCATGTCAGGAGAAAAATAAGCTCTTCCTTGTGGCTTTTTAAATCACCCTATAGTGGCTAAGCATTTCTGTTACATGTTCATTGGAGAAATCAGGTTCCCCAGAGCATGCTACCCATATTCAGCCTGTTAGCTTTTCCTGGACATTATCCTGTTCCAAACTATCTCAGGACATTTTATTCTTAAACTGAACCAATATAAAGGCAAGGAAAATCTTCATTAGGAACTCAATATGAAACAGGGGTACTAGTGCATGAAGGATTTTATTGTTCATGCTAATTAATAAGCATCTCAAGTCTCTGAGTCTGTCCTGATCACCCAGCTTCATGGACTCCCTGAGATCAGCAGCCCCGAGGCTTGATATAACAAATCTGTTGAGATTAAATTTTACATTTTAATGTAATTAGCTTTCCTTGGGGCATCAGAAATAATCTGATGATTCGTTTTCTGTTTTGAAGGAGTCAACCAGCTTTCCACGTGAGAGAACAATGCACATAAACTGAGCAAATTCGTAGTACAGGACCCATGAATTTGCCAGACATGGTCAGGCTCAGGACTTTTGTCCATGGGTAGTGGGACTAAGCTCCTTTGCCCTGACTTGGGTCACACCCAAAGCAGGTCATGCTAAGAGGCTGCCGTCAGGGTACAAAGGATAGAAACACAGTCAAAACCACACACAACGGTACACAGCAAATAGTGAGGCTACAACAGGTTGATTAGCGCTTTGACCAGCTGGGTTCTTATTGAGTCCCAGAATGGAGATCCCATGACCTATCTCAGAAACTTTTTCAATTGTTTGATCACCTGAAGAGTAAACAAAAAAATATATTTCCTTCATTTTGTCCTAATTTTCTCTTCTCCTTGCACTGTACACCACTGAAAACTCACGGAATCATAGAATAATTAAGGTTGGAAAAGACCTCCAAGATCATTGAGTCCAATCTTTGATCAAACAACACCATAAAAATTAACTACTGAGTTGCTTCTTGAACACTTCTAGGGATGGTTACTCTGTTACTTCCTTGGACAGCCCATTCCAAGTCTTGACATTTCTTTAATTGAAGAAATTTTTCCTTGACTGGTTTCTCTTTCCTACACCCACCCCCCATCACTTATTTACACACACTTATAAGATCGCCCTGAACCATCTCTGCTTCAGCCTGAACAGCCCCCACCTCTTCTCATGTGATGCATCATGTGATGCTTTAGTCTCTTAATCATCTTCCTGAGCTTTTCCTTTACTCCTCACTCCATTATATGCCCTTCTTGTACTGAGTCTCAGCAGTGCTAGGCAGAGAGGAAGGATCATATCCTGCAGCTTGCTGGCAATGCTCTGCCTAGTGCAGTCCAAATTAGCACTTTCTTTGCCACAAGAGCACATTGCAGACTTGTGGTCAACTTGGTGTCCAACTTTCAGGGCCTTTTTGTGCAAAGCCACCTTCCAGTCAGTTTGCTCCCAACATATAAGTGCATGGAGTTATTTCTCTTCAAGGACTGCAAGACACGGCACGTTCCTTTGCTGAACATTGTGAGGTTCCTCTTGGCCCAGTTCTCTTCTGAATGACAGCACAAGTCTGGTGTTTCAGACACTCTGCCCAGTTCTATATTGTCTGCAGGCTTGTGTGGCTACAATCTTTTTTGTCTTTGCAGGTCATTAATGAAGAGGTTAAATAGTATAAGTTCCAGTGTCTACTGGGGGACATCAGAAATGCAGGTCAGAACTTTCTGAGTCCAAGCGTTCAGTTAATTTTCAGTTCATTCATTCTTTAATCTAGCCCACACTTCATCAGGTTGTCAATGAAGATGCTGTGTTCCAGTGTTCCAGCAGTGGAAGCCTTAATAAAAGCACAATCAACATCCTCTGTTCTCCCTACATTCACCAACCCAGTGTTTTTATCATAGAAAACCATTGATTGGTCAAAGATGATCTAGCTTTTATAAATCCATGCTTAATACTCCTAATAGATTTTCTGACCTGCACGTGTATGAAAATAGGTTCCATGGTCATATCCTCTGTCACCTTCCCAGGGACAAAGGTGAGTGTGACCAGACTGTAGTTGCCTGGATCCTCTTCCTTCCCTTCTCGAAGACGGGAGTAACATCTGCTTTCTTCCCCTCTTCAGGAGCCTCTCCCAGGCCCCATGAGGTGGCCTTGCAGTGACATCAGCCAGCACCCTCAGCACCCATGCGTGCCTCCCATCAGATCCTGTGGTTGCACATCTGCTTAAATGTGCCCCAACATGATTCTCCTCCACCCAGGGTAAGTCTTCCTTGCTCCACACTTGCCCTTGTCTCAAAGGCCTGCGGTTCCTAAAGGCTGGTCTTCCTAGTAAAGGCACAGCTTGAAGATACCATTTAGTGCCTTGGGCTTTCTGTGTCCTTTGCTGCCATTAAGACCTTCTGCTCTTCTCAGTGGACCTACATTTCCCCATGTCTTTCTTTTGCTGCTTGGGGACCTTTGTGCTGCCTTTCACCTTCCTCACCTGATTCAGCTCCAGGTGAGCTTTGGCTTTCCTGCCCCTATCCTTCTATAGTCAGACAGTGTATCTCCATTCCTCCTGGGACTGCTGTCCCTTCTTTCACCTATTCTGTGCTTTTTCAGGACCTCCTTGCTCATCCATGCTCGCCTCCTCCTGCCCTTGCTTGATTAATTTGGGATGAATAATTCTTGAGCTATCAGACCGGGTAGCTTTACTTTGCACTAAATGCATCACTCCAGTGGTGAAATCTCCACCTTTAAGAATATTCAGACAAGATCATGAGCAATCTGATCTGTGCCTGAAGTTTGCCACAGAATCACAGAATATTCTGAGTTGGAAGGGACCCATAAGAATCATCAAGTCCAGCTGTTAAATGAATGGCCCATATGGGGCTCCAACCCAAATCTTGGTGTTACTAGCACCATGCTCTAGCCAGTTGTCCTTGTTTTGAGCATGAGGTTGGTCTTGATGACCTCCAGACTTATCTTCCAGCCTAGTTAATCTATGGTTCTCTCTGCTGCTGCAGCTGCTGCTTCTTCTGGGAACCTGGAGATTTTGGCAACAAGCTATTATTTCATGTGTATGTGCCCATGCGTACAAGTGACAAGCTCCTCACACTACTCAGTTAAAGAAACGTAGAAATCTCTTACACCAGTGTCACAGGGACTTCTAACTATAAATGTAGTGTAGTGCTACACAAATGTCAGTTTTGTGAGTTTGCAATTTTAAGCTTCTGATTTTCTTGATATATATAAATGGAAAACTGAAAGTTCTTCTAAAATTTAAAATTCTCTGGAAATACGACAATGCTCTGGAAAGAACTGTCTGGTTCCATCCAACACATGTATCCGTAGAGGCAATGGCCCTTTTTGAAATTAATGATATTCCAAGAAAGAATTGATGGCTCCCTGCTATATGTCTACTCTTGCAGCTGCTGAAGATGAAGGAAAATTTTTCAACAATAAACTACAAAATATATGGGTTCTTCTAAAGTAAGAAATTATAAGTACTTACATTCTGAAAGAGACTGAGTTGAATGTCTAGATCCGGTACTTCTTGGAGATATTTGTTCACAGAAATAATTAACAAATAAAACAAAGAGTCTAGTGCAGCAAACAGAAACCAGATGCAAAGATGAATAATTACAGGGAGAAAAGAACACAGCATTTTTTTCCTGTCCCTTCTTGTGAAGAAGAAGGATGGGATTGTCATGTAATCTTTTCTCTCTTTTCTGTTAAGTGGCAGAAGACCGGGTCTTTGCTGTTGCTTTTGGTGCTCATCAAATGCAATGAACTGTTTTGTTATATAAGTATTCTTAAATTTGGTACTATGAGAACCCACAAATTTATTGATAAAGAGGCCAGTTCCAAAAGAAATTAGAAAAATCCCAAATATAGGCAATGCTTTCTGACCTATATAGGGCAGTATAGTCAACATAAAAGATATCTGGTTAGCAATTTTCTGGACTTCTTGCTCTGTGTCATTTAGCTCTTGTTTTAATGCATCGTCTGAAATGGAATAAGATGGTGTGAATTCATGCTTTAATTTAACCCCTAAATCTTTAGTTAGCTCAGTAGGACGCTTGGCCACCTCATAAACCCATTTTATTGCCTCGACATAATATTTTATCAAGGCAAATTGCTCGTGCTTTAAATGACAGGTAATACTGTCTGCCAGAACCTTTAGATTGTGAAAAATATTTTGAATGTTTCTGGCCACCACAACACCTGTGCCAGCAGTAATAAGAGCATCCCTGCCATTTTTCAGTCCACAAGAAAGGAGGAACAGAACACTAAAACAGCGCAGGTGCTTGAAGCAGAAGAGCATGATAGAAAGCAAAATCCAGATGAATCCAGAAATCAGTAAGGGCCCCAGAGAGTGGTGTGCCAAGGAGAAGTGCATGCTAAGGAAAAATAGAAAGCTGGAGAGGAAGGCAACTGAGGAGCAAACTGCAAAAAGCTTCATTTGATACTTCCAGCCAGGCTTTCTTTCAGATATAAAAATTTCCCATGCGTTCTGAGCTATTGAGATGAATTTTTGCATTTTCTTCTGATTGTTGCTGATGCTGCAATGGCTCAAACTAAAAGGAAAGGAAAAGAAAAACACTGTTATTTACGGGGTCATGCTACTGAAAATAATGATGTGCTTTTAACTGGCTGTCTAATACTTCTTCACACTGCAAAATATGCAGGTCTGACTCACATGGGGCTGAACCACCACACATGAGAGGAAAATATTTGTCCCCAGTGTCACAGATATAAATATTGAAGAGGTGACTCTAAAAGGATTTCTATCTTTTGTCCTTTTATGTTTTGCACACTTTGATTTCTCATTAGCTATGTAGAGATAATGGTTCACATGCATGTGTATGTGTGGGTGTGGGTGTATGTATAAAAGAGACACCAGCCTCCTGTAGCACCCACTGCTCCCCACAGACACTAACTTTGCTTTGTGGGAACCAAGAAGGGAAAGAGAGGAGCACAGAAACTTCCTGCTGGTAGTCCCATGAAGGGAAGCATGGTTCAGTCTGCAGGGACAAGCCAGAGCAGCTGCCAGGGAGGAAGAAGCTGGTAAAGCAGCATTTGCTCACTGCCCAGGGATGGGGAATGAAGCGCAGCTTCTTCAGATGGAGGTAGGTTAGTAGAGAGCAAAGAAAGCGTGCCTCAGAAGCACCTTTTCTTCTTTGGGTCTCTCCTGGGATCCACACCTACAAATTGGTCTATATTCAACAAGCTGTCCATGAGCCATCAGTGTGCCTCATGGCCAAGAAGGCCAATAGTATTCTGGGGTGCATTAAGAAGAATATTCACAGCAGGTTGAGGGAGGTGATCCTGCCCCTCTGCTCAGCTCTGGTAAGGCACATCTGGAGTTTAATGTCCAGTTCCAGTTCTGGGCTCCTCAGTACAAGAGAGACATGGAGCACCTGAAGTAGGCTCAGTGAAGGGCTATGAAGATGATGAGGGAATTGGAACATCTCTCTTAGGAGGACAGGCTAAGGGAGCTGAGCCTGTTCAGCCTTGAGAAAAGATGACTGAGAGAGGAATCTCATCAATGCGTACAAGTATCTGAAGGGAAGGTGTCAAGAGGATGAAGCCAGGCTCTTCTCAGTGAAGCACACAAAGCAACAGGACAAGAGCCAATGGGCAGAAACTGATGCACAGGAAGTTTCATCAGAACTTGAAGAAAAACTTCTTTACTTTTGTAAGGTCCCCAAAAACCTTGCTTGAAACGGCTGTTAAAAGGACTTGCGGTTGTTCATGTAAGCTCTGAGTTAGATGTATGGGACAAATATGGACAAGATTTTCTCAAGAGGTCAAAACGACTAAAAAACTTTACTGACAACTTTAGAAAATCAGAGAACTTTGGCAAATTATTTAGTGCAAGATTCAATCAACATAAAACACTTCTCAAAGCATTAACTTAGCAAACTCTAAGCCTGTTTGATGTTAGAAAAATTCTGACAAGAAAGAATTAGAAACAGAAAGACAGAAAATACATAGAAGAGGAGCAATATAACTACCACTCCTGGGTTCCAGTGGCATGCAGCTGATAGAAATTCCAAGAGGAGGTAGAGTCAAGGCATGCTTGCCTCAGGTTTCACTTTAAAAACCCTTTGACCCTTCCCCCAGGTGGGACTTCCAGTCATTTGGCCACTTAGGAGCTGGGTAAGGGGCTCCAGGGCTGAGGTGTGCAGCATTGCCTCTGGTGTGCCAAGGCTTGGCAGCCACTGCCAGGCTGTGGTGAAGGCTCTAGGGGTGGGGGATGTAGGGCAGGGCACTGCATCACCATGGCAAGGCTTGACCCGCCCCTTCCCCTACACACATGCACCCCAAAGTGTCTCGAGACATCAATCATTCCAGCCTCTGGTGACTGTGTGGGTGTTCAAACACTGCAAAAGGCTGTCAGAGAGGTGGTGGAATCCCCCTTCCAGAGATACTCAGTGTTATAAATGCATATTGTATTACTGGCTTGTCACAAGTATTAAAATGAATGCTGTACAATGTTGGATAAAGTGATAACATAAAAGAAAGAAAGGGACAAGGGTAAGTCTTCCTTGCATTCTTGGATCATCCTACCTAGATAGGATGAAAAAGACCAGGACCTCTGGTATCAATCATCCTTATCACCAACAAGCCAAGAAAAGGAATAACAGGAATAACAAATACAAGAGGGTGATGCGGAGAAGGGGGGACCCAAAAGAATGTTTTGAATGATGCATGAGGGTTTATGAATATACAACATGTCTATGCATTTTAAGAAGTGTTTTCTGAGTTAGTGTGTTCTTCTTGGTATGAACTCAAGGCACCCGACTGTATGTAACCCTTTGCTTTATTTCTGTCTCCTATTGTCTCTTTATTAAACCTTTTAAATTTTACCAGTACGGTGCACTTCATTTTTCACACTCAAGAACCACCTGGCTGCTGGCTGTGCCATGTGCTCTGGGATGATCCTGCCTCAAGAGGGAGGTTAGACCAGATGACCAACTGTGGTCCCTCCCAACCTTACTATTCTGTGATTTTGTGTTTAACCCTTTTTAACTCTACCAGTTTGTGCTTGTCACCATCTCTCCTGCTTACCAGTATGCCTGTTATGTAAATTACAGAGTATTTCTGTGATTCAATTCAGTTTGATGGGAGACAGTTCGGTGCCCATATATTTCCTTATTTTTTTATAATATAATATTTATAGTGCAATTTGTCCAAAGATGCAAGGTCAATTAACATGCATATTAGCATTTTAATATTCTAGAGCAAATAATATACTAATTAAATAAAATAATACTAATTAAATAAAATAATCAGTAGTAAATTTATCTTTAATAGGGAACAGTTGTCTTTGTAAAATACATCCTGAAGATATTTGTCTTTTGCTTAGCTTGAACACAGCAGGTAGCCAGGAACTAAACTATAATTTTGTACACATACTGTATTTTACTAGCATTAGACTTTATGAATCCTGCTAGCATTCACTGCACCATTTTCTCCTCCTTCTCATTGTAATTAGTTATTAGTTGTGTCATTATCTTCTTTGTGTGCAGCAGGAGCCGAATATTACGGGAGCAAGCATCCATCACCAGCTGGGACCTTCTTGTACTGACGTGCTGCTTTTCCTTGGCCTTGCTTGGGCCTGATCCTGTATAGTTGCTGAGGACTATACTGAAAAATGTTGTTTTTCTGTGTTCAACCACTTCAGCACAGGCAAACAGTGGTAACTAGGCTCTCAGGATGGATTTAATTCCTGGAACTATCACAGGGCCTGGGAAGGCTGAGAAAATTGCTCCCCTCCAGGGCCTAAGTGAACTCAGCTGTAAATAAACTACAAGAGCAATTAACAGCTCCTTCACAGGAGCAAAATTAGTTATCAATGCCCGAGAAGTAAGTAGGTGTCACCATGTTTGGGAAGGTGCTGCCAGTGAAATGGGGAGGAAAGCTAGCCCACGAGCCACCTGGCTCCAGCTCTGCTATGAGCAGAGTTGCCCTTCTGCTTTTGTGGATGTTCTGCTTTGTCCTCTTTCTACTGAAAGACATTTTTAAGAAACAAAATCAAAAAGGAGGTGTTTATGATCCTAAAATCAAGCAGAACCAGACCTTGCAAGCAAAACCTGTCAGCAAATCCTGTACCTCCGAGATCAAATTGTTAAACAGTAAGTGCCACCACAATTTCTTTGTGGATCTAAGAAAAATTGCCTTGCAGAGTGAATACATCTGGCATTCTGTTCTTGATTTAAGAAGCCTTAACAAAATAAAATGCAAAAAGGCTAATGTTTATCTAATACTGTCCAAAGCATCCATGCAAGAAAACAACACATTTTGAATTTTCTTTTGCAGCCCCAATTTCATGGCTGTTCTCAGGCACAGCTTTTACATGGTTTTGAGCATTTATATGTATGAGTAGGTGAATTTGGGTTAATGCTTATAAGCATTCAGCAAACGGCTGCAATATGTGATTGGGATTTTGGCATAACTGCATCCTTAGGTTTAATAAAAGTGCTTTTGGACTGGGAGGCTGGAGACTTGCAAAATATGGACAGAACTTGAAAAGAATCAATGCTATTACGTGAGATCCCTGCAGAACTCAGAACATATATGATTGGTTTGTCCCTAATCTGCAGGAATCCTGAGCTTTAAGGCAGGAAAGGCATTGTAAGGACAGAGCGAATTTTGGAGCCTGTGGCATGGATGTTCAGGTGTGTCTCCATGGTTACTGAAGGTTGCAAAGGGAGCATTCTCATCCCCTCAAGAGCCCATCTTTAAGCTTAACCTTTTCCAGGGAAAGAGTCAGGCTCACTGTGCATTTCTGTGGCTTTTCTGACACCTCAGTTTTCTCCACATAAGGCATCAGCAACAGGTATAGATATTCAGCATTGAGTACAGGAGAATCACTCAAAGGATAAAAACTCTAAACCTAAAAAAAAATTGTTTGGAGGCTGAACATTTTTATATCATCAGGCACTTAAACATCTGTGAAATCTTGGGAAAGGGAAATAATACTCTGGCTTAGAAGTAGAAATAAATTTTTGGCATCACTAAAGAGGCTAATTCAGAACTTAAAGAAATAGTAAGTTTGAGAGCTCTCTGGGATGATTCCTCGTAAAAACGTAAATCCCAAAACCTTTCCTGAAGATGTGTGGTGCAATTAGGAATTCTAACAGGAGGATGACAACAAAAAACCTTCATTTCAATTGCAGTCTGAAGCAAAGTACTTTTTCTTCTGTCCTGTAACATGAACTAAGGTGGGGGCTGCTACCATTATTTATGCAGCATAAGGAAAGACTTATTCTTAGAAAGCTGTTTCTTGCTCTGAACTGTCAATTTCTTTCCACAGTTTGTAGTGACAAAAAACTCCTGCTCCTACAGAGAAGAACTGGAAATTCTTGTGCTCCTAGTTCTGCTTCTGTAACTGATTTTTTAGTTGGGTTCCAAGGGGAAACTCCCTATGCTTTAGTTTCCCTCTCTAGGAAATATTTAGTCAGCTCTAGAAGCATGATATTCTTCCACCATATGGCATGCTGGCAGGAGTAATTATAAAAACAAATTTTCTAAAGGAGCTGCTTTGGCAAGGAGGTTGGGCCAGAATTCTTAAGACTTGTGATGTAGTTAATTTAATGCAACATATATTAAAAAAAGGTATTTTTCTAGTTTCATTTTAAAATAAACAAGAAAAATTTTAAAGCATTTTAAGATCACACTCGTTATATTTCAGATATGGATACAGATTTGAGGAAGTAGAAGATAAGGACATAGCATCAACAGTCCCTACAAAGTGTCCTTCCAGCTCATGAGCCCTGTGCTAGAGCTATGTAAGTTTTTTACAGTATATGTTTATGCTATGTATGATTTCTTCCCTGCCTTCTATGGAGACTCCTCCATATTCATCCTCCAAGTAGTTGTGGCTGCCTCTGCTACCAGCTTGGTTCTGTCTTAGTCCCTTGATCACCCTGCAGCTGGTGATGGTTTGCTACAGATAGAATGGAATAGAATAGGGCAACTGAGTTGGAAGGGGCCACCAACAATTATCTAGTCCAACTTCAATGGACTGAAACTCTAAATATTTCCAGAGAGTATTTGTGAAACCTTTTCTACCTAGGCTATTGCTTGCTTAGAGATGAACCACAGGTCCACATGTCTAGTAGATGGATTAGTCACCCATGCAAACAATCTGCCAATTTTTAATGTAATGGAAGAAGCAGGTAGTTCCTAAAAATATATAGTGAGTAGAAGAATGGAATTTACTAAAAAATTAGGAGCTTTTTAACAGACACACAGCTGACTTGGCGATGCATGACAAAAGGAGTCAGATCTCTAAGTCTACTTTCTATTTTGATACAGACCTAAGTCAGGCAAAGCCAGGGGACTACAGATGCCACTGAGTTAGGACTGAAGAGTAACACCCAGTTTTTGCACCTTCACACCAAGCCAGAACTTTCTCTGCACAGCACAGTTGTTTAGGCTGATCTCAGGAGGAGTATGGAAGTTTGGCAGGCCCTTTGCCCAGAATTGTGTGCATTATACATAAAAACAAAGTCTTATTAAGAGAAACATTAGGTTAAATGGGAAACTTGGATCCCATGATGCCCAGCTTCACAGTGATCTTTGCCTTGCTTCAGCTGCACAACAATCTTTGCCTCATAAATCCTGTCTGGATTTTATACAGGAATTAAATAAGAGAAAGCACACAATAAGAATATAAAAACAAATATTTCCTTTTTTGGCAGTTTCAGGATCCTACTTTTCTAGCCTGAATCAGTTACATTGAAATGTAAGAAAATTACTTCCCTATTTTGGATACCATCAAAGACTCCAGTGCTGAACTATGGCATAGTAAAAGCAAAGATACAGGAGGGAGTCCCACATTATTTCCCTTGGTCAATGCAGGGTATTCAACAGAGAAATAAAAGCCTAATCAAAAATCCAGCAACATTACTGTGGTTATCCCCAGGGCTTCATTGACACCCTCATAATTTCTCTAGTTCACAATATTTGTTTTTAATGGCATGGGGAAGTAAAGTAAATGGTACTGAACACATTAAACAGAAGGGATGACTGAAATATCTAATCATACCTGTGCACATAGGAACTTGAAATACTAAACAACACATCAATGCAAATATAACAATTTATACACAAGGAAAATCAAGCAAGCAAAAACAGCAACTGAGTGAGACCTCTTTTTCTTCATGTATTGAAAATAGATAGCTTGGGATAATTCTGAAAACTGCAAGATATTACAAGTTTTTTAGGATGCCACTAATTGATTTAATGTCATCTAATATGAGTTATCTATAGCACTGGAGGTTGGATTTGATGATCTTTAAAAAGGGTTCTTCCAACCCAAGTCTTCTGTGATTCTGTGACATCCACATCTGCGTTGTATATCAATAAAGAGAAAAGAACAGTTACCCAGAACCATTACTTCAGACCTGTTTTGGAAGTCCACCCTCACAGAAGATGGATTGCATTCTGTGAGAACTTTGGCTCAACTGTGAAAATTGTCTGAGTTTCTCAGACAGAGCTATCCAAAGCTTGGGAATATGAACCTATCCCTGTGTTCCCTAATTGTCAGCACAGGTTGTATTTGATTAAGCTCAGTACTCAGAGAAGGACACAGAAAATGTGTTGTGGGCAGCCATAAAATACGGACAGATATGGAAGGGACATAGAATAGAAAACTAAATTTTCTCACAGCTCTATGGGCTGTGTTATGAAGCTGTTATGCAACAAACCCACAGACATATTCTTCCCTTAAAACCCAGGAAGGAATGTAGGCACAGCTTGGGAAACCCACATGGCAATTTGTCTATTACCAAAAACAACTCTACAAAACGCAGAAAATTCCGGTGTGAGGAAAGGAAGGGAACATATGAAATTACACCATCCCTCTCCTACACAGAATAGCTCTATACGTACTTTTGGGAGAGTTTAGGAGTAAATTGTTTCACAAACTTTTGGAATAGACTCTCCAATCAGCAAGGTGACAACAGTTAACTTAAAGCAAAACCTTTTACCTTAGAACAGCTCAGTCCATGATTACTGTCCAAAGTTCCTTGATATTAACCCTGAAGTGTTACTTACAGGCACTCCTGTAAAGCACTTGAAGGTTCTTCACAGTGCTGTGTGTCTCCTTGGTGGGGAACCGAGATGGACAGTAGTAAAAAATCTCAAATGAGTAATTTTTTTCCTGTACCCTCCCTCAATGAGTCAGACGCACTATGATTTTGAAATTGTTCTGGTTTTGACAAAGATTCATGAGGAAGTAACTTATGCACAAGACCAGAATAGTATATAATTTGCAAGTGCCACTTTCCACCTTTTTTTCTGGCAGAGTAATAGATATCAGCAAATGAATTCAGGGCCCAAATTTTAATGATTTAATATTATGTTGAGTAATGCCTTAGGTCTAGAACATTTTGGCTATTTTGGTACTTCCTTTGAAACTAGCAGCAATTCAGTACCCAAATAAATTTAAAGCTCTAATAATTTTCACCCCAAAAATGTTCCTACTGAGATCTGTGCAAATACTTTTGTAGACAGTCTGTCAGAATATGGTCCTTAGACTAAGACACACCTTAAATATACAATAAAGACACAAGTTACATACAATAAAGAAAATTTATATACAGGAGGGTACAACTGCTATGCAGAGGAACTTTTGCTTTAACTTCGACAGTTAAACTTTTTATTTTAAATCCACTGTTGGTTTCTGCAGACACACTTTGCATGTGCATTTGTGTGTACAGAGAAAGATAATTCTAGACACTCAAACTCCCCACTTGAAATGGGTCACACATGTCCTACCAATTATTAGATTGATCTATTGAACCAGTCAGTCCTTTTATTCAGTTGTCATCAAGACCATCTGATAAAGAGGACAACAGATTTAAAGCAAATCAAAAGCTGATACACAGCTTCACAAGGACAACAGCAACAAAAAGAGCAAGAGGATTCTTACATACCTACGATACCTTTTCAATAACACCCTTCATACACTGCCCTTTTTCAGCCATTTTCAGAACTAACTTGCAATTATGGTTTTATTGTTTATGATCAACCTTTCAGATTCATTTTTCTCCGAAATGTCAAAGGTGGTTTGGTCCACTGCAGAGATGTTACCTGCTACATGTAAGGAATTCTAAACTGGAGGCTGACTCTCATTTAGGCTCTGATTTCAAAGATCCAGAGCTGTACACTCAATTCTGTCCTTGGATTCTTTGCAGAATCCAATAAGCAACTACTGTAGCGCTGGCATGTGCGTTTTCTATTTGCTCTTGGTTGAAATGTCCCTGCATGTAATTTTCCAGACAGCTGGTATTCCAGCAGATACTGATAGCACTGAAGAAGCAGGCTGAGCCTAGGTTACCCTCCACAGAGCAGCCATACCCCTGCTCTTCCAAAAGCAGCTACTGAACAAGTTCAGAAAGCTGGTAGACAGAAAGGTGAATAGCACAATGTTCATAGCATCTGAATTATGCATAATGTAGGGCTATAATTAGATACAGTGGACCATCTATAACTGCAGAAAGTCTCTGATTATTATAGGATGAATGGATGAAATTATCTTTTAGCAGAACATATTGTTCATATTACGAAATAAGGGAATATTCTGTCAAGGGATGCAGGTAAGTGCACATTAAGTCAGACCAAGCCTCCATTGAACCCAGTATCTCAGCCTTGATAGCAGCATAAAACAGATGTTTACAGAATCACACAGTACAGAATATGGATCGTTTGGACATGGTCTAGGTGACCCTGCATGGGGCAGGTGGGGAGGGAGGGGCAGAGATGTCCTCCAGAGGTCCTTTCCAACTTCAACTATTCTTTGATTCCATGACCGTTGAGATTCCTCTTTTCATTTTTCCAGCCTCTGAGGCCAATCCAAATGGCAGCACAACCATTTGGAGTATCAAGCACTCCTCTCGGGTTATCATCATTTGCAAGACTTCTGAGGGTACACCCCTTCCAGTTCAGTAATGAAGATGTTTTACTGTGTTTTGCCCCAGTATCAACCCATAGGACACACAACCAGTGAATTTTGTGTAACTGAACTTCTTGTTGCTGACTCCTGGGCCCAGTAGTTCATCCAGTTTCCAATCCAACTCATTGTCTATTTATCTACCCATTATTTTGTCAGCTTGTCTATGAGAATATTATGGGAGACACTGTAGAAAGCCTTTCTCAAGGCAAGGTAAACAGCATCGGCTGCACTCCCTTCCCCCACCTAATTAGTCACCTCCTTGCAGTCTGTGACATTGGGTAACCATGAATTCCCCTTTGTAAATACATGCTAAATACATGCTGAGTACTCACTGCAAATGGTTTACAAGATTAGCTGTTTTGTAACCTTCCCAAGAATCAAAATGAGGCTGACCTGTTCTCTGGATCCTCCTCCTTCCCTTCTCGAAGATGGGCGTAACATCTGCTTTTTTCCACTCTCCGGGCATGTCTCCCAGGCCCCGTGACAGTTCAAAGGCAATCAAAAGTGGCCTTGCAGTGACATCAGCCAGCACTCTCAGCACCCATGCGTGCCTCTCATCAGGTCCTGTGGTTGCACATTTGCTTAAATGTGCCCCAGCACGATTCTTCTCCACCAAGGGTAAGTCTTTCTTGCTAGAAAATCAAATGTGCTGTAAAGTACATACAGACAATGTAGAAATCAACCCCACAGTCTGAAAGCTACCTAAGGCCATAGCTCCCTTCAGACAAACAGAGATTTTGATAAAGAACTTCAGCTGGTCTTTCTCAACTCATTTGCTGCAGCCAGATGTGCTGGTATCATAGCATTTTTTAGCAGTTTTTTTAACACAGAATATTTTAGTGACCCACTCACAGCACACCCTCACAAACTCTTGTCAGTACCACATTTTCTGGGATCAAGGTGGATTGCCTGCTGGCTGGTGCCAGCTGAGGGGGGATAATATTCCCTCTGTTGGGGGAATATTATCTCTAGCAAACACCAGCTGCTGGGGCTGTGTGGGTCCTGGACTTCCCTGCTGAAGTTGTTGACTACTGGCCACTGTAAAATGGGAGGAACTGACAGTTTACAAACTTGAGCAACAGTACAATAATGAGTGCTGTTTTTCCTTCTGCTCTGTCTGCCAGTGTAGTGTAGATGCTTCTGCACTCAAAAAAGTGAGGATCATTTCAAAATTAGTGCATTTATGTCCTTTTCCCCAATTTTCTTCTTAATCCCTGCAGAATGACTAGCAAATCTTGCTTGCACATAAAAGGTATTAAAAATATCACTGCTTGAGATCCTACTGTTGTGGCAGTTGCTCAATGCATTTAGCCAGATAATGATGTGAGTAACACAGTATGTGTGTTAATTTCAACCATGATTAGCACAGTTTGGATAACACTGTTCTTCAACCATTGTAACATGCAGGCTGGATGAGTGGGTTTTTTTGTTTTGCTTTTGGATGTTGAAGATTGCTTCCTTTTGTGAGAGCTGTGTGTGGCAAAAACAAAGCAAGTTCAGAGCTCTGAACACCACATCTCATTTAAAGCCCTCACTGCTTCCTCCTGCCTAAGGAGGAAATTCTAAATTCTAAATTCTGCTTTGCTTCCTCCTACCCAAGGAAGATCAGCTAGAAACTAATAATCCTTCCTTGTGGCTGCCAGAGAGCAAGGAAAGAAACAAACATAAGCATTTGTAAATATTTGCACCCTTGTTTTTGAGTCATGGCTCTAATTATTGTTTCTGTTTTACTTCTACAGCAGAAATTTAGATTAAAAAAAGACAATTGCATTTTATTTTCTAAATATCCAAGGAAATGAAATAATGACAGTGGATTGTTATTCCCAATGAACAGAGCTCCACCGGATGAGCAGTATGTCTGGAGCCAGCAACAAATCAACTATGAGTAAATGGTTCTTGGATTGAATCATTATTGTGGAAACTCAGTTCTGAGGGGCCCCAGTGAAAAACCTAATCCAAATACTGCTGAGCTTGAGTAAAGTTTGTATTTAATACTGGTAGCTGAAAATAATTTTTATATGATATACAGGTATTGTTTGAATCTGAAAATACTGACTGGATGTTTGCTATAAAGAACTATTCCTGTAAGCAGAGTGGAGGAAGGTTCCTAAAAGTCTCCAGGAAAGAAGTTAGGCAGGGAGTTTTCAGCTGACTAATTGTCGCTGATAGCCACATAAATGCTTCTCACTTGGTCCCAGGAAAATGAGATCTTGATATCTCTCCATGGAGTCTTGATTGAGTGTCCAACAGATATCATGAAGTGGGTGCCCAAGGCATGGATTTATCACATCTTTCTTTTTATGAAAGCTGGAAGTGCCTCTCTTTGCTGCTGTAAGTTACTTTACTTTGTTTATATTTCATAACCTCCTCTATGTAGGAGATGCCACTTCCAACAAATTATAGAGCCAGCTACAGCTGCTACCTCCAAATGTAGAGAGAATAGGCATTTCAAATGGAACATAAAATCAAAGTTTAAAAAAGCACTTTTAGCAGTTTAATAGTTGTAATGAGGAGCTGCACCTGCCAAACTAGCTCTTCCAAAAAACAGGATACAGCATCTGTGAGATCCTGGATTAAGAGGTCTGTAACAACAACCTTATTTGGGAATAAAAGCTGGTTGGTTCATGGCTGTCTGTGGGATTCCTGACCTTCACTCCACAGACTGAACTGTTGAGCAGATTCATGGGCACATATTTTTGGGCTGGAATTTTGCCTGGTGCAGTCATGTACCTTGTTTTGGACTCATGTGAGTCCCTGGCCTGAGCATTCCCATCCTCCTTAGCATCACGTAGCCAGCTGCTCATCTATTCCTGCTTTAACTCACTACAAAATCACACTTCTTTGAAAAAATATAGTATTAAAACTCCTTAAAATAAGTGGTATCATTTTGACACTATTAGACTGGCTAGAGATTGAACAAGAGATTATTCCAGAAAATTTGAGAGGGGAAGTATTCTCTGCTGAGCCACAAAATGGGAATAGACTGGGAAGAGCCCAGAAAGATCTCAAACTGAAGGTGCTGTGTGCACTCCTGATTGATGGGGGTACACCAGAGGATACTCACAAGGCACATTTCCCAGAAGTGACTTCTAGATTATTTTCAGCTTAAAGTGACCCTCAATCTACTCATACATAGATAACTGATTTTTCATTCCTTTTTTTCTCCTTTGTGTTTTCATCCAAATCTTTACTCAATATCCTATTAGATTTTACACCAAAGCAAAAAAATACCAGATATAAGAAATTAATCCTTTAAAAGACTCAAAGGAAATGAAAAACAAACAGGATGCACCACAAAATGTTTTACCCCCAGACAGTTACACTGTAATGAAATACCAAACAATTCCAATGTCATTTTTCTATAATATATGCTATTTCAGACAACTGAACACAGCATTGCTCCAGTGAAGATGCCCAGACAGCAAAGACAAAACGACAAAATGATAAAGGGAAAAGGTTATGTGGAAAAAAGGGAAAAATATAATAACAGCATTTGTTGGACCATATCTTGCCTGGAAATCTGATACATTACTAATAAATTTCCTACTGTATGCTATGAAAAAAGTCAGTGAGATAAGGAAAGAAATAATATATTCAAGGAACAGCAACTAGATAGCAATCTTAGTTTAGAATAATGTAAGTTGAATTTATAATGGATCTATCAAAGCATCTGGAATGTTGCTATAAAATAGGTCTGGCATTTCCATCTTTACCTTTTACCCCTCAGGAACTTTGAAGGCATTTATAACTTTGTTAACCTGCTTGAAACTTGCAGTAAAGTCTTATTTTCCAGTCTTGCTAGGATGTTTGGGTATTGTTAGTGACTAATAAGAAAGTGCCTTCTGACAAAAAAAATAAAAAGAAAAAAGAAGAAGAAATAAGGCAGCCTGAGGCTTACAAAACAATACTTGCACAGTTCTTTCTGAAGCCTTTCCTTATGTTGCCTGCTTCTGACCAAAGCCTGAAATCTGTCTTCTGTTTTCCTCCTTTCCTGTGGTTGTGCTAAAGAATGGCTTCTTTATATTAAAAAGAAATTAAGAGGGAGGAAGTGGTTAATGCAATGAACTTAGCTCTTTTTCACAATGAATATATGATTCTAAAATCAGTATAGAAATAAAGTGTTTTGAGAAAGAAGAAGTGGTAAAACAAAGGGGAAGACACAGAATGAAACCCACAGCGCATTGTAAAACAAACCTCAACACATATGACTTTGCAGAGTTATGGAAATAGTTAGACTTTCATGAGATATTAATTTATGGGTTCCCATCTGCCCTGTAACTTTACAGGACATGCTATCTCCCAGGATAATTATTGCTTTGGGTTGGAAGGGACCTTAAAGACCATTCAGTTCCACCTCTGCTGCCATGGGCAGGGGCTTCTGACACTAGACCAGGTTGCTCAAAGCCCCATCCAGCCTGGCCTTCAACACTTCCAAGGAGGAGGCATTCAACACCTCTCTGGGCAACCTATGCCTCACCACACTCACAGTGAAGATTTTGTTCATAATATTTAATCTAAATCTACTCCTTGTCAGTTTATAATGTATTATTCCTTATGGTAGCAAGCAAAGAGAGATGGCACACAGCCTACCAAGTGGAAGCTGCAGCTCATGACAGTTCTGCTCAGGAGCAAGATAACTCAAATATGAAGAAATAAATGTGTATTTACAAATAATATTATAATACTGGTAAAAAGTGAGCTCCCAGTGTGAAAAACTGAAAGGTGGGATCCTGCTTTCCTTCTGACTGATACAGAAATTTTTTACCCTGATATTAACTAATAAAATCAGAGGATTAGTTGTATGACACCTTACAAGAAATTTGGTGTAGTTAAAAAGAAAAAGCGTTTTCATATTGATGATATAAATACTGCTAATTGTCTGCAAAGAGTAGAAAATTTAAGAAATTTCCTGTGGTTCTACACTTTTTTTTTTTTATCTCAAACTGGTTCATTATAAGTTTTGAAGTAAGTCTGGTACAGTGATTGCAGCAATTATTTATTTAAGTTGTTACCGGTAAACAGCATACATGAAATGATGTATATAAATATAAAACCCAACATTAAATGGTAAAGTATATGATTTACAAGAAAAGGACTTTCTATTCTTGCAGATGTACTTCCTTCTGCATTTTTATGAAAAGCAATATTCAGGCTTCCTGTATATTATCTTTTCTTCAGTAACCAAAACTTCAATTAGCATATTGTCAACATTCGTACTTTGTTAGGAAGAAAACGGCTTATAAGCCATTTCCTTTCCCGCAATCAAGCAAGGATTGTGTTCAGGATGAGACAAGCCAATTTGGAACTACAGAACTTTCTCTAAATATGGGAAAGATTAGGGGAAACAGGTTGTAGCATGAAAGATTTCTCAGGTAATAGGGCATTTGACAGAAAACGGGACTTAGGAGGCTTTAGGGAAGACAGCTTTCCAGCTGAAGTTAGCCAGTCAGAGCCTGAGTTTTCTACAAGTACTCAACACAGATCATATGTCAACACCAGGCAAACATGGCTAAAAACTGATTTCAACAAAAAGATTTATAGGAAAGTAGCTGTCTTGAGGAGACTTTTTGTGTTGAACTGTAATTGCTAATAGGATGAATCACACTGTGCTGAAAGAGCTTAGTAATAGCCATGACACTGTTAAGGATTGTTTAGAGACACCAGCCAAACCTTCTGTAAGCAGGACAGGGAGTGAGGCTGGTTTCTCCCTCCCTGTGGGACCCTGAGGCAGCATGGAATAGAGTTTGCAAAGAGAGTTAGCCTGGGATGTGCTCAAAATCTGAAATGTAGATGATACTATATTTTAAAAGCTCTACCATAGGATAATTAAAGTCAATAATTCTTGATGAAAAACTTGCTCCTAGCTGGCAAATGCCCTATTTTGTACTTTTCAGTATTCCCAAAGGAAATATCAGTGCTATGACATAATTACTGCATTTTCCTTGTTTTTGGCATGCTGTAAATATTTTACTCAGTTGGATGAGAATAAGGGAAGATGCTTAATACACTGTAATTACTTTTCCTATTTCTTGATTTACCAGTTCTCAATGGATCTTCCCTCTTCATCACAATTATATTGAAAGCTCTTTATTTCTATATCTTTTCCACAGAGATTGTTTAAATATGAATGAAATTAAGATGAAATTACTGTAAAAGGAAGTGCAACCAAGTCTTTTCAGTAACAGGCAGTGGATTCCTCCTTGTTTCACTCAAGTTTCATAACAAGATTTATATCTTAGTTACTAGAAAGAAAATAATCCTTGTCATATCTTTAGTCAGATTTATCTGCTACCATTTATTCAGAACATCAGTGCCATGGAGAGTTTAATCTTGCTCTAGTATAATGAGTAACTACTGAAGTCTGTTATGTATGAACCCTATATTTCCTGTAGTTTGCCAAATATTCATTAAAATACCATTAGCTTGTTTCATTTTTTTAATGGAAAAACTTTTTTTTTCCAAGGGTCACTGCTCTAGTGTCCCTAGAAGGGAAAGACCTAATCGACATTAAAGGAATTTATGTAGGTGGTGGTCAATTGGTTTGCCCTCTTTTTTGGCAAAAAACCCCACCTTGGACCTTTTCCTACAGCTTTAGTCCTCAATTCAAGCAGAAAATCTAGGTTTTGATTTAGATGCATGATGTCTCATAGCCACACAAACTGTGTTAACATTTCTAATACACTAATGATTCCTTTGTTCATGCAACCCAAACAAACCATAATGCAGACAAAACAATATAATACGCCTTTCCATGTCTCCATGTTTCCCCACTCCTGACTGTTCTTTGGGCTTTTATCTTTGTCCCTGGGAAACAAACCCCAGCAAAATCCACACCAGCCATTTTCTTCAAATCACAGAGCACCTCATATCCGTCTCCGTTTCTAAAACATGCAAACTTCCTTTCTGTATAGTTTATAATCCATATCAGGATGAAGCTATTATATGTACATATTATCTTGTTGGCTTTTCGCAAGTATTAAATGGATGCTGTATGTATAATGTTAAAGTAACTTTGCTACATAGTTTTGGGTTTTTTTCCTGCTTAGTCATAGTAGTGAAACAGCTGATGTAGTTATGCTTGTGGTAGTTGGACTGCCTAGTTAAGATAACGTCCAATGAATGCATGATGAAGACTCCTGCTACTGATATGCCAACTTTCAGCACCTACTGTCGGTAGAGAGTACGGACCACAGCCCAACATTGAAGGAGCTGAAAAGAACGGACAGTCCAGATCGGAGGAGATTATAAGAATGGACAGTCCAAATTGGAGAAGATTATAAGTATGGACAGCCCAAGCTGGAGGTGATAAAGAATTGGAGGAGATGATAAAAAAACACAGCCAAGAAACGCGCATGCTCTAAAAAGGCAGACCTGAAGAGGAGCCATGCTAAATAGTTCAGGGAATGCAGTAGAAATGGTGTATAAGGGGTGACTCCAAAGTAGCAGGTGTGCTCTTGGCTGAATGCCAAGCACCCAGCAGTATAACCTTTGCTTTATTGTTTTGTCTTCTATTGTCTTTTTATTAAACCTTTTAAATTTTACCAGGAAAGTGAACCTTATTTTTCACAAAGCCATGAAAAAAACCCTGTTCAAATTGTTGTTACTGACCCCATCAACCTTTGGCTTAGCTACCAGCTAACCCAGGTGCCTTCTTTGTCTATCCATGCCCTTGTCCAGAGATTCAAGCAGAAGTGTTTTAGAGCTTCACAGAAGTCTGGTTTTAGTCCTGTGTCACCACTTCCAAAAAATTCAGTCAAAGGCAAAGGTAAAAAATTTGCAGATTTGGCTACTATATTAATCAACATAGCAGTGACAGTTCATGACTTCAGCTGGAAATATCACCACAACTTGGCTAGAGATCACAAAATTGCAGTGCAGAGCTGGTGCTTGTATTCTTCAGCCCAGATACATTACAAACTGGCTGAAAATGGGCTGGTCTCCAGTGCTCATCTGAAATTATTCAGGCCGGATCTGCCATGGTGGACCGATTTCCTTAAACCCTGCTACAGGGTCAGAGCTGTGACGTGCAGCACAGGACCACCCAAGTGCCTCAGCTTCATCCCAGATGCTGCCCTCTCCACCTCCAGCCCCAAGCCCGGTTAGCAGCACTCCTGCAGCACTGAGCCCTAACAGCTCCCTGCAGCTCCTCTGCACCGACCCAGCACACCCAACGCTCTGCTGTGCTCCTCCCACACAGCAGAAGAGGAGATATTTGTGAGGAAGGTGGCAGGAGTGAGGAAAAACTAAATTAGATCATTTTAAGGACTTTCTGGGGACAGGGGAGGAAGGAGAATTTTAACTTTGGCAGCTAGTCTTGGTCCACTCTCATATCATAGCCAATCACCTACGTAGTCCCTCTTTAGACAGGACTGGAGGCTCTCCCAACCCCACAGCTGAGCATCCATTTGTTTGAGGATTTTTTGATTGTTTGTTTGGGAGGTTTTTTTAGTGTTGACTTTTTGTTGTTGTTTCTGTTTGGTTGGTTTTGGGTTTGTTTTGTTTGTTTTTTTCTTTTTTGTTGTTTTTTTTTTTTCCCCTGGCCAGGACACATATTTCCTTTTCCATATAATATAAAGAAAACTCTCAAGCTGCCTTGACCATCAACAGCTGGCTGGAGCTGGCTTCCCAAGGATCATTTGAATGATTTTGCCCCACACACATGTAAAGCTGCGTAACAACTTTATGCACATTTGAAGTTTACTTGACCTTCTCTCAATAAAATACTTACCCAGCCTCCAGGACTATTCTTTGATGGCCCTTTCTCACAATGCCTTTGCATTTAATAGGTTGCTTTTCAGTTTTAGAGTGGTGGGGTTTGCCTGTGTGTGCGTGTGTGTCTGAAGAAACATAAAACTCTTTTAGAGCCCAACTAAAATGTCTTGTGTCCACTTGTCTATGAGTTGTAAGTAATAAGAAGAGCAAAGCACTTCTTCAGCTGCCCATACCTGGTGAATGTCAGTGGGATACACTTTACTGACAGGGCCATAAGGTATGTTTGAGTGGGCAGACAGGGTCCTCCTGGGGTATCCAGTGGCAAAAGAGTCTATTGTGTTTCATATCCAAAATCAGGGTTACTCAGAATGTGCCACAGAGCTTTCTGCTGATCCTTCAACCCAATGTGATTGTGAAATGTGTTCTTGAACTACGCTAAATTGATTTAAAAACTTTGTGCAGGCACAAGTCCATGCAGCTGGCAAGGATGTGTTCTGTCTACAACCCAGGGTTAAATAGTATTTTCAGTATAACTGTAAAGTTGTATTTTTTTGCAGGATATTATGATTTTATTAATGACGTGAATGAAATTATGACATAAAATACTTAGTTTATATATTTATCTCCCTTTTAACTACAAAGCAATGCTTAAAAGACCGTGTAAAATGGCTGGGAATGCTTTTCCCTCAAATTAAAGTTCTTTACTTAAAACAGGTTAAGATAAATGGCTTTGGTGACACAGATGCAGCGTATTAAAACCAGTTATTAGATCATGTGGCAAAGAAGAATGGAAGTTGTTTCTGTTTCCCAAACTCAGAATGATTGTGTGTATTTTATTGTGTTTTTGCTTTTAATTAAAACTTTAGTACAGTATCTTTTGTGTTTTTGGTTATTATGCTCAAGTTGTATCCCAAAGGATAAATGTGTAAATGCTTCACTCTTTTGTGGCTATTTGTTTGTGTCATTAGCTCAGGAAATATATTTTCCAAAATCTGCATTAGTTCAGCCAGCTGTTGACAAAAGTAGTCATTTGTGTTAACACAAGCAGAGCAGAGTTAAACAACAGAATAGACTACATTTCTAAGTAATATCAGATGACCATCTGAGGAAGCAGTAATTGTACAGAATTATTTAAGTTTTTTCTTTATTATTCATATGCTAGTGGTCAGTGTGGATGGAGAATGGCTCATAAATAATTTACCGCTGTCACTGGAAACGTTTATGTTTTGAGAATTTTTCAAGCTGTCCTGCTGTCCTTGAAACTAACGTGGGTACTGCTGTCAGCTTGCACTGTAACAGGGAATTGAGGCCGCATCAACCATACTTAATACTGTCTGCCTTGGATTTGAAGGATCCACTAAAGACTCAGCCTGGACAGGTGGCTGAGGCTCTACCCTGAGCCAGCAATGCTGCAGCACACAAGCAGTGATTCTGAGGGCCAGCTGTCAGAGGGGAAATAACTGAGTGGGCCTTCACCACCACAAATATAACTGGTAGGGCAGCATGGCACGGACATCCACGAGCTACCAAACCAGATTTTGGAGAAAAAGGGGTGTGGAGTCCAAGACAAAAGCTTTAAAGTCAGTGCAAGTCCATCAGTTTACAGCAAGTTCCCATGGAGGTAAATGTTACAGTACAGACAGCTTGCACTCTTAGGGTCTATGGAGAATACAGGACAAAGCTGGATTCCAGTGGTTCAATGGAATTCAGGCCAGTGATACCTGTCCAGGGGTGGTGAGCCATGTCCAGAGCTGCACATGGTTGCTGGAGGGCCCCACGGTTCTCCCTGATCCTCACAAACTCACTGGGACACAGAGAGAGACGTGGCCCTTACACTGTGTTTACAAACTCCCACAGGGCTCTGGAATTGCAGACACCTGCCAAGCTCACCTCCTGGGCATCCTCTAGCTCCACGCCCTGAAAGTCCCTGCTCCCTTTGCAAGTCCTTTCCATCTCCCAGTTTCTCCTTTGGGGATCCCAGGGCTGCCACTTCTGCCACCTCCGCTGCCAGCCTTCAGTCTTGGCTGATCCTGTTGAAAAGCCAGCCTGAGTTTGGGCTGGCAGAACCCACGTCCCTGCAGACAATGTGCCATCTCCCTGAGCTCCCTGAGCTCCCAGCAGTTGACTGTGCCTGCCCATAGTGGACACAGTCTGTGCCTTATGCCAAATAGCTGCCTGTTTCTGCAGAAATGTTCTGAAAATACCTTTCCAAAGAGCTCCTCCACTTAATATCAATATTAATATCATATCAGCATGGAATAGTGCTGACAGATTATTTAGACTGTTTGGCATGCACTCTCTCTTAAACACACCACCAGTAAACTCCTTCTATTCTATAGTGTTTCAAATAGTCCTGTTTTATACTAAAACCAGGAGGTATTCCTGTAGCAGACTATTAAATGCAATAAATCCTGATGAACAAACTTTTGCAGTAATCCTGTAAGTTTAAATTTCACTACAGTTTGCACTTCAGAACTCAAGTCTCATAAAAGGTGCATTTTGTTTTCTCAAACATGCACCATGTCAAACTGAGGATCCTCCCATCCCAGCCAGCTCCACCAGGTCACATCACCTGTACAGTGATGTCCATACCCCCTCAAGTCTCCTCTCCAGCAGGAGGCTGGACTAAAGTCCTACTGAGGTCACATCCAGCCTGAATTATCCTACTATGATTCTAGTATTCCTTCCCAGTTGCAGGACTTTGCATTTGCCTTAGTTGAATTTGTGCTTTTGGCCCAATGCCACAGAGCCCTCGAGCATGTTGTTTGATTTCTGCCCCCAAATTTGCTGTTGAATGCAGACTTGCTGAGAGCAAATGCCACCAGGTCATCAGTAAAGATGTTTAAGTTGACAGGTCCCAGGAAAGACCCCTGAACTCTACTCCTGCAGCATCCAGAATTCTATGGATTATATCACATTAACTACTGCCCTTTAATCCTGACTGTACAATCAGGTTTTTTACCCATCTAGATGTCTACACATTTAAACTGTCACATCCCAACTCTGATACTTGATGGACTTTATGTTTGCAAAACAGAACACATGATGTGTCAGCTCTTACTTCTTGAGCTTTTTAAGAACTGCCATGACTGTCCATTGATCCATTTTTCACGTCAACTCTACAGTCTTTAAGAGCCTCATTGCATGTCATTTCCTTGTCTTGGATCTGTCTCAAATGAGTCTGAATCGCTGATTATCCAAACTTTAATCGGAGTTTAAAGTCAGAGTAATCTTATGTGTCAACTAGGCTTAGAAAACCATTACATTGAAAACACTCTAGACAATAGCTGTTTCAATGATTATTTTATGTGAGCTGTAGCTGACAGCTGAGAGCTTTCTCCTGTCTGACTGTTACCATTGGCCTGCAATGCTTGTATTTGCTGTAGTGACTCAAGGACAGATGAACAAGAGACTATTCTGTCCCTCACAAAATGCTGGTCTTTACAACAGTGTATTAAGGAAATCAGACTTTTGAAATCTCAAGACAAGTAATGCTTGGCTGGTTTTCTGCTGCTCTGACAATGCAAGCATGGTTTTGCTGGCCAGTGCACTCTTCCCGCTTTGGACTGTTCTGAATCTTTCCTTAAAAGTTGAAAAAATTTAAATTATTTTGCCACCAGACTCCATAACAGAAAACATTAAAAATAGCAAGGGATGTTGTTCAGTGTTTATTTATAGACTCAATGCTAATTGTTAAAGCACAAAGACACTTCTAGACAAAAATGGAGAAAAAGCTCCTCATCAGCAAGACAGGGGTAAGAAGCACTTACTCCAGATTACCTACTCTGACCACAGATAATTCAAAGTCAAGCTAGCAGAACAGTGCCGACTACTGATGCATCACTGAGACATCCACAAAAGCTTAACGCTTCCCAGTAGTGATAACGTGAAAGCAAGATTTTTTATAAAGCAGGTCTTTTAAAAGAATCACAAAATCAAAGAGTACTTGAGGCTGAAAGACATCTCTGGAAACCATCTAGTCCAGCCTCCTATTCAGAGCAGGTTTGGCTACAGCAGGCTGCTTGGGACCATGTCCAGTCAGGATTTGAGTATCTCCAAGAATTGTCAGTCTACCACCTCCCAGGGTAATCTGCTCCACTATTTGACAAATTGAACAGTAAAGATATTATTTTCCTTATGTGGGAATGGAATTTCCCATTTCAATGTGCCCCCATTACCTCTTGTCCCCATACTGGGCACCACTAAGAGTTGAACTTTGAGAAGAGGTTGGACTGAGAAGTAGGTTGGACTCAATGATTGCAGAGGTCTTTTTCAGCCTATGTGATTCTTTGATCCTGTGACTCCAAGTCTGAATCCTCTTCTTTACACCCACTGCCCATCAGATATCTACATACATTGATGAGATCTTCCTGAGCCATTTCTCTTCAGCCTCTCCTCATATCACAGAGGCTCCTGTTCTTTCGTCAACTTTGCGAACCTTCACTGGGCTTGTTACAGTATGCCCTCGTCTCTCTTCTACTGGAAAGCTCAACAGGGGTACAGCTTTCCAGATGGGCCTCACCAGTGCTGAGCAGAGGGGAAGGATGCCCTGCCTCTACCTGCTGGCAGCACTTGACCTAATACAGCCCAGGATACACTGTCTTCCTTGCCATAGTGCTGGTTCATGATCAACCTCTTGCCCACACTCATGGGGCTTTCTCTGCAAAGCTGCTTCCCAGGTAGCAGGCCCCCTGCCTGTGATGGTGCATGAAAATCCTTTCAGTCTGTCAAGAAAAAAATAAGGGTAACATTCACCAGATGACCAAAGTCATCCCAGAGGCCTCCTTTTAGGGGTGCAATGGGTGTCTCACATGTGCTGACAACACATCATACAAAACCTGCAGGTGTGATGCTGCCTCTTAGTGCTGTGGCTGTAATGGTCAGGGCACCAGAATGTGTTACTTTTCCTTCATTCTTCAGCCCTTGCCCAAGTTGCCCTGTGCTAAAGGCATGTTATGGGGGAGAAAAAGAAAAATTACTTTTAATCACCTTAGTGTAAGTAAGAGCACTGACACAAAGCCTCCTTCCACTGAGCCATTAGAGAAAAGATACACACAATGGCTTCTTTTTAGTTCACTTTTTAGGGAAAGAAATGTAAGCCAGTCATTCCCATCCAAAGAATATCACTGAGCAAAATCCAGTCCCACAAAAGGACCTTAAGGTTGCAGGTAAGCACTTCTGCCCAGGAAAGAAGAAAAGAAAGAGGAAAAAAAAGTCAGTTGCTTCTCCACAATCATAATTCCTTTTTCCTCCCTCTCTGTGCTTTTCCTCCCTCTCTTGTGCTGTCGTCATCTCCCTCTCAAGACAAATGGGATGTCTATGGGATTTCATCTTTGCAGGACAGAGGCAAAGATGCTTGGATATTCTAAGGATATTACAAGTTACTTAATTTCAAGTAACAATCTGAATACCATTTTCCAGGTTTGTAAAGAACAGATTTAATAAAGTTATAACTTTCTGATGCTGTGCGCTTCCTTTGCTCTCCTTTTCCTTCATTGTCATCTTAACATATCTGGGAACATCAACAAGAAAACTAATTCCAGTTTTTCTGTTGTTTTGCATCTCACTCTACAAGTTCTTCTATAGATACATGTTCTGTACTATTGCTAAGAAAATTCCCCAAATTCTGACTATTCTTGTCATAAAAATTTGTGTTATTGAAGCTGTACATTCAGGAATGTCTAAACTTACTCAAGCAAGGACAAAAGGTTGAAGGCTTTTTTCTGGAATATGTATGAGCCACTGAGCATTGCAAAACCCGAGGGTCAGGGTAAGGCTACAACAGTCTTGTACCCCCTCAGAAAGTAGAAGTCTCCTGCACAGAAGCAGCTGCAATGACTCAGCTGCAGGACGCACAGTGACTGCAGGTTTTAGGAGTAGCTGGTTAGGAGCAATCCAAAAATATCTTCTGAATCACCAAAGGATCCCAAACTGCATCCTCTGTTATGCCATGACAAAGCTGTTTCTGTTTCAGGTCTTTTCTGAGAGTGGGTGAAATTCCTGGTGTGCTCTTGACTTGCTGCCTGAGCATGTAAAGACAGTTTTTTCCTCTCTTCAACTACGAGCAGAGAACATACTAGAGTCAGTCAGAGCAAATATCATGAAAATCAATGGATCATGCTGATGGATTTCTAAATTCTATGTGGATTTCACTTGATCCTAAGTCTGTTACAATCAATTGATTTCATGTAAGGACTAGGCATAGAAAGCAATATATGAAAAATATATGATATATAGAACTAATATCATTAAATAATTGGTTCATATATTTCATAAGTAATATATCATATTAATAATGTATTATAAAACAATATATTAGTGATGTATGATAAATATATAATAATAATACAGAAAATATGTAGTATGAAATTATAGAAATGTCAGTTGAGATACTATGACTGAATTTTTAACAGAGATTACTAAACTCTTTATGCTCATGCTTTTTATGTGTGAGGTACAACATAGTTGCATAAATCAGCCACGTACCAGTGAGGTTGCTCAATAGGAGCAAAAAATGACTCTTTAATCACATCAGGTGCTTCACATGGAGATAAGTAATCTCTCTTCCCAATTGAACCTGCAGAGATCTCTCTGCCAGGAAGATACAATTGCCTGGGACGGCAGAGTTCCCATCACATTTCTTACATATCCCAGTGGCTAGAATGGCTCACCTTCAAACCCATAACCAAATCTACTCCTTTACAAGAATGCTGTGCATAAATTCACATATAGAATTATCGCAGCAGTTCTCTGTGGGAAAAGGCCACATCCTACATTGACAGTGCTGCTTTTCAGCTCTGCTGCTCAGAGCTTTCCTGCCAGCCTCCTGCTGACCCTGAGACACCCCACTTGACACAGCTCAGCTCCAGAGAGATGGATGAAACCAAAGCACACAACCATACATCTGGAGACCATCTGCTCTCTGGACTTAACTCTAGGCAATAGGACCTACAGATGTGTGAGCATGTGTTACTACAAAGTACAGAACAGGAAATTGTGTGTGTAGTGAGGATGAAGATCTGAATGGGAGCAATTAAGTAAGTGCAGAGCCAGGAACTGAAGGATTTGTGGAAGGAGTGTCTAAAGCATGGATCTTAACAGTTGTGTAGCAGTGCCATGTTCTGGTTGTTCTCTCTGACCAGAGAATATTAGTAGTACAGGCAGTGTATTCTGAAAATGCTTTGACTTGGTAGCAAGAAGTTTTAACTCAATCATCAGATGGCAATGCAGCTTTATTGCTTAAAACCACCCTGACCCCTGTTATGACTGAAGGCAGCTGTGTGTGTTACTGTAGGCAGTTGCAGAATGGGGATCCAATGTTAATAGAGGCAGTTAAGGGTACATGTGCACCAAGACTCTGCTCTGTTGCTCAGCGGGTACATGCAAGCTGCTCCAGTATTGTTGCCTGAAGCCAGGTCCCAGGAGCAGCACTGAAACCCCTGAACAGACCCACCCTTGGAGTGCAGCTCTGCATCCCGAGTCCAAGATGCTGCCAGGGAAGGTTGTTTCTCCCTGCCCTTACTCTACGCCCATGTATTCTCAACACCACCGTCTGCCAGCCCCAGATTCACACAACTGCATGATTACTGGGTCAGGGAACTAATGAGATCTACTCCTGGGCATTATACAGCTTTTATTTGCAGTATGACAGAGCTCGGCCTAACTTGACCTGAAATCCCACTCAGATTTATATGCCTTGCCTTGAGGAACAAGGGCTTGTTCAAACCCAGTGTCAAACTTGATACAAAGTGGGCAAAGATGACCTGTTAGCATTCCAAAGGATCACATGATGGGTGTGTGAATAATAACTGAACTCATCTTGTCCCACTACCAAAATAATTACCACAGAAATTTGCAGATTTCTCACATGAGTTCTCTCTGCCAGTCCCTTTCTCAGATTTCTGCTCAAGTTTTTATAAGGCCTCTGCTGGGCTTATTTTCTTCCCTTTAACATATAAGAAAAACTTAGCTTTAAGTTTAAAGGAAACAGAATAAGGTCTGTATGGCACATTTCCTCAGGTAAATATAAAATTACAGGGGTATAGGTAAAAAATTGCAGTAAGTCCTTGTAGTGGCATCAGAACATTATTTTGAGTAGCATTTATCTGCTAATGATCCCTTAATGGTTATGTTTGGCAAATAACACAATGAGAGGAACTTTAAAAATGTCTCTGCTGCTAGTTATGACTTCTGTGGTGAGAGATACAGATCTGTCTCGGGTGAGTCAAAGGTAGGGTATGGGAAACATGACAGTGACAAGTACTTGGTTTCAGATGTTTCTCATAGCCTATGGAGAAACACCAGTTATGGAAGTGTTGTATTTCATTTGACCTTGTAGGAAGACAAGCTTTCACAGATTGTGGTGGAGTTTGTGAATATTTATTCCTTTGCTTTAAAACACAATAGCTGGCTCAGGCAATCTTCACATTTTTGGTCTGGCTGCAGAACATGTTCAGCTGCACAACATTGCTGTGGTTTTCCTTCCTAATAAAACCAGGATATCATATATTCAGTATTACATTCCTTTATTTTTGTTATGTAAATGTGTAATACCAGGTATTACAAGAGGCTGTCCCCAGCCTACAGCATGAAACTTCATGCTATTCAGAAACCTTCCCACCACCACGAAGTGTTGATAGCCCTGCCAGTTACCTCCTCCATGCCACTGTCTGTCACCACCATGGTGGTCTCCGAGCCCTGGGAGAGGCTGATAAAAGTAATTCCTTAAGCCAGGTACATTTACATAAAACACATGTGCAAGATAAATCATGGCTTTAGGCTGCTCATAGCTACATTTTGGAGGAATATTTTTCTAATCTTTCTCTAGTTTGTTTTATAGCATTTCTGTTTTCATGGCTGATTTAACAAAGTAGGAAATCATGATTTATAAACATGGAAGGAAAGACTGGGAGCAAACACATGTACATAAAAAGAAATAAAAAATAACAAAAATATAAATATGATTCTTTATTATATTTTTGTTACTTTTATTCTCTTCTAAATCGGGACCTGAGTTCCACAGGAATGTTTAATGTACTTACATATGGCTTCAATGACTATTTCATGACTGCAGAAGAAGTCCGTGAAATACAGGCATTTCAGAAAGGTCACTGACTATGGTCCTTCCAGTTGCAGGCCCCACATCCATCCTATTAGATAACTCTGAAACTGCCCACAGTCTATATGTATAGAATTACTTCTTCATTTACAGAAAATTGAACTAGTTATTCCTCTCTCTTGATATAGAGCTTCAGTTCCTTCAGTGAATATTAATTCTTTCTAACTTGATATTAATATTATTAACACTATAAAATATATTCTTGACACTAAGGAAATACAGGGACAATATTTTATGGTTGCTGTTTAGCATCCAGAAATCTTATGTTTCATGTCTCAGCCTTAACAATTCATGACTGCTTTTAGTTCCTAAAAAGAGTCCCAATAGGCACAATAGTCCTATTGATTTCTGTTGCATTTGGGAGGTCTGGAGCCAAGGTTTAAGTGCAAGACTGCTCATGAGATGTTTTCTGGAAACAGCATAAGTAGTTTAAAGTCTATGAGCACTTAGAGGCCATGTGGGAATATTTGTATTACTACTGCTTTAGTAGGTAAAAGAAAAACTTCAATGTCTAAGGCTATTGAGCTGGCTCTAAGTGTCTCCAGCAGCTTTGGTTCAGTGTTGGCCAGAGAAGAATTTGTGAAATGAATTTTCATTATCCAAGGTGATCCAACAAGATGACGCAGGGGCAAAATCCCCTTGCATAGTGAGTAGAAATACTCATGCAATTTTCAGTGATAAAAGTTGTGATTTGACATTTGTCTTCTGAACAAAGTTTTCAGGCAATTTCAACCAGATAATTTCAACTAAGTAACCACTGATATTACAGCTCAGATATTTATCAGCCCAAAACACATAAAAAATTGAATGCCCATACTGTGACTGCATTTTTAAGATTTTTGATATCCACATCCTTGCAAGTCAAAAAACAGATTTGAAATCCAGTCCAGTACTGCACATGTGTTGTACACAGTCACCCTTGCCTCATATGTCAGGGAGATACATCTGAGAGGTGAAACTGGTTGCTGCAATTAGCAGAGAGCAGTGATGGAAAACAAGTGCACCATCTTAACATCAGGGGTTTGTAGATCTTAGGATTTAGCTTGCTCTGTGTGTGAGATGAATAACTGAGAAGAAAGTAATGCAACCTGAGTAGACTGCAAGAGTTTCTTGTCTTCCCTCTGTCTTTTATCTAATTATTTAATGACCCTTATTTGTAAGCAGTGATTCTTTAGTAAATGTTAATATGGGATTCTCCTCCAAGAAAAAAGGTCAGAATATTAAACTATGTGCTTTAGCAGTCACATAACAGGGTTGAGTGAGACAGTGATGCATCTCAAAGCTACCGAAGGGAAAAATGCCATAGAGCTAGAGGATGGGAAAGATGTCAGGACCCCACTGAGCAGATTACTTTCACTGTGTAGCCTACCCTGGTGTCTTTGCTGTCTCTGTGTGTGCGTGGCTGGCTTCTCTCTGTCAAATGCAGTACATACAAAAGATAATGCTGAACAACAGGGAAGAGTAGAATGCAAAAAACACAGAGAAATACATAAAAGCCCATTGCTAAATAATGCTCTTTTCAAGCTGGAAAAAAGCAGGGCATGTAGCACTGTTCTGTAAAATTTCACTTCTTTTTAAAGAAGTGCTGTGATGGCTGATCATCTCATTGCAGCCACACTTTCTATGGAGCCTTGCACTCGAAGAGTGAGATAATCTAACCTGAATTTCATCTCTGTCCTGCACAGCACGTGCCTGGGAGCGTGACTGCAGAGCCTGACACAGACAGGCAGCCAGGCAGGCAAGGGCTCGAGTGTGCAGGCAGGAGAATCTGCTGCCAGCCCCTGGCTCTGCTGTCGTGTGCAGTAACACTTAGCACAAGCATCTAATTTAGAACTCTTTTTTTTCTATAATTTGAGTATGCTGTGATCTGTAGTGGAATAAATAAATCCTCCAGTACAAAGATGAGAAGGAAAAACTCTTTCTCCATAGGTGGGGCAAAGTCCTCAGAACTAATTTGCAAAGAGCAAGCTAAAGAGAGATAACTCTCTACTTTTTCTTTCTTTGGCCAGGGAAAGTAAAAATCTTCAGACCACCATTAAAATTGAAATTTACTTTAGAGATTAAACCTTTTAATATACGAAGTGAGAGGCTTTAATAGAGATAAAACATTTTATGTTTCGGTTTCTTGCCACTCTTCAGTGAGCAAGGCAAGCCTGTTATCTCCCACCAGTTTCCTGGGACTTTGCAGGGCCTCTAGTGACTCAGAGCAGAGGCTGCAGATCTTTCTCCAATCAGTCACCCTCAGCTGACTGCTTCTCTCTACAGCTCTGTCCTCATCCATCTTGGAAATTGTCTCCCCTATCAGTGTAACACTTTATTTACCTTTGTTACAGTCTGAAGAAACACTCAAGAAAGTATATTTTTGAGTTTTTGAATTGCTCATCAGCATATTAAAAAAAAAAAAAAAGAACTTTGAATACTTTTCTCCACTCCAAAGTTCCAAAGTCCTTAAAAGTCAATAGACAGATGTCCACCAGATACCACTGTGTTTTAACCACAACAGTCAACAGGAATTTTGTTGTTGACATTGATTAAAGAAGGATCTGAGACAGATATCTCCAGGGTGGGCTCCTAAAGTTTAAACAGTAAATTGTTTTGAAACAGAGAGTACAATTCTTGCATTGTTTGTCTGTCTTCTCAGCTTGTACTAAAAACACAAACTGACTTACAAGTTCCGGTATCTTCCTCTATACATCTTTTCTACAAGCTTGGATTCAAAGTAAGGCTCAAGTTAAATAGCAGCCAGTTCAACCTGATGTTAATAGCAGAGCCAGAGAGAGTGGCATAGGTAGAAATATGGCATTCAGCATAATTTCATCTGCTTTAGAGATAAGATCTAATAATAAAAATAAACCTGCACAAATCTGGTCTCCAAGGTAACAGTTATATTTGTTTACCAACATGCTTGCACAAATCTGTTTTCAAACAGATGATAATTTCCTCATCCTCTGAGCGTAGAGGAAAACAGATGAATGTGAGAATGGATGAGTAAATTTAGGCAACAGAACCCCTCTCTGAAATTCTTGTATAAAGTCACTAGTCTCCCCTCGTGGTGAAGGTAATTTTTCAGTACAACAACCGGGCCTTAAAGACTAATGCTGAAAGCAGTACGTCTACAGGTTAGCAGCATATTAACCAATAATATCCCAGTGTTAAAGAAAATAAAACAAAGGCTACCATCTCATTATCAGAAAGTGTTGAAAGCCTTACCACTTCGGCTTTGGTCTTGTTGAGCCTCTTCTCTGTGGCTGGAGACCTGTCAATTCGCAGAAGTTTTATTCCTAGAGAGATCAGGTTTGAAAATTTGGAAGAGAAGCCCAGGAGCAGCATACAGGGAGAACTTTAGAAAATAAATATAATGTATTTCCCTCAGTGTGTTCTGACTTGCCTTCTTACAATACCTATTCGGTTACATGCCTCTGGAGGCAGCACTCATGCTCTGACTGCTCTGAGCATGGTGCTATCACCTCCTTGGGCTGGACTAGCCTGTTGCTCTCCAGAAAACACATAAAGAAACTTTTCTTACACATTTGTGGTTTTCTCAATCGATGTCACGTGTATACTTTAGGCTAAGCTCTGTCTTACAAAAATGGTCTACTAAAATCAGTTTTAGCCTGTGAGTGTAGCAGTGAGTTCTGCAGCTCTGTCCTAGGTTACAATGTAAAAATATTCCAGAAGGTCTGTATTCTATCTCCATCTTCATGAACTGTTAAAATCAGGAGGGGCAGTGTTTTCCTTACCTCCTCCCCTGACCAACTCCTGTTAATGGGCCATAAACACCTTGTCCCATGAGTCATAGATAACTCCCTCCGGGAGCCATTTGTGTTTAATGGGCAATCAAGGACCCATCACATGACTCAGAGAATGACATCAGCCCATTGTGAGATGCTCCACCCAGAGGGAGGAGCCAAGCATTCCCACCTGGATATAATCTGGGCATTTGGACAGAACAGGCATCTGCCTTCTACTGGATTCCCAGAGGAGCAGCCTTCTCTCCCAGAGCATTCCCGGAGGAAGGACCAGACCCTTCAACATCACCACTGGAGGAAAACTCTGCTTCAACAGAACCATCCAGGAGGACTACTGGAGCCACCATTCAAACTGGACTGCTACCAACACCCTGACTGTCAGGTTGTAGTCTAACTGTCAGGTTTTGTTTTTTCTGTTTAATACTGCATCTTGTTCTAATTTTCCTATTAGGTTGTAGTTTGTTAGGTTTTTTTTTTTGTTTGTTTGTTTGTTTTACTTTATTTTGTTTATACATATTAGAGAACTGTTATTCCTATCCTCATATCTTTGCCTGAGAGGCCCTTTTAATAATTTGGAGGGAGGGGGTTTACATTTTCTATTCCAAGAGAAGCTCCTGCCTTCCTTGGCAGGTACCTGTCTTTCAAAACCAAGACAAGCTCTTACACAAACCAGGTTCCCTTTAGCACAACACCATAGGACAGCCTCACAGCGCTGGAAGCATCAGTCTGGAAAATACTGCATCTTCCCCGGCCACAGGTTATTTCAGCTGCTGTCCTACAGCACTCAATGCGTATCTCCAGTGGTTTCAGAGTGGATGCTGCAGTGGGGCTTCCTCAGTGCTAGAGCAGTGTAGCAGGCTTCAGTCAAAAGCCCATTTGAGTCAGTAGCAAGACTCGATTTATGGGTTTCAGTGAACTAGATGTGCATCTGAGCTATTCCCTTTATAGTCAGTGACAAGATTAGGTATAGCTAAGCTATGACTCATTTTCTTCTTAAAGGATTATGCTGGTTTGAATGTAAACCAGTGGGAGAAATGAACCCCACACAATTACCTTGAGATTTCAGATTGGATAACATTACATTCTATTACAATGCAATAGCAAGATTGCAATAAATGTAATGATACCCAGAAAACTGGCTTAAACTGGTAAGTCAAAGTAAAGCCTCGCACCCTGTTGAAGCGATGGTCAAAAGCAGTTCTGGTCCTCCTCTGGATCCACTGAGTGGTAGTAGAGCTGTCCCAGGTTCTCAGTTATATATGGTCAGGTTCAGGTGGGATTACTCAGTTCCAACCTCACCCAGGTGGGGATTTTCACAGTGGAATTATGTAATCCTGTGAGTCATCTGCTCATTCTGCTGCATTCTGCCGGTGCCATTGAGCCCATGATGGCCCAGTGGCAGACATGACCCCCTCAAACAGGTGTGACTGTGCTGTGCTTCCCTGGAGGGAGTTATGACAGCTGAGTCATTTGTGAAGAAAAAAGAAACAGTGCCCTTCTTGGAAGGGTTGCCTCTCTCCTTTATCCCATTGAACACCCAGCTTGTAGCCTGAGGTGTCAGGTGGGCACTTCAAAGCTGCTGCAAAAGACCCTTCATTAACAGTTACTTAGAAATTATACAGAAGGGAGTAGAACACACAGTTTGGGTTACACCCACATAGTGCAAAACTTCTCCTGTAACCAGGACAAGGAGATGTCTAAAATATGCTCCAAAAGTACTGTTTTCACTGCCTATACAGAGAGACAAGAAGACAGGTGTCCATCCGGCTGACCACTGAAATTAGGTGAGATGAGTCATATTCTTTTAGAGTTGCCAGACAGAAGAGCACCCTCAAGCTTCAGTACAAGGGTGAAGGCACTGTAAAACATAGGAGAGGTGTTAATACAGTGAAGGGGCATGCATAACCCCAGGTTATGAAACCTATGCAGCAGGGAATAGAACCTGATGTAAGGGCAAGGCAGGGAGCCCAATCTGTAACAGAGATCAACCATCACAAAATCTGTCCAGTGCCATTAGATGAAAAAGCTGGAAGAGTCCTTTCTCACAGGTACACCCGACAGAGGGAGATAATGCACCTCTTTTCTGCAGATACCAATGTGTGACTTATTCACCTGTCTTGAGGGGTCCCAATCTTTCAGGGTAGTGGAGCGCTTGGCAGAGGGCACTTCTCAGACCATGCACTTAAAGGATTTGGTAACATAATAACATAATTCAGTGCTGACTGGAGATGAGATTAGAGGGCAGGTCTTGCCTCAAAGCTGCACAATGATCAGCATCTAACTCAGCCAAACCCGTCATCCCTGAAGATCTCCAGGGATCTGTGTGGTTTCACAACCCCCACAAGTGCTTCCTCTGAGTCTGACTTGAGCTCTTCTCCCAGCAAAGGAGAGTTCCAGAGAAAGCTCAGTGGGAGATGACTGCATCACAGCTTCTTCCAGCTTATTCTTCCCCTGCAGAGTTTTGGGTAATAGATTTCACTTCCAGGGAAGATGATGTATGTGATTCGGCATCAATTGACAATGGCCCATTGTGGAGTCTTGCAAGGGAGGCACTTATGCCTTAACTTTCCTTTTCTGCATGAATTGTGAGCTGTTTCCATCCTATTTGTCATGTTCTTCTTGGCCCTCACTCAAGAAACCACTTTTTTTTTTTTAAACAGGAATTTGTCTTGAACAATTCAAGCTGTATTAACAGTTATGATCTGGATACTGTGGTCATAATGCTAAATAATAGCATAGTAAAATATAAAACAAAAATCACATTTGAGTGTAAGGATACTTGAGAAAGAAAGCAGGTGTCAGTTGATGACTTATAAACAAGTAATCTCATCTTTGTACCATCCCATTTCACTGTTATTTGGCCTCCCTAAAGACAGATTAGCAGCAAGATTAAAGCTAGTCTTGAAAAACATGGGAGTCACTATCCTGGATCCCAGCATTCTGTTTCACTTTGGTTTGACAAGTATCCCTGCTAAATGCTTCAGAAGAAAGTACATGATACACTTTGGATAGAAGCAGAGTAATATGACCTAACAAAAGAATTTATCTTCCCTAGTGCTTAGAAACCATTTTCAGCTCTGAAACTTGAGTAACTGCATCACTTCCAGAAATTTGTTAGGAGGAGTTGTAATACTGAGATCAATGATGGCGCCTTATGAGAAAACCCACCAGCATGATGTTTGGTTTTTCACCTGTTGAAACAATAATGGGATAGTATCACAGGTACTGAACTAGACAAGACAACACCCTGGCTGTAGCCAAAGGATGGAGAGGAAATAATGAATACTTTGGCAGGTGTTTTGGTTTTTTGCCTTTTCCTCAGGCTTTAATTACTTTGCTTCATTCATGTTATCCTTATTAATTATGATTAATTGCCAGACGAAAAGTCTGTTGTCCTTTTGCAAACGTGTACAAGTAGGACCAACTTGAGCAAGGTAAATATTCAGCCAGGAAAGCAGACTTATGGAAAAATGGAGAATGGATCCTGGAATTAACATTTCTTCCAGAATCTCCTCAGGAAGCTTGTTGGCTCTTAACCTTCCTGCTGATGTGAAGCATGGTATGTGCTGTGCTTTTTAGTACCTTCTTCCCCTCCCACGCCTCCCATGTCTCCTGCGGTGGCAGCAGCAGACTGTGGTCCTTAAACAACACCCAGCTCTTTCACAGAATCACAAAATTGTTAGGGTCAGAAGGGACCTCTGGAAATCATTCAGTTCAATACCTTGCCAAGGTAAGGTCACCTACAGCAGGTGACACAGGAATGTGTCCAGAGAGTTTTTGAATGTCTCCAGAGAGGGAGAGGCTCCACAACCTCACTGAACCGTCCAGTGCTCTGTCGCCCTCAAGATAAAGAAGCTCTTCCTCATGTTGAGGTGGTACTTCTTGTGTTTTAGTTTGTGGCCATTGCTCCTCATCCTGTCTCTCTGGGCAGCACTGAAAACGGCCCGGCAGCATGCTCTTAGCACCTGCCTTTGAGATATTTATATGTATTGGTGAGATCCCCACTCAGTCTTCTCCAGTCTAAAGAGGTCCAGCTCCCACAGTTTCTCCTCATAAGAGAGATGCTGCATCCTTTCAACCCCTCTGGGGCTTCTGCTGGACCCTCTGCAGTACTCCTTGTCTGCTTCAGACCAAAACTTGCAATTTTGCTAACAGTTCCCAGGAGCCTGGCTATCTTACAATAGCTTTTAATTTCAAAATTCTTGTTGATTTCAGCCTTTCTCCCTTAACAGACTTGCATTTATTTACAGATCTATTTGAGAGCACATGCAGTGAAAAAACAGGCTTCAAACCTGGCAAAAGAAGTGCTGTGTTCCCAGTTTGAAAAAAATTATTTACTCTTTGCTCATCCACTTGGACTCTCATCTGGCTCCACATCCCCACATGCAAAGGTGGCCATGCCCTAAAGCCCTGGCTTGTGCCACACTCACCGTGCCATCGCTGGCATGGCCTCTGCCATGGTTTTAACCCACAGGAGACAGTACCCTCCCAGGAAATGCTTTATGGTGGCATTGGTGAGCCCTTGTTCGCAGAAATCTGAGGGAAAAAAACTTATTCAAGGCAGGGAAGAGACAAGAGAAAGGAAGAGAATTCCGGTGTATGGATGCAAAGCAAGCCACACTGCTGGGTCTTCATGTCTGCAAAATGGAGCTGGCTTGTTTCAGCGAGCAGTGCAGATGTGACCTAACTGAACGTGGGCCAGAGGCTAAAGGGACGCTGGGACACAAGGACAAAGCTGTTGTAGGGCTCCAGCAGCCAGCTGACACTTTGCTGTCTGCAAGTGGATCTTGAGAGCAGGAATATGACCAAACCTCATGCTATGGCCTCTCACTGAGGCCAAGGTCAACCATGGTGTTAGTCTGAAGGGCTGAGGTTTGCATGAGAGAATGGAGAAGCTTCAGTGGGTCCATTTTTCCCTTCGCCACATTTTTGCTTTCACAATGTTCAATTTCATTGTCATTCAGTTCCCAGGAGGGAAATTTTCCCTGATGTTTTCTGTGAGCAAAAACAACTGAAGGGAATAAGGACCTGATACTCTTCTATGTCTTATCTAGAGAGTGGCATCCTCATTTTAGGAGCTATTTGCATGACTTACCTTGGAAGCTGAAATGCCTTAGACCTCATTTGCAGCTGATAGTGAAAGGTGTTCAAAATGGCTTTCCAGAAGATCTTAAATTAGAGTTATTATGGAGGTCCTCCTTCTCTTTTCATTGACTAAAATTAAATAGACTCTTAATTTTGGCCCTCTGAGTTTTACCTAAATTAGATGTCTGAACACAGCCTGAGTATCCATTTTGGACTGTAACTGTGGCTTGATATTGACACCCAGCTGTCACAACTATGAATGTAACTCAACACTGGTTAGGAAAGCAAAGCTGCTGAGGGTGTATGAAAACTGTATTTTGAATCTGTTGCCTAAGGCACCTGCACATAATTCAAGTATCAGACATGCATAAGATGTGGAAAAGCCACAAAGAAGCATCTTGGTTCTGGATCATTCTTAAAGAAAACAAGGAAATAAAAACTGTGCCTAAAGAGGTAAAGAAAACAATATAAAAATGTTCTTAGTTAAACCTGTATGACTAAAGAAAACTAGTCCTACAGCTGCACAGATACTGTGATTTTTACTGATACCATGCTAACTGAAAACAAGAAATCCTGGGTTAGAAATGAGAAGAATTCGCAGCATTCCAAAATGAGGATTCTTACATTCATTTTCATTTAGTTTTTAATCTAAATGAAACTTTCAGAGTTGGGAACTGTACCAATATTGTTTTGCTTTGTTTTGTTTTGCTTAAGATTCTTTAAGGTACAGGGCAGAAATATATCACCTCTGTATCACCATTCAACATTTGTTAGTAACCTGACTCGTGTTTAGTGGACAACTCAGAAATGTGGTTGCATTTTGAATCATTTAAGAGTTCCCTTCATGTTACCCAAATTTTTCTTGGCTCAATCTGAGATCTATCCTTCTTAGCTCTCACTTTATTTCAAAGGCCAGAGTGCATCAGGATATATAAAGAATGTCAATCCTCCAAGATGTATTTTTGCTAGTGAAGAATAGATTTGGCTGTTGGTGAAGTGCCATCCTACCCCAGGGCTGTTCCTAGAGAGCCAGAGCTGCTGACTTCCAGACTGTTGAGCCAAAACACAGTGTTTGTACAGCCAAAACACAGTGAAGGGCAAGACTCACTTGAGGTTGTGTAACTGTGTGCATTGACACCTCAGGCATGTGGCAGATGGTAACCAAGGCATCTGAAAGGCCTGGTTAGCAGGTCTGAGAGTAAGCAGTTCTTGAGTACAAATTACAAAACACAAAATCACAGCTCAGAATTTGGTATGGAATCAGAATATGGGCTGAGAAATTGTTAGATAAAGAAAATCTTTGTTTCATTTCCCATGTGTAGGAGACAGTAAGAAGAAACTTCAAAAGTCCTCAAGCTTCTTAACTGAGTTTCTTCCCATGCAGCAGAACTCTGTGTACTGGTCCCTGATATAACTGACTCTTCCTCATCTTCAGGGATCTGTCTTGCCAGTATTCAGATAAAATACTAATTAACCAGAAACAAAAGGGAGGATCAGAGTTGATATCAATAAAATATCTGCTACCTTGATAATTTCACATTACTATTTAATTCCCTCAGTATTACCTAAATCTCTTTTAATTCTCAAAGAGAATTAGTTTTAATTATCAAGAGGATAATAATTTTGGCTGCAACTGACATTCAAACTAGGTTAGCATGCACTGGCAAGGGTAGTACTGGCCCTTTTCTTCATGTATCAGTTGCACTATCAGAATAGCAGGATCTATGGTTGAGTTTTGGCCTAGAAAATGCTGGTATTTTGGTTTGTTTTCATTTCAGTGAATGGTGTCACCTTAATATAAATATTATCTTTAAAAAGCTGATGATTCCTTCACATAAACTGTAGCTAGACAGAAGGACTTTGACTAACAACTCTTTCACTAGCCTTAACAGCTGTCCAAAGAAATCATGGAATATCTCATTAAAAGATATCCGTAAGGAACATCGAGTCCAACTCCCTGCTTCTCTCAGGACTACCTAAACCAGGTGACTAAGAGCATCATCCAGACACTCATTACTGCTTCCCTGGAGAGCCTGTTCCAGTGAGCGACCACCCTCTGGCTGAAAAGCCTTTCCCTTATATTCAGTCTGAACTTCGACCAATGCAGCTCCATTCCATTTCCCTGTGTCCTATCACTGCTCCCCACAGAGCAGCTCCTCCTCCATTGGCCACCAGGAAGAAGCTTTAGACTGTGGTGGAGTCACTCCTTATCCTTCTCCAAGCTGAACAAGCGAAGTGACTTCAGACACTGCTCGTGAGTCTTGCGCTTGAAGCACTCTACCAGTGCCAAACCTGCTCCCACCTCACTAAGGTTTAGGATACCTCCATGTCTCTAAACTTAATGGAATCCAGTGCAACTCACCTATTCATCTTCATGCCAACATCACTTCCATAATATGTGTATTTTGGATAGCACTTAATAAATTGTTCTTGGTTAGAGAAATGGTCACACTATTTCTCTAGAGGACAAGCAGTTATGACAAACTTTTCCTTAGTCTCGTGCCCTGCACTCTCTGCAGATCTAGGATGCTGTTTTCTTTCCATGTCATATTTTAGGGCATCAGTGCCCTGTGGTTTAATTAGTATGACTGCTTCCCTTTCTTCCTGAGGCTGGGCTGAGGAGTGACCTGACATGACCGTGTGTCAGATCTGGAAAATTAATTCACATCCATTTCCTCCTTCATCAGTTGTTGGTTGCCTGCTACCCTCAGTCCTGATAATTATGCAGGCAGTTCAGATAGGTCTTGCTACTGTAGGACTATGGAATACTCTTTTTTATTTCTGGCTACTGTGCCTGGATCTGCTTCTGCTAAGCACAGCCTCTGTGAAGGTAGAAATTCAGTACAAGCCAGTCATGACTTTCGGCCTCTGTGACCAGTGAAGAGAGAAGAAGAGAATGATGTTCCCAGCATGACTCATCCCATCCTAAACAAGACATGAAAAATAGGCAGGTATTAAGCAAATAATTCCAGAAGTTAGTTTATCTTTGGCATTAGTAGCAGATAGCTGTCTTTTTTTCTTTTTCTTGCCAGCTAAGCTAGGTTCCATAAACCTTTGAAGGTGAACCATTCTTTGCTGGGCACATGTGCATCTTCTTTCTTGCACTGCTGCTTCCTTCTGGTGAAGTGTTGCTGTAAATACTTACTAAGGAAGGAAGAGAGAGGATAGTCACAACTGGAAGCTGATTATGATATCTACAGCTGTGGTGTCTGCTCTTTGCTGCTTGGGTATCAGAGAGGTGAGAGTTTCCCAGATATGAACCAAGGGAAGAAGTACAAACTGTTCTAGACTCTCACACAGTATCATCTAACTTTGTGAGGAAGCTAGGAAATCTACTGCTTTGTTACCTTTTTTGCCATATTAAACCCGTATATAGAAATTATTACATTTTAATTATTATACAGTTGTGAATAGATATTTGACAGTAGTGGGAAACTGCAAGAATGCAATGGTATGCTGGTTAGGGTGTGCTGGCCCCATGCTCACCCTCAACATGGCAAACATCATGCTACTTAAGCCCTGTAAATCTGAAATAAAGGCATGGAAGGAAAAAAGCCCCACAGTTAGGGCACCATGGTGTTTTACTGCATTTTTTATGGGCACAAACTCTTCCCAGCATAACCAGATGAATAAACCATCTGAGCCAATGTTTAGTAGTCTTGAGTAAAATGGACTGTTATTATTAAAATGATCTAGTTTTGTTTGGTTTGAAATTAAGTGGACATAGACAGGAAGAAATTGGAGAGGAAAACTAGCAAGCAATCTTGAGAAATTGTCTCAAAGAATAGGACCCTTTCGAAAGGTAAATGTTGTAGATTTCTTGGTTTCAAAGATTCGCTGAGTGTAACTGTTTATATTTCTAACAAGTGCCAAAGACAGACAAGGTCTGTCAGCTGTTCAGCTGTGGGAGGAGGTGTTTTGCTACCCACCTCACCACAAAGCTGGAGGTGATGTGCTCCGGGGCATGGGGCAGCCTCACCTGCCCCTAAAGTCTAGTTCCCATCCAGAGACTTCCCTGCCCTGACACCCCTGCACAGCAATGTCAGCGTCAGCAGAAGAGGGACCTGCTGGGGTATTAGTGGTTTAACACACCAGAAATCTGGGTCTGTTCCTCCAGCAACCCACTTGCAGATGCAGGGCAAGAAATGGAGCTCCTATATTCTCAGTTCCCACAACTGCTCAGCCCAAAATCCATTTGCTTGCTTTTTCGGTGGTTTTGTCTCATGACAGTACTGCAGTGCTTTTCTTTCACCTCATATCTAGAAATAAATGCACACATTTTGCTGTGAAAACTGCCAGCCAGCCTCTCACTTTTCAGTAAATTTCCAAGTCATAAGTGCTCAAGTTTTGCCCAGTCACCACTCTGAGGGATCAGGTAGAGATAAATTCTCTACACTCCCAGCTCCAGCCACTCCTCTGATCACTGCAGAGATGTTGGACCACTGCTCCCTTCTGCAGAGGCTGCATGAGCCCTTGCAGCTACCACTGTCAGGTGGGCATTCTGTCCTCATTTGTATCCTGACCATAAAAAAAAGGCAGCTAATACTAGGTGGTGTCTAGGGGTAGGGTGGAAATCTAACTGGATGGTGCAGCCACTCCACAGCAGCCGATGGGAGCTTCATGGTCTCAGCACATTTAGTGTGCTGGTTATTTTGGAGCTGGAGCACATCCTGGCAGCCAGAGCAGCTTGGAGCCAGCTCCATCCTGGGAGCCACACACTGTCAGCATGTGGGAGCCCGAGGGTGGCCAGAGCACAGAGCCCAGGGCCTGGCTGGGTGATGGGCACACCTGGCCTCCCACTGCTCCCTGAGCTCCATAGAATCACAGAATCGCTGGGTTGGAAGAGACCTTCAAGATCATTGAGTCCAACCTGTGCCCTAACTCCTCAACTAAACCATGGCACCGAGTGCCACATCCAGTCTTTTTTAATCACATCCAGGGACAGTGAGTCCACCACCTCCAGTACTTTATCACCCCTTCTGTGATGAATTTCTTCCTAATATCCAACTTTGATGCAGCTTGAGACTTTGTCCCCTCGTTCTGCCAGCTGCTGCCTGGTGAAAGAGACCAACTCCACCTGCCCACAGCCACCCTTCAGGGAGTTGTAGAGAGAGACAAGATCACCCCTGAGTCTCCTCCAGGCTAAACAACCTCAGTCGTTCCTCACAGGGTTTGTGTTCCCAGCCCCTCTCCAGCCTCATTGCCCTCATCTGGACGCACCCAAGGGTCTCAATGTCCTTCCTAAACTGAGGATCCCAGAACTGGACACAGCACTCAAGGTGCTCCTGACCAGTGCCAGTCCAGGGGAAGAATGACCCCCCTGCTCCTGCTGGCCACACTGCTCCTGATACAGGCCAGGATCAGAGCTTGGCAGTGAATGTGGCATCTCAAAACCAGCACTTCACCTGAAGTCCTCCTGGGAGAAGAAAAGCAGGCTTGTTCTCCAGCTGCGTGAGCTGCTTGCCACCAGCTCCACTGAAGGGTGTGGAAGGATGCTGCTGACCACCTTAGAGAAAAACCAAAATTCTGCACACAAATTCTGTAAAGAAAATGTTTTATTTAAAGTGTTAAATACCATCACCAGAATGAGTTTGATTTACATTAGTTGGTGTTCATTACAGGCCTAATCTGCCCTTTGTTTTTTTCCCCAACTGTAATTCCTTTTAACTTTTTAAAACGTACTATTTACAAGACAGCAGTGATCACTGGAATAGTACTATTTACATGACTAAACCATAAGTAGAATTGCAGACATGTGAAAATTAAAAAAAATACATTTTTTTTTTAAATAAATACTGCATAATGACAATTATGTACAAACCTTCCATGTGTCATGTCCTTGATTTTAAAATTTGAAATATTTTATAGAGGAGTATGCATACAAGAATGTGTGAGCACATCTCACAGTGTCAGGAAAATGGTTATGTATTTTTGTTTAATATCCTAGGGGATATTGTAGACTGCATGTTAGTAGTAATTATTTGCTGCTGGTAGACAGGTGTCTAAATTATTTCAATAAATACAATTTTACCAGTCTGCCTATTAACTTAACAATAATCCGTTATATAAACTCTGCAGACAAGACACAATCTCATTTTCTATGATATTGCACAAAGTAAAAGGCATTATAAGTGATACTGTTATTACTTTTTCCCTCTCAAGAGGCATGTACAATTTTATGGGAAACTTCAATAGATTTTCAAATAAAATCAGAATAATTCTGTGTGGCCATAAAGGTAAATGTAATGTACTCCAAAAATTATTGCAAGATTTCAATATTAAACCTTAAGTAGGTATTAAAGGCATACAAAGACCCAGAAAAAAAAAAAAAAGATATTTTGTTATTAAACATTAGCCAGTTACATTCCCTTTAAACAACATAACTTAATGAGAAGCTTGAACTTGCAGCACCACCCAACGGTAGTTACTGTCTGCTACAAAACCCAGGGTTTTGAAGATCCATTTAACTGCAGCGAGGTTCTGGTAATGGTGTCAAAGACCTGACAGAGCAGTACTGATACGCTTTCTTTAAGGCTATTTTATGAACCAAAGACTGATACTTTCCAGACTGATATTTCCTAATTATGTCTTTTGCAACGCAAATGTAATTTATGAAAATTGAACTTTACAGCAGAAGAACTGTATGGATTTGTAACCTTTGTTGCTTTCACTGTTTCAAAAATGTAGCAATCAATTTGATTTAGTGCAAATAAAAGTGCTTAAATTTGTTTCCTAAAAATCAATCAGGTACTTAATTTTACCTCTTTCCAAAAACCTTCAAGAAATAATAGTTCAGTTTTTGAATGAAAAATGCTGGTGCTGAAAACAAATTTATTGAACACATCTTACAATGGCCACATGATTCCAGTATTTTGCTGTAGAATTCAATTTGAAGGTGAGAAAAAAATGAAAACAATTTACCATGCACTGTACAATAAATTGCAAAAGTTCAAATATCTTCTTTATCAAATACATGCTGAATTACATTAATGTACTCCCAAGCCATGTTGCAAAATCCTTTTCAACATGCTTGAAAAAAAGTAAGCTCTTAAACAATATTTTTCTCAAATAATTCAGAAATGCAGAACAATCTGCAACCCTGAACTGAATATGGGGCATAAGACAGTAATATGTCAAAAGGTAGCAATTTTAGAATATGCTGATCATCCTGGGAGGTAGAGGGGGAAAAGAGCAAAAGGAAGAATGGAGACTGGGAGGAGAGATAGAGAAAGAAGGAGGTAAAAGAAGTGTACAATTTGCACATTATGTTGAACTTTACAAGGCTTGTACCTTTTACATTTAAATAAATTTAATATATTACACTTATTTCTTGTCACATAAACAGAATTTTAAATATTTGCTAGAAATTATTTTTTATTTTTAATACAAGTCTGCAAAAACACAGACCATGACTGGTTTAAAGAATGATAAACTTGGTGTGTCTTTGTATCACCCTGTTGCATTCTCTTCCCTTTAAAACCATGCACTAGTGAAATTTATTTTTAAAAATAATATAAACTGTTGAAAATGGCTGATTTATTCTTTCTTTTTTTTTTTTTTTGCAAGTTGCAGCCCCAAGAAAATAATTTAAGTGTTCAGCTAAATCTGTGTCCATGCAAAAAAGTTTCTTAATTTCATACAGTACAGTATATCGACAGAACTTTATTTTTCAGAGAGTCCATCATGTCTGGGTTTCACTGTGTGAACAGCTGGAGGTATGAAGCCCGGCACTTTAAGTCTTGAACCTTTTCAATATGAAGAGTTTTCAGATCTCAAGCAACTGCTGCAAGTGTCAGTTGACTTTTCCAGCATCCTTCTTTTCTTCCAATGTCTGCTAATCCACTGACTTGTAATGTGGCTTCATGGGAGGGTAACTCCATTTCTGTGGCATAACCAAACTTTAGGAGGGGAGGGCAGATAAATAAAGAAACGGGAGCAACAAAACAGATATGCCATTGAAAAGGACTTTTGTTGCATGAAACAGATTGATTTTTTTAGTTTAGTCCATGGCTTCAGATTGGACCAAAACTGAGTCCCTGAACTCCAAACCTATCAGTTCTTCATGATTTCAGTCCATCACCTGAGGGCCTTCCGTAGGGCACAATGTGTGCAACTTCCTTGAGAACACAGGATCGCATTGCAGCCCTAGAAACAGGCTCAGAAGACACAACATTAAGCATGCAGTGTTACCAGGGTTTGCGACCTGTAATTTTATTTTTCTGTAACGCTGGTTGCTATGACAACAGTTTCACAGCTGCTATGAGCGAGCATAAGAAGGTCCTGTTGAACTTTCAAGAGATGATTGGGAAGCTCTTCTAGTGAGAGGAGCTAAGGTTGGGTCTACTAGGGAAGAAGGAGGGAAAAGTTTGAACCACCCAATCACCATGTTGGACAGGTCCAGTTCATCTAAAAGTATCTGTGCCACTCCCATAAAGGATTTGTGATCCATACGTCCATAGTCTCCCCAAACAATTATCTGTTGGGAAAAGAAACACAAGAAAATAGAAAAATTTCAGCAAAAATGTCAAAAACTTCAATCTGATTTGTCAAAATTCTCTGCTTATTGAATTACAGTAAGGAATGAAACATCCTGCTGACACAGTTTAGTTCTGTGTATACCAATCATGCTGCAGTGATAGAAATTATCTGGGTACAAACAGCAGTTATCCACAATACCAGAGAAAAACCAGTGACAGGAGCCCATACATATAGCAGAAGAAAAATAATCTATAGCTCACTTTTGCTCACTTCTACTTGCATAAATAGCTATTACTGTTGTGTTTATCTGTTCAGAAAATATATACAATATGAGAATTTATTGCCAAATGAAGCCTGAAACAAGTTTGAAACTCATTCAGTGAGAGCTGTACAGGTGACATTTTTTGGTTCAGAAGAATATTTATGCAAATTACCTGTAAAACCTTCCCTTGGGGACTCTCTTCAAATGATAGAAGTTGCTGATAAAGTGGTTCCAGCGTTTTTCTTGCTACCTTTGTTTTCTTTTTGGCTATGCAGACTCCATTTTCTAATAGATACACCTTTACATACGGTGCTTAGAAGAATGAAAACAAAGAACAGTAGGTAAAAAAGTCCAGATTTTTTTATGTAACACACACACTTTCTATCACCATATAAAAATCTGCCTTTAAAGGATATATAACTTATAAGAACAAATCTCTACAAGCAATTTTAACAATTATTCCCATACAAAGCATCCATGCATTTTTTTTACTCTTCTCCTTAGGTGTATTTTTTTCTTGACTTCTTTTTGTATGTCTCTTTTACCATGAAACAATTCAGATTTTGACCTGGAAAAATCAGGTATTCCTATATATAGCATCCCTATACTGTACAATATGCAAAACAGGCCTATTAAGTAAATGTATCACTTGCAATGACTTTGTTGAGATTTGGATCAATGCTCCAGACTGTTAATAATTTAAAATTATCTATGTGAAGGTGAAAATCAGTGAAGAAAATACTCTGACACAATTTCTATTTTGGCAGAAGAGCTTGCTAAAAATATCATTATATTGTCCTTTTCATATAGTGTTACAGGACATCAGATTATAAAATAAGGAGTAAGTAACAAATATTGGTCTACTTTTCAAGTAGATACGTATTCCACATCTCTTGATTCACACTTCATTGCTAAGACTCCTATATGAAATCTTTAGTTAATACCTTTCTTTCTACTCCATAACTAAGGATGCCTTTGCTATTACCAAAAATACTTTGGGGTCTTCTGGCAGCCTGATTTTTAATTTCCTTCTGAAGTAGGGCTGATTTTTGGTGTATCATTTCAATACAGTATGCATTTCAGCATACAACATCATAACCTACTGAGACTTGAATTTGTTAAGAGTTGACAAAACTGAACAGAAAAGCCACAGACTTCTTTGGTAGAATGCTATTCTTAGAATCATAGAATCACAGAATATACTGAGTTGGAAGGGACCCATTAGGACCATTAAGTCCAACCCCTGGACCTGTACTAAGATTGTTACTGAGGTTTCTCTTCCTTACCTGGCAGTGTCTTTGAACCTGGTTTTACAACAAGGCCACGGGCTCGGATTATTTCTACTTCCAGCTGTCCTTTCTTGTCCATCATTCCCACCTGAATATCTCCTAGATAACAAAAAGAAATACCAGCATTGTAATTCAGAATAGAATTACATTTCATATAGAAAATGTCAACAAAATTTCTTATATGAATACGTGGTGACTTGTATCATCTGTTTTCCATCAATAAGGATGATCTGGATTTTAACACTACTAGATAATTTAATATTTACCCTCTTCACTGTTGTTTATGTTAGTAAAATATTTAAAACCTCTGCAATAATAACTTGTCTCCCATCTTCCATTCCTCTATTACTTCAAATTAATTTCTATTTCTTAAGAGTTTCATATAAAAACAAAAAAGGCAGCAAGGGAATTAATACAAAGCAGCTCTGTAAAACTGCTTGAAATCTCTTTGCTGTGCCTCTAGTTTAAGACAAGTTATGAAAAGATAACTTGTGAATATAAAAGCCTGTAAACACAATAATAACAAATATTTTGCACCTAAATTACCAATTTTTATACAATATTATCCAAGTGATTCAGAGAAAAGTTTGGTCTCATTAGCCCCATTTTAAAGATGGAAAACTGAAGAAGAGGTAAAAGGCTGACTTTTTCAAAGCAACTGTCTACTTTTGCATGTCTTCATAATCATCCATGATTACATTCAACTTTGGCTGAGGTTACAGCTTTGGTTTTAACTGAGTTGCTCAAAACCACAAGAGAAATCCATATTTAAAGGCAATCTAGATAAATTTTATGTTAATTACCTGACCAAATAGAATATATCATACTTAGAGGACATAAACACTTACCCATTGATGGCGTTGCCAAAGTCTGTCGTCCTACAAGCTGGGCAGGACCAAGTCCATCCAGAAAATCACTGAACTGGCTGTCTGCAGCCAATCTCACACCAGGGAAGATCAAACTAGAAATAATAATGAAAAAGAAACCAACAAAACATACACTTAAATTTGCTCTTTTTTGTATGTTTGTTTGTTTTATTTTGTTTTATTTTGGCTTGGGTTTGTTTTTTGTTTTCTAGATGTTTTGCACTTAATATTTGTGGGTTTGGTAGTACTGTAAGGAACTTACACAAAACAATTACTGCAATTTTCTAAATCCCACAGTGTCCAACAAGCAGCAATTTAGCCTTCAGCATATAAACAAACAGGTAAAGAAAGCACTACTCCTCAGTAATTTCCAAATTTGTATTCTTCCATCATGTTCTCCTTTTCCAATGCATTAAAGACCTCTGTTAATTATCAAAAGTATTCACATGAGACCAGCTCATTCAGATACTAATGTGCATCCTTACCACTGACTTAGTTACATGAAGGTTAAATTGCTAACTCTTAACTCACTTCTGAGTTACCGCGAATTCAATGGTTAAATATCAAATGTACACAGTGAAATGATTACTTTACACCAAATAATGGTTGCTATTTTCAAAATCACCATTCATTCAAAATATTTTGTTAAAAATGTATTTGAGAATGCCATCCATTCAATAACAGAACTGAAATCCCTTGCGGCAAATGGCCAAAGTAACTTAAAATTAAAATGCTTGCCATAAATTATCTGTGACCCATTACAGAGCAACAAAAACTAATAAAATTCGTAATGGCCAATCATTAAGAAATATCCATCTCAAATGTGTATAGTGCATCAACTTGGACACATAAGATATCTTGTGCAGCATAGATGTATTGTCCAGTGCTGTGAACACCACTAATAAATCAACCTACAATAAGACTTTTCTGGGCAATGTCTCAGATACATCACTCAGAAGTTTTTAACTTGGGCTTTTATGAAAACCATGATATGTAACAGACTTCTACTTCTGCCCAGATAATTTCTTCAGGTTAAAAGTAGCAGAATCTTTGAAAAACTCTTGAGCCCAGTGAACTGACACCAGGAAATGCTGTGGAAATGCTCTGCTCTGCATAGCACTGATGTGTGCCAGGATTTTTTGAAAGAGAACTTGTCTGCATCTGTGTTTTACCTGCTGTACTGCACCTGCTTCCCCTCCTGACACACCCCATGATGATGACCTGATCCACCATGTGCCATACTCATGGCACAGCAGAAATGATCCTCCTCCTTCCTGGACCAACAGTGGGAGACTCTTTCGGTCACAGGGGAAGACTTAGGCTTAGTCCATCAATGACACTGGCTTGTGAAGGGAATTCTGACTGAACAGGACCTACAGCACTCACTGTGCTTCTCTCCGTCCCCCAGTTTCATGGAGAGACGTCAGGAAACCACAGCTATAAATGCTGCTTACTTTCCCTCAGAGCTGTAGCTGTTCATGCTGCCATCCGTTGACTCCCGGCTTGCCTGGCGAGTCATCCAGTTCCTCATCTCCACGGCCAGCCCTGTCTCCGTGCTCCTCTGGACGGTGCTCCGCAGCTTCTTGCCCCCTGCTTCTGTTGGAGACAAAAGAGAAGCCCCCGTGCCACTGTGCTGTCGCAGCTGGGCAACTGTGCACGCCCCTGCTTCCCGTGGCACAAACACTCAGAGCCACAAATTAATGACCTGTAACAAAACTTCCATTTAAAAATTATCAATCTCTTAGTAACAGTCAAACAGCATCCTAAATCTTTTACAGGGTCTTAGTTCTATCACTGCCTGCTTTCCCACGCCAGACAGCACAAGTCTGCCCACACATGTAACCAGATTTAAATAATCCATAGTCTAGTGTGTTTAAGATATATTTTCCCTGGACAAATAAATCCCTCTTAGGAATTCAATTAAAATATTACCATGATGTAAAAACCTACAGAGAAATGTTCTAATTCAGATAAATTATTATTTTTGAAACATTTGGTCATTATCTCCTAAATCAAGTTACAGATATCCATTAGTGAGGATAGCAAACTACAAACGAAGAACCCTTCCCATGCTTTCTTCTCTATTCACTAGGTGATAAATTTAAATTTATATTTAAAAGATAAACTATTGATTTTATATAAAATATGAAACTTTATTATCACCTCCAAGAATAACATTTTTTCTATTAGGGAAGATAATTTAATTTTACTTGTAAAAACAGCAATGTGACAGATGTCTGGGTATCAGACAAGGGAAAAAAATGGCAACTAAATAACAGCATTTTAGTGTAGGAATTTTGATCAAGACCTCAACTGGATGAAATGAGTAGGAATGAAGCCTCAGTTTTTCCTTCATGAATAAGACAGCCATTCCATGTCATTTCTGATTTTAAATGCTGTTCCCTGCAATGGGGCAAGGAATTCTGGATACTGATTTCCTTTAATCTGTTCTATACATCTCTGAGCGCAGTTCAGTGATGCGTGATATGCTAATATTATAAAAGAGCAAGAACTTTAAATATGCTAAAACAAATAATAACAATTCTTAAATATTCATACAATGAGGGTAGAAAAATACCCAATATCCTAGGATATCAATGGACTCAACTTCCTTCTACAGTTGTTTGTAGCATCTGGTACTCTTTACATCTTCTCTGCCTCATCATGTACTAGAGGTCAGAAGAACTTCTCTGCAACCTGCAAGGCTGGTGAAGCTTAAGGGATTTGGAAAAAGAAAAGAGCAAAAGGAGGAGATCATCCTGGGATGAGGTGTATCACACCCCAGGGGGAATGTGTGAGCACAGGGACTGGCTTAGAGTAAGAGGATCTGCACCCTCGGACAGGGAATGGGAGAGATCCCTCAATTTCAGTGTGCGCACTCAGTGTCGCTGTCATTGTCCTACAGGCTGCAGCGTGGGTTGAAGTCTCCCAGGCCCCTCAGTCAGGAGGAATATTAGGTCAGATAAAGAACATGGGAAATGTAGTGAAGAGGGAACTAGACACCAAAAATACCTTGAAAACCACTGGCTCCTTGTCAAGAAAGATTAATAACTCTGCAATATTTAGCATCAGTGAGACATTTCTACAGCAGTATCATGAGTAGTTCAAATCATATTGCTTATTACAAGCCTTCTACATATTCCTTAAGGCCATCATTTTTAATCAGTACATACAAATAGTTACAATAATAGAAGTAATAATTTTCTTCTAGAACTTCAGCTACCCAAATGAATTCAGTACTCAGCAGAATGAAAAAAAAATTATTGCATCAAAATTACTTAAAAAAAAAGCCCATCAATACCTGATGTAAGAAATGCAAATAAAAAAGGTACCAGGCTACTACAATATATGAAAAATGAAGGTCAGAAATCAAAAATTTCATTTCTTTTGGGTTGCATCATTCCAAGTGCTTACTGGTTTGTTATTTATATTCAACTAATGAAAGCTGGCAGCTGACTTACAACAGAGTTGTTCTAAAATACAAGCTCATTTCAAAGAAATTCCCACAAACTGCCAGGAAAATATAATGCTGTAGTTTTGTAGAAAAAGTACGCTGCATCATCGATATGAAAGGTACACAACTCTGAAGCCCCACAGGATATTACTCTTCTGTTCTAAGAACTCTTTTGATGAGTAAGCATTCGTTTTCATTAAGCCTCATTGAATGATGGTCATTCTCAATGAATTATTGTAAACATGAAGTCCCTAACAGAAATTTAAAAGAACATCTCCATCTTGCATGACTCTTCAGTATCTTCATACATCTTCCAAAGATTTGGGAGTTTGGGAGAACTATATGTTCAATTATGTACTATATGAAGGAGTATATAACAACTTTTATTAATTTGTAGGGCAGATTTTTTTTCTGAACTAGAATTTTAAGTCTGTATGCCTCCACTGTAGAAGAATAGAATAAAAAATGAACACATCCATTGCACATCAGTGTACTGAGAAATCAAGGCAGAACTCGTGCAACTGCCATTCAAGTCTTCATAGAGGCACACGTGTTCATAGCATCCTTCTAAACCTTAATTTAAAGCAGTTTTACTTTTCCACATTCATGTCTGGTTCACATGACAAAAGGCACACAAAGATACAATTTTGATACAGCATGAAAGTTAGGCATGCGTGTTATATCCAACTTTTGTATAAATGCAAGTGGTAAACAGTAATTATTCTGACCTTAACATGGAATTTAAGGAAGGCGGAAAGGAGGTTATGTGAATAACTATTTCCCAGTTTTCAATAGAAACAGGCAGTGCTGTCAAATGGTCTCCAAAGAGAAATATCCGACCTTTCATCAATAAAGCTCCTAATCATAATGCTGATGCTTCTTCAAGTAAGAATTGAAGATTTTAACAGCAAAATGGCAATAGAAATAGAAATTGGAATAGAAATCACTGAAGACCCAGATCTGGGTAGCATGACTCCTGAGCCACTGCTTTTGACATGAATATTCTTTCACATGGCTAAACTAATACATGATAATACACAAGAAGTATCCGCACTTGACTGCCCCCAATACTAGCAATACATTTGTTCCTGGAAAAATGTTAATAAATAAAAAAAATATCCTGCAATTAATTTAACAAACAATTTAAAAGAAAAGTTAGTATTTTTGCAATCCATTATTTATGTTTCATAAATTCAGCATTAAAATTTAAAAGGTTTCAAGGAGCAATGGAACCACAAAGTAGCTACTCAGCTCAGAGAAATAGCCTTTGGTGCCATACTCCAAGCTGTAGCTGGTAGAGCATCTGGTTGAAGATCATATCACTCTACTAAAGCCAAACTGTTTTCCCTCATTCCTCCCTGGAAATAAAAACCTCCATTCTTGTGTTAATTCGACTCTTCATGTGGCTGCATTCCATACTGGACCCAAATCAAAAGGAACAAACAAAATATATGATTTAAAGTTGTTCTTTTTCTTTCAAGACAGATAACTTTAGAAAAGATATTTGTCAAGACAAGCATCCAGTTGAATGAAGCCAACTAAGGCAATACTATCCTCTAGCTAGATTAGTAACTTGGGAATGCACCACTCACTCATCTAACTGGTGTCAATGTAAAAGCGGAGGTTGGTTTTATAATCCTAAAGTATATATAATTATATACTCATGTTATGCATGCTGTTTTCATCTTACCAAATGAAAAGATACAGAAATGAGAGCTTAGAAGTGTACTTTGTTGTTACGTTGCTGAGTACCTACAAATCAAAACAATTTTACTCACCATTTCCTAAACTCTAATAAAGAACATTGAAAATGTTCTCCAAATTAGTATAAGCTAATTGCCTTAGCAAAAAGAAATGTTGCTCAAGTCCTCACCACAAAATATGGAATATATTGTCTGAAAAACACTAGTTCAGATTCTTGCAGACATATTGTAAGGAGTGGAATAAATTACCAGAAATAATTGCATTGGTATTTATGAAAGCACATTCATTCTTACAGCTAATCACACTAGTGGTTTAACTAATATGGTGACTGCAAATAGACTCCGCAGGCCACATTTTCTAAGTTACGCACGGAATTATTTGCTCCCACAACTTACAGTGCAAATCACTTACAAATTAGGGATGCAAAACTACTGATACAATCTCCAATAGCAGATGATGAGAAGGCAAAAGCTGCAGTGAATGCAGCAGATTACCTTGCATCATCTGGGATCTAGCCAGATGAAATCTGCTGCTGGTGGTGAGAGCGAGAACTCTCAGCTTGCTCTCGGCAGGAGCTTCCTACAACTGCTCCCCAGCAGGCACAGGGCCAAGAGAGGACATGGCACAAGCAGGCTGGCTGTGCCAGTCCCCAGCTGGTATGTGATCTCCTGGTAGGACTTGTAAGGAGTACAGAGCAGCTGTGGCTTCAGAAACACACATACGTGCTTGAGGTGGCTCTTCTCTGCTCTCCCCACCTCACTGGAAAAGCTGCATAAAAACTCCTCTAACAGTGTCATCTCAACTCAGGAGTTAGATCCACAAAGAGAATAAGCTGCCTTTAAGTGCCCACTTTTTAAGACTAAAATTCTTTGTGCACCTAGTTACCAGCTCCAGATATGTTACCAACTGGCTCAAAAAAAGACAGTCTAAGAAAATTTGAACCTATGGAAGAAAAGTGGGGCAGGGTATGTCTCAAATTCCCTTGCAGCTGCACAGCTCTGTTTCTGGAGTAGCCCAAGTTCTGTCAGCATTGAACAAGGCATTTAGCTCTTGTTGAAACACTAGGAAGCACAGCCAAGTTATTTCTTTCTCTGTGTTACCCACAGACCCCAAGCAGAAGACAAGGTTTAGGATCTATTAATTTAAGCAAAATTTGGGAAACCCAGATTCCATTGTCACTTGAGTTTGAGCTCATTTCACTGATTCTCATAGGCCAGCACTAATAATCAGTTTATGAAGTTTTATGTTACAGCCCTTCTGATGGACATTTTCACATGTGCATACTGTCAGCATTTCTGAAACACAAAGAGCATTTCAGAGCCGGGGGAAACTGTATCCAGGTACTTCCGCTTACTTGTAAGGAAGAAGGGAAGATCTGCATTCTAGTTAATGCTTCCATGAGTATCTGCATGTAAAATACTGATAAATTTTGACTTGGACAGGAATGGCCTGCCCTGATCTGCCCAAAGCAGAGCTGTCTTCAGCAAGAAAGCTCTTCAGTATGGGAGCAGACAGGTTTGGAAAGTGTGAGAGTCTGGGCTGACAGCCTCAGTCTGTCCCAGGCATGTTTAAATTTCTTGGGAGATCTCACTAGTTCTTCATTTTTGGTCAAGAAACACTTTTTCACTGTTGTCCTGTTCTTTTTGTTTCTTCCTGGCCATAATGGAAGCATGGTTAATTAAGATAGCACCTAAGAAAATGTAAAGGAGAGAGATGAATTAAATAATCAACAGTAATCAACTGCAAAACTGTTGCTTGTACCTCTGGTCAAAGCCTGGTATAGAAGACTTGGCATCCCATTCTTGATAAATTTGCTACAGGACCCAAGAGGCAGCCATCATTAATCTCATTTGGTCCTGGCCAGATTGCAGCATCCTTTGTCTGCACTCTGCTTCCCTGTCATGGCTGGTCATACGTTTAGGCAACTCTGTGCCTGGTTGTGGCCAAGTGATGTCAAGTCAGTTTACCACAAGCGGCTCCCAAGCAATGCTGTGGTTTAGAGCAAGCACCTGCTCCTTATTCTCTCCCACATCTCAAAGTGTCTAAAGCTGTATTCTGCCACTTTAATTTCACCACTGTTCTGATGTCCATTCTCCAGTCTTAACTGATCCTTCAGCAAATTGGTAAGAGCATCAGAAAAGAGAAACTGGTTTTGTCTGTGTGTGGCATCCATCACTTTAGGATCTTCAACTTACGGCTTTATGTTCCCAAAAAGGCTTTTAAAATATTTTTACATGACTGAGCTGTAAACCAAGAGCTGTTTTCCTACATACACAATAAGTACTTAATGTCCCTAAAACTTTAGTATCCCTGGCATTATTATTCAGAATCACATGCTACATATAAAAAGGACACATAAACATCTTGAACACCCTAGGGTTTGTTTTCAATATCTGTGCTAAGCGACACTTGTGGTAACCCCAAATAAGTATAGAGAATCACAGCACACTGGTGCCTGGCCATTCCCTTGACGAAGAATTTACCTGTGATAAGAGACACTTGTCCCAGGGAATCAAAACTAATTAGCCTCAGCTGTAAGGAAGAGAAGAGTTAGTGCTGATGTAATTTCCAGTTCTCTTTTGGTTACCTGCCTCTGACTATATAACATGTAACTATATACAGGTCTGGTTGCATCCTTTGTTTTACAGATGCTGATTACCGATCCTGACAGCGAGATGCAGATCAGGACTGGAACAACACACAGCTACTCAGGCCCTTCCAGCACCACTGCAGAGGTCTCTGTTTCTGTCATTGATAAGGCTGATGAGTTTTCTAGGCGTGGTTGGAGGATCTACCTGCCAAAAGCAATGTGCCTGCTGTAAACCTGAACACAGAGATATGACAACAAAAAACATGTGGCTTTGTAGCCCGCAGCTGTATGTCCCATGTGACAAGTCACCTGAATGAACAGTTCTTCAGAAGCCCGCATTCAGACCTGTTATGATCTCCACACAGAAAAATGTTATCATTCAAATGTAACAGGTCTGCAATAATTTGTGCATATTTTGTGCATATGTCAGAATGGTAGCATTTTATACTCACTTTGTACATCCTGTACAACAATATATACAACTACAAAAAGTGCAAAGCAGTGGGAAATCAGTCTCATCCCCAATCTATTAAAATCCTGAAAAACAGAGCAACTAATTTTATATTCTGATTTTGTATACCATCTATATAAAGAATGACTAGATAGGTGTACATCTTCATCTCTTCACATCCAGTCTCTGATTTTGCCAGTGACAAAGGATGATCACCCAAAATAAACAGAAACCATTTCTGCAACGTTAAGAGATAACGTTTTTATGTTTACATGGACATTCAATTTTCTGGATGTATACCATTCTTATGTATTTATTAATAACCATTATTTCAAGCAGTGTCAAGAGCAGATTAAAAATGCTTAAACGCAAAGAGTACATATATTAGGGAGCTTAGAATTGCCTTTTTTTCCCCACTATATGAAGTGAGAGATACTTTCTAAATATGGAATAGTGGCACTAACACTATTCTTTACCCTAACCTTGATTATTTTTATTGTAGCAAGGGTCATTGCATATACTATCAGACAGATCTGGGCAGCATTTTTGAATGATGTAGCAAATGTGTTCCAACAATTCAACACCCTCTATTACAGCTTAATGAGGTACATGGTGCCAAGAAGTTGGATGGCTACTGAGATTACACAAATTAGAAACAGCTCTACCTCCTTTGCTTTGTCTAAGACAAATAATGATCCTAGGCAAATATCATTATTTAAACAACCACCGTTCACAAAAAAGTGAGCAAATTTCACACTGTAATGACCCATTTTCAAACTACTGCTGTTAAACATTTACCTCTCCAAATCGAAACAATGACAAACACAGTGTGTTGATGCTGTGATTACACTCTCGACCTTGACACTGAAAAATGACAATTACAGCACATAGATACGAGACAGGTTCTTACCAGTTTATGTAGGTACCACCAGAGACAACCTACCATACACTGCAGCTTCACTGCTGCTGCTACAGCCCTATCCCAATTATCTGTCAGCTATTCAGCTACATGCTGCAGTGGAACCAGCAGCTCAGAAGAGAAACACAACTATAAGAGAAATACAGCTTTAGAAATCTACTGGGCATTTCTAACTCAGGTTGAAGTACGTTGTGCTTTGAATGCCAATCCTTCTGCACGTTCTTCTACTTTTCCCTTAGTTTTCCACAATACATGTGATTTTTTTTTGTCATCTCTTTAGTTTGCCAGCAACTGTATAGTTTTTCCTACACTTATTTTTTAAAGGTCATATCTTGGCATCTACAGCTACTTCATTAGTATAGTACTTGAGTATAACTCGTAAAAACACTTGTGACACGCTCAAAATGCCTGCTATACTGCCTCCACCCTGGAATTCAGCCCATGAAGTTGCAGAAATGGGACAGACCCACCGCCATGATGGAAAGGCTGACTCAAGTCAGCCCCTCAACTGTGCCCTAAGAGCAAATAGAAAAAAATTATCAACTATAAACTTAAATGTCATGCAGATTCTTACTGAACAATTATTATTGCAATTCAGAGTGCTTTTTCTCCTCCAAGATGAGTGACCCCACCATTGCATGCAACGTGCAGCAGATGATCTCTGGTGTGTTAGCATCAATCTAGCCAAGATCTTTAAAGTTTCATCTCTTACAGTGGGTAACCTGTCACAGGACATTAAACCCTTCTTTCATATTCTTCCTTGGCTCTGCCTATGAACATTCCACATAAACAAGGTCATCTTTACCACCAAGGCCAAAATATAGGCCAATTCCCTCAAGATGTGTAGTTATTCTCATTTTCTTCATAGCCTGATACTCCTATATTACTTTATTCTTTTTAAGATGGTAATTTTGAAGGATAACTACTTCGTGTGCAGAATTCTCTTCACTTTAGTAATTACTGCACTAATGAATTTATTGTTACTACTTCCCCCATTTTCTATTTCTGGTCAAATTATTGTCTGCTTGTTATTGTCTACTGGGACCTCCAGAGGGACACTGTGATCTGGCAGTCTAACCACAGGGAACAGGATCCAGGAACTGCTGAGTTTTATTCCAGCTCTACCAATGTGCAGTGATTAATCAGTGAGAAATGCCACTGAAGCCATTACCAGTGCTCAACTGAGCAGCTCAGCATATCTTTAAACAAGACCTGAGCCTTCACTTGGGGCCAGCACTCCTGCTGACACCTATGTGGGATTGAACAACCCCTCCAGCAACTTTCCCAGCTAGTTATCAGCCAGGTGACAGGAAAGTATAATGTGTTTCTATTCCTGCTGATCTCCTGCAGCAACACTCAGATACTTCTTTCAGCAGACATCAATACACAGAACTGTAATGTAACTTCTCCTCAGCTAATGCAACTAATTTTTGCTATTTTTGGCATGATTGTCTTGGACTGAAGAACATTCTGTGGCTTTTTTTTTTAAATTGCCTTTTGTTTTTCTAACATAGTGGGAGACCAAGATGCTTTCCAGTTCTTTCTGAATTAATTTATGACTTAAATTATCATAAATTATCTCTTGAATTGTCTTCAGCACCTGCAAAGCATTTGGCTTTCCCCTTCAATCTCATAGCTTCACTACCACCCAAAAACTTTGGCAAAAGAAGATATTAAATTGAAATATACTCTCATTTTGTGGACATAGTTCTGCATACAGACCTTGCTATAACCAACAGTTCCACAGCTGGACTCCTGGCAATGTGCTATTTAACTGTTTATAACAACACCTCAGTGTAAATGCAAACCAGAAGTGAATGCAAGTAAGAGTATAAAAAGGAAACCATAGTGAAAATTTATTACAGTAAATAATACACATTGTCATTTGAGGAAGCACCAAGTTACCAGTCCTTACCAGTCCCACTCATAAAAACAGACGTAGGCTTTCTAGTGATCACAATGTGTGATCTGAGCCTGTCTTTTCTCTGCATGTTGGATAACTCTACCTCTTCTCCAATAAGCCTCCAGTACACAAAAATTCATTTGCTCAGTTGTTCACAGTGCATGAGTTAGTACACTCATGCACTACTTGTAACCATATCATGTGTGGGAGACTTTGCATTATGACTACACAGACATCTAAAAGGATATCACACGCATTTACATTGGAAATTCTCTTATCTTTTGACAATCACAAAATTTCTTTAATTTCAACAAAGCCAAGATCTCAGAAAAAATGTAAGGCTTGGAATGCTTCAAGAGCATTCATATAGATACTGGTTTGTACTCTGTCCCCATACCTATTTAACAATTTCCATATAATTTAAGTCTGTTCCAATTGTTATTTGACACCAATCCTCACTTTAGTATGCAGGCCATACATTTTATCATCAATGAATCTAACAAAATAAAATTCAAAAGACACTTCTTTAAAATCCTTGATACTTTGACAACATAAATAACTTTCTTTGGCACCATGTTAGTCCTGTGAGTATACACCCAGACATGCCAGAAAGCAATTGATGATGCAAAGAATTATTTTCTAGATGTGGCTAAGAATAATAAACTCCTAAATAATGAATGTACAATAAACTTGAAGGATTCATCTCAACTGATCAGCAGGTAAGAAATGCTATTTTAAATAGCAGTTCCCTGTACTGCAAACCTGACCAACCATGGCAAGTTCAGGCCTAGCCATGACAAATTCCCCTGCACTCTGCATTGGTGAGGCCACACTTTGAGTTCTGTGTTCAGTTTTGGGTCCTCCAAGGACACTGAGGTGCTGGAGGGTGTCCAGAGAAAGGCAACGATGCTCTAAAAAAACACAGCTGAGGGAGCTGGGCTTGTTTAGCCCGGAGGAGACTCAGGAGGGATCTCATCACTCTCTACATGCACGTGGCAGGAGCCTAAAGAGGTGAGGCTCAGTCTCTTCTGCCATGTCTGCACTGAGAGGATGAGAGAAAATGGCCTTAAAGTGAGACAGGGGAGATTGTGATTAGATACTAGAAACAAAAACAATCACTGTTAGGGGGGCCAGGCATCACAATGGTATGCCCAGGGAGATGGTGGAGTCACCATCCCTGGATGTGTGTAAGAGTCATCTGGATCTGGCTCTGGATGATGTGGTTTAGGGGTTACAGTGGTAGTGCCGGGTGGGCAGCTGGACTCAACATTCTTGAAGATCCCTTCCAACCGTGATGATTCTATGATTCAAATTCATGGATACCAACTGAAAACAACAGCCTTTCCACAGCTCCCTTCTTCAGTACATCACAGCTTGGATGCCAGGGCTTAAGAGCCTTCTTTAATCAGCCAACATGTAAAGGAATTCTCTTAATCATCATGTTCAAAAAATAGCTTCCAAAATTATTAATATGTTGTATTGAGTTACTTGCTACTAAATTACTTCTGAACCTGACAGTACTCATATTCTTTCACTGAGAGATACACCTCTGGACCAGTATATTCACTTCAACAGTTAATAAACAAAAGTCTCCACAGAGTATCTCAAATAAATGCCTCAACGGGTCAGATTTTATATCTGCATTAAAAATATGACTGAGTGTGAAATGTAAGGGAAAAAAGGAAAAAGAAAAGCCTGCTCGTAACAGGTTATCTTTTTTTTAAGCTACCCACCACATGCAGAAATAACTACATCTTGAGGACAGTTAACTTATGAAGTGGTTTGACATTTTTTTCAGATTAAACTGTAAAAGAATATTTGTATGTAAAAATGGGAGTGCATGTTCTACAACCACTTTAATTACATTACATTAATATAATTGCATGAACATTCATAAGACAACAAATTCCAATTTGAGTGCAGAGGTGAATTGCAATCCAGAAAACACATCATATTTTTCTCTTTCTAATCCCACTGGGAACACTTGGGAAATGATCTTAGCTGTCATGCCTGCCATTCCCTCTGTAACCTGGTATGTCTAAATTGAGGTAGAAGAAACTCAAATCCATAAAACTGCATAGCAATACACTTCTATTTTTTATGAGAAGTACTGAAATGCATTTTCAAGTGCAGCCTACATCTAAATAGGATCAGATAACATGAATCAACATAATATGTGACATGTCAATCAGTATACAATCTTTTAAACACTTCTGTTTAAATAATTTGCTAGCACAAAACAAATAAATCATTACAATTACCCCTGAATTTACAGATATTTCTCTACTGACCTGCATGTACTTTATATTTCTTTGAACCAGTGAACAGTTTTAAGCAAACACAGATTTTACCAAGGAAAAAGTTAAATGCTTCCTAGAGAAGTAAAGAAAACCAAGTAGAACAAAACAAATCAATACTCTAATTTCACACAGGATTAATGCAATTATTATAGCTAAAAATCAGGACTGCAAAGAAAATGCTTCTGGAATGATAAAGAAAAATAATCTTTAAAGCATACCTAAACATGTTTAGGATAATTTATGATATTTTAAGTGTGTGCTTTCAGCCATAGTGTTTATTAGCACATCAAGAGAATTAAAAATGCCATCTGAAGCCTACCCTGCAGTCTACTGGCAATATTTTGCAGTTCACTTCATTGTTCAAGGCAGGAAGCAGATGAGAGTACTGAAGGACAGCACAGTTTGCCCCAGGGGGCAGCCGCTTCTTTTCCACTGAAAGGCAAGCTGGCCAGCCCCAGAGTAAGAGCAGGAAAAAGGTGAGAGCCCATGCCTTGGGATTTAATCAGAAATGAGAGGTGCTTTGGAGAAAAAACTTCAGGGACTGTTGCACATGAAAAGATAAATCAAAACACCAAAGACTGGGGACACACAATAGCCACTGAACTCTCAGCCTGAAATGTGGAAGGTGACAAATGAATATGCAGATATTTTAAATAGATTATGAATGGTGTACACACACAGCTGGTACATGTTTGCATAGCAGCACTGGACACTGTTATCTCTGTTTTATAGTGTTCAAATCTTCTGAAGGTGCAGTTTGCTCCACTAATCTTAATGAAATTAAAAATCTTGAATTAGTTCTGATAAAACAAGGGAAAGTCCATCAGTTCCTTCTATACATAAACATATTTAAACACAACAAATTGTTCTCTTTATGAAACCAGTACCCTCAAAACAAACTCATTAAATACAAGTTCCATCCTGGATGGAGTTTGGTGCTTAACTATGTATGTACATTTGCATGTTCCAAATAGCAAATCTTTGGGGGGGACATGGCCACACAGAAAATCCACTGCATTTCTCTTGTTAGCCTTCCACCTACACTGCCGCCTCTAATGAAAGGGTACTCGGGGCCAGTATTTAATTGCTTAACTCCGGTGTTGCAACGACAGACAAGAGATACCCGAGCAAGCCCGCAGCTTGTCAGAAAAGCACCTGCGAGGAAGTGTGGTTTGCTTTTCGTATGAATGAGCAGAAAATTGAAAGAATGGAAAGACCCTCGATCCTTTATTTCTCCCCCCAACATAGCTAAAGTTCAGCTAATAACTTCAATCCCAATGTGACTATAAACATCATCTGTTAAACCACACCTCGCTCTCCAGCTACAAGCACGGTGGTACCAGTCTCACTCTCAGCCCAAGCCACTCTCCATCACTCGCGTCCCTCCATCCAGCTCCTCGCCCGGCACCGACCCCCGGCGTTACCCGGCGGGCGGCCGCCGCCGAGCCTGGCCCGTCCCGGGAGCGGCCCGGAGAGCCCGCGGTCCCCGCGCACACCTGCGGCGACCGTGCCCCGGCCCCTCACCTCCGTCCTCCTCCTCCAGGGAGTTCATGCAGGGGAAGTAGACCGCCAGCGCCTCGAAGGAGGCGGAGAGGCTGCTCCGGCTCTGCGAGCGCTGCATGGCGCGCCCGCTGGCCGCCGTCTGCCGGCCCATCTTGGCCGAGCGGCACCCGCCCTTGGCGCGGTACAAGAAGCGCGGCGTCTTGGCGGCGGGGGCTGCGGGCGGCGGGGAGCGCTGGGCGGGCTGCGCGCCGCGGAGCTCGGCTCTGCCCCGCTGTGCCCGGCTCTGCCCCGCTGCCGCTGCTCTCGGCGGGGCGGGCCG
>VXBU01012056.1:189736-274918 GCA_013400315.1 Bombycilla garrulus
AGGAGGCGGGGGGAGGCCGGAGAAGGGGCGGCCCCGTAGCTCGGCACGAGAACGCGGCAGCGGCCCCCGCGGGGAGCGGGGATGGTCAGCGCTGCCCTCGCTCCTGGCCGCAGGACGCACCTGCAGCCAGCGGGCGAGAGTCTGCTCTCGGGTGGGGTCCGTAAAAAAGGGAATGAACCACTGGACCAGAGAAAGACTGAGGTGGGAAGGGGGTCCCTGGGTCATGAGGCAGGGTCACTAGAGCCAGCTTCCCTTACTGGGGCCAGACGGCTTTCAGTATCTCCAAGGATGGAGATTCACAGCCTCTCTGGGAAACCTCACTCATCAATGCTCACTCACCCTGTGAGGACAGCGGAAAAATGTTTCCTGATGTTCTGCGTGAGCCTTCTGTGTGCGAGGTAGTGCCCATTGCTTTTGTCAGTGGTGCCCATTGCTTCTGTCAGTGGCCCAGCATCTCTTGAGGCCCTGCAAGCCTCAGGCAAATCCTTCATCTCTCCTCCACTTTAAGCCAAGCTGTATTTCTCTAAAGCACATCTGCCTCCTTAGCAAATATGAGTGTACCTTTTCTGAATTCAGTCCTTAGAGGATTTGCTTGTAGCTAGAACACATAATTTTGGGGGTTTTATACAGTCTTCCATATCTTCCTCAACACTATTTACTGTTACCTTTTTTTTCCTTTATTCAGTATGTTACAATAATTGAGTGTATAGCAATTAGCAACCTTCCCCCAAAAATGCTAAGAAAATAAATCATTGGACATGATTAAAAAGAGGTACTAGCTACTGTAGCAATCTTTTGCAGCATCAGTCACTTATTCCACTATAGTTTATGGCAGCGCAAAACTGCTATCAAACTTTGCACATGGTCATTGTTTTCTTACTGGCCCTTTGAACAGTAATGATAGTAAATGCAGGGCATGGGGTACATTCAGTTTTCTTTCAAATAAAAAAAGAATTCTCTCAACATAATGGTAAATAATATTTAAGGTTTGATCTAACAAACTTTGCAGACAGAATGATGGTTTGAAGTGAACTGAAACTTCATGAAGAAAATGTGTAGAGTGAAATGCACTTCACACCCCTCATGTATTTCCTTGAGCTGATGATTGGAAAGGATAATAATAAGAAATTAAAACCAGCCAACACTATCACTGACATACTTTGCTGAGGAATGAAAACTAGTCAGAACTTTAGTGTTCAGGGATGAAACTATCATAACTCAATCTACAGCAAAGCAATGAGTTTGTACAGCTACTTTTAAAATTTGCCTGATAACTTGATTTCTAAATAACTATAATAAAGCACATTTCATGTAACATCATAGGAAAAATATAAATCCCTTTTTTCCTCTTTACTGGCTATAAAAGATGCCCAGGGCATCTTCTCTAGGGTCTGACATCCTTTAGATGTCTCATTCAGGTCATGCTCCAAAATGTGTATTTAGTTGCTCCTTATGTTTCTCTGGCTACATGCCCAAGTTTGTCACCTCCCAACCTATCTGTGATGTTTTACAGATTAACAAGAAGGTGAGCTGCCAAGACAGACAGACACCTCTCTTGTATGCCACAGGCATGCAGTAGCTCTTCCCCTAAAACCACCCTTTGCATTACACCCTTTTAAAGTATACTCAAGTGGCAGAGTGAGCTTTTCCTGTTTACACTTCACTATAAAAAGACATTACTAAAATACTATAAAGCAAACAACTCTAAAATAAAGTATAAAGGTAGTAATAATAATAAATGTATAGTATACAAAATCATGTAATTGGCAAAACCCAATGTGCTGAAATAATTGCTAAAGATATTTTTAAAAGACTTGGTGACTATAGAATTTTCTATCTATAAACACTAAAGCAGGCAAAATAACTTCTTTCAACATTTTTTTGAGTGTAAGATATGGCAGAAAAGTAAATGTCCATTAAATAATAATTCATGACTGCTTTTGAGAAGTTGGATAATAAAAATGAGTTAATGTTCATTACATTTCAGATGAACTACTAATTACTTTTACAAAAAATGCTGAATAAAACTGAAAAGACATTGAGAATGCAGAGAAAGGCACTACAACAGTTAGGTGACTTGGAGATATTTAGAAAAATATAGATAAATTCTAGGATACATATTCAGAAAATAGCAACTGATTTGGAACATCTGTTTCATCTACTTTCACTCACATTTATCAATATTCTTGTGCAAGTACTCCCCTTAGAAGCATCTCTTGCAGAAGAAATAATATCTACCTAGAAGCCAGGAGGCTTTAAAGTGGTTCACACTTGTTTTCCTTCCCAAACAAGAGAATGAGCACATCCACCACCTCCCCCTAAGCTCTGACCTCAGCTGAAACTGTAAATCTTCCTGTGACACAGGGCCCTGATGGCACAATGGACCAAACAAGACACTAATGGGACACTTAATTGGTGATATGCAGCCTCAGCGGGGATTTGGCTGCACCCACAGCTGTGGCTGTCCCGCAATGCCAGAGCCCCAGCACCTCTCAGCCCCTCAGCAGAGATCAGACCTGGCAGCCACAGCCATTAAAACAAATTGACATTTTTGTTAATATTGCATAGTGTATAAAAAAACAGTGACTGTCATTGATAAACTCAGCCTGTACCAAGAAAAGCACTTTAAAAGCTCAGCGATCTGTAGTCAATTACAAACTGCCCCAAAGAGACATTGGGATATTAATTAGGCACCTATGCAAAATATCTGTAAAACACACTGGATCACCATCCCATCCAAGCTTCCTCAATATGCTTCTGTCCTAATTTTCATTCTTCAAGATAAATGTTTAAATGGGAGAATGAAAACAGACACAAAGAACTGAGGTGAGAAATCCATAAATCCTCATGGTATTTGGGAAGGCTGTCCTCAGTTTCTAGCCGACCGCATTATACAAATAATCTAATTGATTGCAATCTAGACACATCCTGAACTGCAGAAAACAAGTTTACTACCCTGACATTGACATCATCCCCCAGTTGTTTTCCTGGTTGTTTAAATTTTAACTGATACTTATTGATTTGTGTCACCAGAGAGAAGTGAAAAAAATTCATATTAAAGGAAAAAAAATTCCCATCTCAATGCTAAATATTAAGACAAAGCAAAATACTCCCAGGTATCCTATTTCTTTAACATTCTCATAGTTTGCTGAAAGAAACTATGTTGTAGGAATCCAGGTCAAACAGAACAAGGTCAAACATCTTCTATAAATGTATGTACTGTCCTAAGGAAATTCTATTTGTAGGGTTGGATTTATTATAAAATATTTTAATGGCTCATCTAAAGAACTGTGGAAGCAATTGCTTACTAGTTGTATTCCCTGAAAATTACTAAAAGATTAATTTGTGGCATTGGATATTCAGTGTCAACCTACTCTAAATACAGCCAGCCAATAATAGTACTCTGAATTTAATAAATGTATATTTTTCTTTTTATATAGATACACCTCATATGGTAATTTAAGAAGTAATATGGAAATTAATGTATTCCCCATGTTTTTCCATGTTTTAGATGTAACCGGTTGTATTTCAGCAAGCTTGCTTCAAGTAAACACAAATTATTAGACTGAAAATGAGGCTGCTTCAGAAAAATAATGATTTGATGATTCCTTCATGAAACCATACTTTTTTCAAGGGAAAAAAATAATCTTCACTTCCCATTTCTACTTCTATGTACTGAACCCAGAAGTCATAATTCCCTGGAATGAAGAACACAATAATTTTTATGGTGATTATTTTTTTATTATTGTCTATATTATAGATTAATTCCTAAAGCCTGCTTCAGCTTCTGAACACAAGATAAAAGCACAAATTTCCATAAAAGAGTTCTTAAACCCTTGTGTGCATTTTGGAGAGGATTCTCCAGGGAAGTTACTATGCAATGGTGATCTAAAGTTTCTTAACACACTCCCTTAACCTGCAATTAAGGAAGATATTCTGGGATTGGGACTGGAAAGGAGTTACTGTCTTTTTCTTTGTCACATCTTCTGTCAAGCATTGCCCACAGACTTCTTTTGTTGTCTACAGAAGGGATTTATTTTGTTCGTGATTGTCTTCAGAAAAAAAAACAATTCAGCTGCTGAGGTTTTTATGCTGTTTCATTATCTTTAACTTGCACTACACCTATCAACTATTAGGCATAACATATTAAAATTGTAATTCAAACTCTTTATGACTTCCCACTTATAAGAAATCTTTGTGCAATGTGTCACTACAAGAAGGGCAAATTGCTTCCTCTTACAACAGGAGGGAGTCCCCCACACCTCCCACATTGTATTTTTTTTCAGTGAGTTTTTGCGTCCTCTCGTGCCCTTAGTCTTCACTAGTCAGAGACAGCCAACATGTCAACAGAGAAGAAATACTTGACAAGGGCCTTAAAAAGAGTTAACTGAATTGTCTCCCACTCCAAAAAATAACCCAGTTTGAAAACCCAGCATTTATGTAATTCTAGGAAAACACAAAAGGAAAAATAAATACCAGTATTGGTTGGAGGAAATGTATTCTCCAACTGAGTTATTATTCAAGCAATTTCCGGTAATTTGTCCAGATTAAGCATCACTGGAATATACAACTGCTATTATTACTGAATAAAATCTTTTTTTTCCCTTTGCGTAAAGCTGAAACAATACACTGAAATGGTCATTAAAAACATGGCCCAGTTAGTGTAAAACAGGGTTTATGTATGAAAACTTGTAACATATTTGTAACAAGCTGCTATTGCCTATAATTTGCTAAATGTTAGGACTGTGCTGGCTGTCCTCATTCCCTACAGAGATAGCCATGTGCCAACTCCAGCACAGCATTTTGAAAGGGCAGATTCCAGAAATCTACAAAGTTCTTCACAAAGTAATGGCTGCTTTTGCTAATTCCCATCTTATAAAAATTCACTCTTCTTGACTTAATATTTTTTTGATCATGATCAAAGAATCATAGAATGGTTTACGTTGAAAGGGACAGTTACAAGTCATGTAGTCCAATGCTCTTGTGATGAGTAGGGACACCTTCCACTACACCAGGATGCTCAGAGCCCCATCCAGCCTGACCTTGAATGTTTCCAGGTTGAGACATCTACCCGTTCCAGAGTTTTATCACCCTTGTTATAAAAAACCTTTTATCTTACCTGAGCCTACCCTCTTTTGGTTAAAACCATTATCGTTTGTCCTATCACAACAGACCATGCTAAATAGTTTGTCCCTGACTCATCATGACCTTTGTCATGAACTCCATCCCAGGGCAATAGCTCCCATGCAGCATTGACCTTCAGTGCTCTCCTACTCTTCCTAAAGTTCCATGATATAACAATAATTCCTACATTATTTCTAAGTCTAGCAGTTAGATATAGGTTTTCTAAACTCTACCTTATTTAAATAATACATTTTGGATTTTCTGAACATCCTCTATTAAGCAGTCACAGAGAATGCAGTTACACTTTTCTATCTGCTTACATGGTAACAGTATTTTTTTCCATTTTCCCACTGCTTTTGGCATTTTCTACTATAAGGTCAACTCCACCCCAAATATCAAGCTAGGTACACAGTACAGATTTATACCAAAATAGCTTTGCTGACTGATACAGCTGTTCTGGGAGAATTCCCTAGTTGTCAGTGCAAGTGTAGTTATATCAGCAAAACAGGATTCCTCTAGAACTGCTTGTTTTGCATGCCCACCTTAGGGCTCATCTACTGGTACACAATTCCAGCATTCCTACGTGGGAATAGTGGTTCCACTGTTCCCATCATCTTAACAGTCTCTGCCAATGGGACTACCTTTAAGTAATTCAGCCCTTGTGGAAATAATTCCAAAATCTTGCGCATTTTCAAAGTATACAGATTTTAAGAGCTGAAAGAAATTGCTTTCACTACATTTCATTCAAAAACCCAACAAATTTCAGGTTCTAAAAATAAAATTGGGAAATTTTAACATAAAAATTGTTTTAAAAGGTAGAAATAGAAAAATCTGGGTTTTTTACCTTGGAAACACAGGCTGCTTTCAGATGTCTAGAGACACCAATTTTAGTTTCTTAAACAGTTTAGTTGGGTTGCTCGTCCTGCATTTGGCATTCTCTTCTGTATTAAACTTTCTTTAATGAACATAAAGGAAATCTATAAAAGTAACTCTTTTGCTTTAATGCTAATATTAATCACATGTGAAAGCTGTCTGTTCCTATTTAAACAAAATATATTTACTTTCCCCTCCACTGTTTATGAGAAAACCACAAAACCAAAATAAAGTCATAACTTAGCTGAATAACAAAAGGAGTTTTTAATGGGCTAGCGTGAAGCAACACAATGTAGATAGATCATAAGTAGCTAAAAGGTTGGAGAGAGAACCTCTACACTGCTGACTATTTCTGTTTTGATTAAAATAATTTCACATCTTTATGATCACAAAGCAATCTGCAAACCACAAGGTGTCTTACAGCTGGGCAAAAAGTATTACTTCATAAAGTTGCATCAGAGAGAGAAACCAAGAACAAAGAAATAAAAAGCTACATGCTTTTTTGAGGAAAGGAGTGTTGAGAAAGAAACGCACAGGAAAAAATATCAAGCAGTTTCAAAGGGCTAAAGGCAAGTGGTGGGGTTTTGTTTGATTTGGTTTGTGGTTTTTTTTGTTATAAATGGATACATTCTATCTGTTTCCTCTGTTCTGATCCCAATCCACCTTTTTGTCTCTGAGAGTGACCTTTAAAATTCATCAGGTCCATCAGCTTAGAAACAAGTTGTAGTTATTCATTTATATGCTCAAATTACATTTTTGCAGCTGCTTGTGTACTCCACCAAAAGTTTTCAGAATGTCTTAGAGGAGGACATTGTAATTAGTTTCAGACACTCTAATTTCATGGAACATGATTTGTTTCCCTTATAATTCCATCTTCAGTGGAGATGGGACAAAACCAGTACAGAACTATCGGCACTTAAGTGGCCTGTGGAGCAAGGTGTCCTGAACCTCTGTTGGTGCTGCAATCTGCTGATGTTACTTAAGAGGATATACTGCAGAAAAGCACTCTATGATCTTTATGTTTGTATTCTGCCAGAAAAAAAAAAAAAATACAAAGAACATCCTGCTGAGATGAAACGTGTTTTGCAAACAACATGTAAAATGACAACCATGTAAACAAGAGGGTGGAAAGCAAGGTGTGTACCTGTCACACATTGTTCTCTGCACTCAAGAACTGCAGTGTCTAAAGAGAACATAGTTTGCCAAGGATAGTGCAGGTCTGATTCAATATGTTTGCCTTTTAAAAGTAATATGTCATCATCAAGTGTCAAAAGCCTTGGTGAGTCCAAATGCCAGTGTTGAAGAAACATTTGTCTTGCAAGTCATTCAGGTAATTTTGAAATACCGTGTAGAAGGTTAATATATATTAAGCTGGTGTGATTTTGCAAAGTTCTGTGCCCATTAGGTTATCTGTTTTCTTGAGACCACAGATTACATTCATTGAAAACACTGTGTGCCAGAGTCCTGTACATTATTTCAGTGCAGAACAAACAAACAGGGTTTTCTGAGGCTTCTTTTGCTCTGCAAAGCACTGCAGAGACTTGCCACATCTCTTTTGTAAATCATGCTCTTTCAAACTACCTGCACTGTGTAGTCCGCAGGTAACCAGCTCCATCCATCAGCCAGCCTGGCTTCCAGGCTGGCTGTAACCATTAGTGGGTTATATCTACAACCTCATGGTTACCATCCATATGGTTGCTGCTAGCTGGAGGAGTGGAGTCTCTGAATGTCTCGGAGTTCCAGAATGTCAGTGGAAGCTACACTATTTTAATGAGGTCATAAATTTCCCTTCTTATGGGTGCAAATGTATAGGGTGCAAATACTTTAAATCTTAATGAGGATTTTACAAAGGGACCATATTCATTATTGAAACACCTTAATTTTAACAGTCAGCACTAAACTCACTGACTAGAATCTGAGTCAGTTGGTGGGCACCAAAATCTATCCAGAAATAACAATAAAAATATTTTCCAAGCAAAGTTTAAATATATTTTTATCTGCTGATGTCATGTTTATCTGACAAAATCAAAGATTTCAGTTTTATTTTGTAAGTTTTCACATTGTTTGTAATTCTGGCAGAGGAATGCATGCTGTTGTCATTAAACATCTCTCATTTCCATGGTGTTTTAGTCATAGCAGTATTTCTTCAGACATGCTCACACAATCTATGAATCCCAAAATGCCACTGCTAATGAAAAACAATTTTATTTTTCTCTTTCATTTGTTTATATCTGGTAATCCACAGCTATTTCTACATGAGCAAACAGAATATCACGACACATTCTGATGCACAGAATGTGTTGAGTTGGAAGGGACCTTAAAAATTATGTAGTTCCAATCCCCCCTGCTGTGGGCAAGGTCACCTTTCACTGGACCACACTGCTCCAAGCCCCATCCAGCCTGGCCTTGAACACTTCCAGAGGTGGGGCATCCTCTCATCATCTCTGGGCAGCTTGTTACAGTGTCTCACCATACTCTGAATAAAAGCTTTCTTCCTAATATCTAACCTAAACCTTCTCTCTTTCAATTTAAACCCATTACCTCTTGTCCTGTCACTACATGTTCTTGTGAAAAGTCACTCACCAGCTTTGTAGGCCCCCTTTTGGCTACTGGGAGGCTTCCACCAGGAACTAGATCATTTTGCTGCTACAGCTTCAAACCAGTCTCTAGCACCGCATCAGCTTGAAGTTGTAGAGCATCTCCAAAGATGTTCTGATTCAGGAGTTCAAATGGGCAAAAAATCACATCCAAAGTCTGTTTTGGTGTATCACAATATGGATTTGTCTAACTGTACCAACTGGACTCAGTGCCCTGTGTGATTTAACACTGTAATACAGTAGAACCTTCTCTCAGGTATGACACTAATACAGATTTAAAAATGCCAGGCAGGATTTGAATTGCAGATGTAAAACATGAAGTAATCTTGCAAACAACTTATTTGGCCTCAGAGTCACTGTGCTGCAAGTCACATTTCCTTAGTTAGCTGTTTGAAAGCCAGTTGGGCATACTATCACCATATTAATGAGTTCAAATGGGATTTGAAACACCATATATAGAGGCTTAATGTGTGTGCATAACCTGGAACTGTTAGAAACCTTTCATTAGCATGTGAGGCCACACTGGACATCATTTCACAGTCTAGCATTTCAGGACTGAGAGTAACAACAGTAAAATTTCATTGACTAAGAGTCTACTGCTACTGTTACTGTTGTTACTAATGCACTAGCTAATATTCATTACAGACCACATGTACTGATATAAAATTGGCCCAATGCATGGTGTATCATGCAAAATACTGAATAACTTAAGCTTCTTCACTTTTGCTGACCTTTAAGAAATAAATTCTACTTCTCCAGCTAGTAAGGTGCCCCTTCCAAGATTATCTAAATATATCATACTTTCCAAAGATCTCTCAGATACGAGGTTCATTATCTTCCATGTATAATTTAGGCTGTCACCTAAAGAGTAAATAACTGAAAATAAAAAGGTGAGCGGTATATAATTGATGTCAACCTCAAGATAATTTTGTTCATCTGCAAAACCACTTAGGAGCATAGGTTTGTGAATAATGTTCACAGTTTTGATCAATTTTGCCAGGGTTATACAATACTTGCTATTTGTGTTTCAGAATCTGGCTACTTTTTGCTGCATATTTAGTTAATGCTAGAAGAGCAAGAAAACTTGGACCTGAATATAGAAAACACTGTATGAACCCATAATTTGAGGGGTTTTTTTCTAAAAGAGTTTGCAATCTTAGTGGTACAGCAGATAAAAACCTCAGGCATAGAAAGAAATGGCACCAAATTTACACTACCCCCAGTAAATCAGCAGCAAAAACTTCCTGCCATCTGGATAATCTCCATCAGCATTGAATATTTCAAATGTACTAGCAAATAACATCCTACAAATCCTTTCATATGTTTCTATATTAGGAGAAAGTTTGTATCAACTTCCTTTTCACTAGTGTTATTTCAGAGTGGCATATTGAAGTGAGGATTATGATTATGATTTCCTCAGTGCAAGGGACACTGAAATGTATGCCTCTTTCTTTATCTCCTTGTATTAGCTTTTAAAAATAAAAGCAGCACCAGTATAATTCAAGAATTCTATTCTTTTTCGAGGGTCTCCATTGCTAGTGGTAACTCATCTAAGGACAAAGGTGTTGCTCTGGTTTGGAGAAGAAAAGAGTCTCTTAGCTAAAGAGAAAGGGAAAAAAAACAGCCTCCAACAGTTCATGCTGAGTGACATAATGTGTCCTTATGCAACAATGGACCCAACATTTTAGCCCCAACTCAGGTACTGGAAACTGCATCAGTGCTGGGTCTGGCCAGGCTAAATAGTTTTGCAGAATATGTCACTTGTTTGCCTGGAGTTAACTCAGGTATTTGTTATGCTGTGTGGCCATGATATGCACCAAGAGTCACCTCATTCCTCTTCTGCATACTAAAACCAGGAATCTCGTTTAAACCAGCTGCCTAGGCTGCCGGTGTGGTCAATGGACAAAAATCTGAAACAATGTGACTGCAATACCAGAGTACCAGCTCCAGCAAATGAATGGATTTTCAGTCCCATGGGAGCTAACAGCTAATGCTAACTGGAAGTGGAAAGCCTATAGGAGCTCCAATAGGAACTAAACACAGCCACAAAAGTATCAGAACCAAACCTAGAAGATGACAGAACCCCAAACAACTGACTCAGCTGGTGACTGTCAGCTATGTAAAAGGGCTTCTCAAACCTTTTTGGACCAGTAAAGGCACATCAAGATTTGAACTCAAGAGTGCACAATGATACAAAATACAACTTCTGACTCCCCTACTCAGAATCCCAGGGGCCAATTTACAGACAGATGAAATAAGCAGGGCACCTGCAGCCCCCAGTCCAGACTGTGGCTGCTCCTTTGCAGTGCACACCTGTGTGTCTGTGTATATGCACATGCATAATTATAGTCATACATAAAGAAATGCTATACTGTACTTATTCCCACCCACTTGTGTTTGTATCATAATTTGTACAGGAAAAATTGTAGGAGTTGATGCTGGACTGATAAAAGCAATCAGAGCAACAACCCAGCTGTTTGGCATATCTCACAAACAATGTAGATTTAGTTTGAAATATTCTTATATATAAATGATATGCTAAAAATAACATCCAAATAATCAACATAACTAAGTTTTTATTTAAAAAATGTATGCTTGTTACATCTTCCTCCATAAACTTCAGCCAAAGAGTACATAAGCTATTTCACACAGGATCTGAGAAATTTTCTTCCCACTACTTTTGGAGCGACCTTTCAGGAACTCTGGGTTCTCAGAACCCTAAAAATCAAGCCAAAAATTCTTTGTTTATTTCTTCCCTTCTACCCTGCTTCTTTTGTTTCAGAAACAAAACAAAAAAGATACACATTTTGTTAATTAAAATTCCTTATTTTTTCTGTATGAATACTGGCTATTGTTACTTTCTAAAATAATCCTTTGTGGATTTAACAAATGTCAGGATTCTGCACCAGCATTCTTGTTTAGAGAGCTCTTCATAATTCAATTAGAATAGAAGCAACCCACTAAGTTGAGCAAATGAGTTATTTGAACACTTTTTTTACATATGCCTATTAAGTCGTGCATCAAAAATAGTTGACTCTTTTCCTAATATTATAATGCAAGTCTTTAGTTATTGTTTTAATAAAGTTTAGTTAATAAACTTTAAATTTGCTCTATAGCTACTCTTCTTCAGTCTCTCCGTGTTTAATAATCTTAATATCTTTGTGTTTAGTTTGGGGAATATCTTTGGATTCAGGGTCATTTAATACACAGATGAGTTCAGTTCTGCATGCATGAAAAGAGAGAATGTTCTCTAAGAATGAATGTGACAAATGAGCATATGAGAACATTTTTTCCCTGTAAATATTTAGTGAATGCTTTAAATTTTAATTTAAACCTTATTTTACTCTATGAAATGTCATATATAGCAGAAAGGTACAGGCTGCACAGTTAAACTATTGGTGCCAAATTCTACTGAAGACACCTCCTATCTTTGCTTATACCCATGCGAATATGTAGCTACTCCATGAACCTCTCTACATTATCATTAAATTTGAGGTTTCAGGTAAGCACAGCAATCACTTGAGTTATGCACCTATTTGATTTAAAATAATTTATAATAAAAGGCAGATCATAGAATATTGTTTGTAGGAGAAATATATTATTGAGCTGTAGTAAAGATAAAATTTTTAATGAATTGTTAAGGTCTTTAACTGGGATGATAAAAAACAGCTTTCATATGAGCTACTTAGACTTTTGCCAAAAGCCATCCAAAATTTACAATAGATGAAGACTTCAGAGTGAAGAAAGAGACGTTACTTTAAAGACCTGAATTTCCCATGCTAGAGAAGTCATACAAACTTCTGGTTTTTAACATCCACACATTCTAGCAATCAGACTGCTTTTTTTTCAAGTCCCAGACCAGAGGCAAATATGAACAAAACATAAGAAAATAAAAATGGCCATATCAGGAAAATACAAAGATCCAATTATTCAGTATTCTCTGTCAGCATGGATAATACCAATGTCTAAGAAACATATGTAAGAAAAGGAAAGGATAGGAAGGAACACCTTTGTTTTGCTGACTGCTGGTTTAGAGGCTGAGTTGGACCTTTTAGTGTCTAATTGCTGTTGCTAGATCAAACCCAACTCATTTTTCTCATCTCTTTTTGAGCCAGTGTACACATTAGGTCCATGCAGTATCCTTTAGAATGGGTCCCTTAGTCAAAATTTGTACCGTGAAGTACTTCCTCTTGCTTGTTTGCCTGGTAATTGTCTGCAATACTCTAGTTCTTGCATTGTGGGAACAATGAATAAATCATTCTGTGGTCACCTTTTTCACAGTATCCCTGACTTTACAGGCCTCAAACACCTCCCTCAGTTGCTTTTTTCCTGGACTGAAAAAAATTCTGTTCTACATTCTTCATCATCCCTGCTGCAATCTCTTTGTACTTGCTTTAGCTCTGTGTCCTTTCTGAGGCTGTTGAGGCCATTAGAGGTGCATACATCAGAATAAAGATGTTTTCTGTGCTACTTTGTGATATTATTTTCCTAACTATTGTAGCTTCATATTTTGAGGGAAAGAAAGTCCATAGGAATTTGAGTGTGGAGACAAAACAGAGGAGAAAAAATACTAAACCACATCTTCAATTTGAGATGACTAAATAAGAAGTGAACTCTCTTATTTTCTTAACAAATTCTAAGCTGTAAAGAATGATAAAAATATTTCTTTTCTATTTTGCAAAGCTTTGACACATAAAAATCTGTGTTCAGACAGTGAGCAACTCTGAGTGTTTGAACTCAGGGTCCTGTGTCTCTTTCAGCACATAGTATTTGACTCAGGTACTATGCTTGCTTCATGCATCCAGCATGACTGAAGTGTATCAGATAATTCCATTTCAAGTTCATGTGTAATTGACAGACAGAAAATTATAAACTTGGACCATTTTACAAAATCAAACTGCAGAGAAAAATGGGAAACTTTTCTTTCCTTCCCAAGTAGGAAAGTCTTTGAGTGTAAGTAGAATTTTATGACAGGATTAAGGAAAATTAGTTGCCAAGATATTGGCAAACAGCTGAAGAGATCTGTCAGAGGAAGCCACCAAACTTGTCTGGAGAGAGAACTTAAATGTTAGCTGACAATAATATAAGTGAATGATAAAACAAAAGCAATTTCTTCCTAGGGCGCAGCCCAAGAAATTACAAAGATCAATATGTAAGTTGGAAAACACTCTAAAACACAGGAAAATACCTCAGTCTGTGGTTTGACATAAATTGTGCAATTAATTCCTGCATGAGACTAGGAGAAAGCACTGATCCTCACAGCCAAATTCACTTGGAAGGGGAAAAAAACATCCCATTCAGGATGGACAGATAAAAATGAATTATAAGAATGACTGTAGCCAGTTACCCAGAAAATCTGTGGCCCAAATATCATGAAGGAACCTGTAGACAAAAACCCTAATGCCTGCAGAGGGATGGTGATCCTAGTGAAAGTCCGCAGGGACATAAGGTCTGAATAGCCATTTACTAGCTCTGCACCCTAGAAAAAGGATTTTTGATATAGGCAAGTACAGGAACAGCCACTTGGAAGACAGATAATTTGTGCAGTAGTTTCCATTTCCAATTCAATATGTTCAAAGGTGGGGTTTCTTATTGAAGAGAAACAATTTAAAACAGAAAATTTTAACTGTGAAAGGAAACTTCAGTAATCTGAAGATTGGGAACATGGGGAAATCTACAACAATTGCAGGGGAAAATAGACTGAGGACACTGCTGAAGGCAGCTTCAGATTATGCTGGGAGGGTTACCTTGTGAGACTTGAAGAGCTACTGAAGAGTTCAGAATTTATCCTTTTGGATTGGGTGAAACTAGCAGAGAATTGTACCTATTTTTATTACAGAGACCACAGAGGCTTTGGTTATATTTTGGACTCCTAACCAAATGCCCAGAGAACACACATAACATGATATTGTAGGAAGTCTGACTTTGTATTCAACTGACTAAAGCTTCAAGTAATGTGGTCATTGCCTTTTCCACGGCCCTGAGTCCCCAGTCCATGTTCCCCGAGGTGCAGGGAGGCAGGTCCTTTCAGCTGGTACCCTGACCAGCTCTGCCTGCCAGCTGAGGCAAACTCTTGGGACACAGATCCAACTACTACACTTTAAATCACAACCTCCAGTCACTCTGAGGCAGTAAAAGAGGGAGTCTTTGCTCAGTAACTGAGGTTTAGCTGCTCTGACAACAAACTTTTTTTTCTGCAGTGCTTTTGCAGGTATCCTACCTGTGGCAGAAGGCTTGGAATTACATTATTTTTAAGGTGCCTTCCAACCCAAACTATTCCATCATCCCATGATTTTATGATTTTCTGTTAATCAGACTAATATTCTGTTTTGTTTGCTTGTGCTTTCTCACTATGGTCCTACATACTGGTGTCATATCCAAGGTTACTGCTAGAAGGCTGTTTTACCTACACAGGAAGGCTGTTCAATAAGACAGTATCATATCTTTGATTCACAGTTTGAACTCAAACATACAAATTATCACACAAAAGCTACCTAAACACTTTTGTATTAGGAAGACTTAGGCATTTTGTGTCATGGCTACCTCAAGAATGACCTCCTCCTTTTGTAATTACTCCACTGGAGAGTGTCAGCTGTAGCTAATCTATCAAACAGAAAAGATGCTAAGAACAGGTTAGTTTTAGAAAAGCATTCTTCACTTGCTACTGTATTTCTGCTTAGAAATCAGGAATCACTAAATTTCAGGGGAGTCTGTGAACCTTTCCTTCTTCCTTAGGATTTAATTTTTAGAAACAACACTGTATGAAAATCCTTTAAGAAAAAGTAAGAAATTTGTGGAAGATCATAGTAGTAAATAATATTTGGTCTCTGAGATACTGTATTTATAAATCAACTATTTTATTAGAGAGGATCCTTTAGCCTCAGTTTATATCAGGTTCATTTTGAATAAAAAATCCGACCCAGTACTTTCATTGGGCACTGGAGGGGGTGTCAGTCCAAAACACATGGAAAGGACGGGAAAGGACTTCTTGGGTCATTGGAGCTGCAGGTCCCTTGCTGCAGGACTTTGGAATCCATGAGGTTTGAAAAGACTTAGCATTTGCAGGTGGCCACATCATTATTTTTCAGTCACTCATCAAAATGCATTAAATGTTTTGTGCCACCTGCCCTGCTTTCCTTGTACTTCCACAGAAGTGTCAAAGGTGTACTAAGCCTCTGTTTCTTTGCCACAATCCTGGTTAGGAAGATTAACTAGTGAGAATATGGGAGGAAACAGTCAAATGCAGATTAGCTGGGGTAAGAAATAATGATGCTGAGGTAAAATAATATTAGCATCATAAGTGCTGAATATGACAAATCTGGGTAAACAGTCATATGAAAATCAGGTTAACAGATTTCTAAAAGAGCATTGGAGTTCAATAGCAAGGAACACATCTGTTCTTCCTTGCAACTGAGATTCTTTCAGTGACCTTTTCTTTAAAAAGCTGCACTCTCAAGAATATACATTTATTATTATTTAACATTTTATTAAATACATCTGCAAAATCAAAAGATAATGTACATGCTCTGAATGTTTAAATGATGAATTTGAGAGTGGAATGAAGCTGCATTCCTGTTCCTTTTATGGTTCTCAGTGCTGGCGATTTATTTTCAGAACAAATAAAAGTAACATTGTAATTATCCTTTTATGCTAACAGTTTTGGTATTGTATTAAAATTGTTTTAAAAGGAACACATGGCATTCACTGGCATAAACACTTGTGAAATCACTCCATTCTGCTTATGCCTGCTTCTCCACTGATATAATTTTCCATCAGTCAGTCTATAATATATTTCTATTTCTGCAAGTTATCACTTTTATGAGTAAATAAAGTATTGTTTGACAGAATAGAAGGAAACAGAGAAGTCCTGATCTATATTATTAGGATCATATTATGTAATTAATTGCCACAAAGCTTGTTAATTCTAATTTAATATGACCCGATGAAGTAAAATACAATAATGTTCAGAAAAGTATCAAAACATTGCATGTTAATAGTTGGGTACAACTCAAAAGGAGCTTGGTTTTCTGGCATTATAAGACAAAAGAGGGCACAAAAAAGACTGTATGAAAAAAAGGTTAACTGACGTAATGTTAATGCTCATCAGATGACATGAATGAAGGTTCAACATTCATTCACGAAGTGGGAAGAGCACTGGGTGTGCAGATAACCACATTTCTATCAAAACAGCCGGGGAGCCAATGATGTAACAGAGGTGCAGGTTGGGCAGAATAATATTAGTACACTCTACACATCAACCATGCACAGGACTTATCTTCCAATAAAGGTTAAATTCCACTGAGCTTGTCCCTGTCTGACAAACTTATATTAATTTCTCCATCACTGAAATAGTATCTCCCCAAAATTTCTTTTCTGAAAGTTCGTCTTACTTCCCTTGTTGAACGTTAATAATCTAAATATTTTTTTCCATGACGTATAGTGCTGTACATGTGTATGTAAACAGCATGAGTGAGAAAGAATAATCATCCTGTCTTCCCACAGTAAACATTCTTCATTTCCCCTCTTTTACTTTTTTTTAATATTTTTTTTGTGGAGACAAAACACTTTGTTCACATGCTCCATTGTTTTCTATCCACTGAACAACAATGTAACCCAAACCTAAGGGCCTAAAACTGTAAAAGAGATATTTTTTTACCCCAAAGAGAGGTCATTTACCTAGTTTATAAATATGCAAGGCTGCGTTTTGTAATGGAGAAAATGAATTTACTCAAAAATTATGTATAAATAGGTATGGATAATACAGTCCTTGACATGGTCTACCCACAGCAGTGAACATAATTTTCTAGTTTTTTTCAGTCTAAACACTATGTGTGCATCTAGCTTAGCTATGAGAGTGAAAGGAAAAGAAGTAATTTGATGAGGAATGAAACTCAGTTAGGACAAGAGGATGAATCATGAGGGATGGTGATATTCAGGACTCTGAGGTTAAATTTATGGATATAAAAAGGGAGAAAGTCTGTCAGAGCAGTAGGTAGGGAAAATTATTTTTAACTACCAAGTACATGAGGGTTTGCTGACAGACAGGAGAAATCAAAACATGCTGGTCTGCAGGACAGAGCTGTGTATAGAGCACAGAACTCTACAGTACAACAATAGAACTTGAATACTGCTGGGAAAAGGTGTTACTGTGAAATAGTGCTTACCCTAAAAAAATTAATTGTTTGTCATTTTCTCTACAGGAAGGCCAAAACTAATCTCTTTTTGCTTTTTGAGATACCAAGTCTCATCATTCCTGCATCTGCCATATTCCATCCTAGTAAAAATAAGTACTCTGCACTTATGAAGCTAAGCAAGGATCTACAATTAAGTCCTGAAGAAAGTAACAGGAAAAAACAGCTCCAGGAGTAATCAATGGTGGAGACTTTAATTTAATTTAATTTAATTCAATTCAATTTAATTTAATTTTAATCATTCATTCAATTGATCTTCTTCCTGGCTTAAGGCTTAGGCTTTTGCAAAACAAAGCTTTGGTGTGTTTTCAATCTGGTAAAGAATGGGTGGAAGTAATAGTCACCATTAAGAAATCATTTCCATGCCTTCATGTAAACCTCACTCTTCTCTCTTGGAGAACTTCTATGGCCTTCTTCACTCATGACTGAAGTGTATTAAATTTTGCACATGAACTGCATATGGAAAGGGATCCATAGATGGTCCCTGAAGCTGTCTCTTGACAGATAGAAGAAAGAAATCCCATAACCTTTTAATGTCAATTTATTGCAAAATAAACTGAAGAAGTATGACAATACAGATGAACTTGCATGGAAGATTCAGAAATTAAGCTGTTCCTTGGCTTCCAGAGAAAGCCATAGCATAAGCATAGGCACTGTTACATGGTGACTTTATCATCACGTCTCTGTTTGGAAGATGGGATTGGAGTTCAGTTAGAAAAATGTCTATTGTATATATAGAATATATCACTTTTCATCAAGAGAATGACAGAAATTAGAAACAGAGAAGTCTCTTAATCCAGCTACCCACTGCCAGTGCCAGAACCAGTTTGTACACTCTCAGGAAGCCCATTCAGGAGGGAACAAAAATTCTATAAGCATGAAGCTGTTAGTTTCTATATGTTGCACAAATTGCATTTTTAAAAACAACTCAGCCTTTCTACAATATACAATATACTATTAATTGTTATGTTAGGAAGACATTAATTTACTGGCTTTACTTACATACACTTGGCTTTAAATTTGGCTGAGAGCCCAGTTCATGGCATAGCTCCTCAGAAAGACACTGCAAACTCCATGACCGACACCCAAGCCAACTCACACATTCAGCTGGCAATTCTGTGCTCAGCCCAGAAGGGAAAAGTGATGGTGACAATGAAAAAAAGCTCCATTTGTGGACTGAAGTATGACACCAATATTGGTTATCCTGTCCTGATGCACCAAGAACCCAGCAGTGCAGCCAGGCAGGGTCACTGGAGCTGCCCAGCACAAAGGCCAGGGATGTAATTCCTAGGCAAACCCTAGTGAAAGGTTCTCACACAGATACCTGCCTGCCTATGTGGACATTCTTCTCCTCTACTTCTTTTCAACCTATGAAACATTTTTATTTACATTCCATGGTAGATTGAGGTATTAACTTCCTAGGGGTTTAATGAAAACAAGAAGCCCCAGCTCAGGCTGGACTGTGCCTGGACCATTTGCACAGCTTGTGTCCCACAGGAGGGCAAGAGGGAGGGAGTGAGAGACCTGCATGGAAGTAGGAGGTTTGAATAAGGACTGCCATGTGCTGAATAAGAGCTGTAGCCTCCAATGCTTCTAATATTTGTAGAAAAAACTGAAGTTTGGAAGAAATAAAAAACTTAAAATATGTACATAGAAAATACATATATATGTATATATGTGTACTCATTACAAATCCGTGACAGAAGTGTGTACTTCACACACAGGTGAAGTAAATCAGGTATGTTTTGAGACTGTTGAATCTAAACTTTTTTTTCAAAGAATTATATATTTTCTGTTTTTCATTATAAAATTAAAAAAGATATTTCAAAAAAACACCTCAGGGTCATCTTAAGGTAACACAAAAATCCAGATGAACTTTTAAATCAAAATAAAAAGAGAATTTAACACAGCTATCTTATTTTTTAATGTGTTGAGGATGGCTTTGTGAAACTATAATCACATTTCCTGTCCCCAACAAAGCAGTGGTTTTAAAATACTATTTTTGCTTATAAGAAACAACACTTTTTTATTATGAAATTTATTTTAATGTTAATTATTTAATAATTAATATTAGAATCAACAGGGGATATATTAACAACAAATATTTACTGAGCCCAAACAACAGCAGAAAGCTAATTGTCTTACAAGGAATGGGGAAGAAGAAAGCATAACACTGAGGAAAGAAAAGGAATTGTTCTCTGAGTTGATCATGTACTCTGCTTTCTCAGGACTGCCCTGGTCACTCCAAGCAATCCTACACAACTGTCCTTCACAAAAGCTTTCCTCTTTTACTATAATTTTTCCCAGCCGCTAGTCTTCCTCTAACTGCCTTGTTCCTCATTCCCACACTCTAATGTGCAGCCAGAGCCATGCTGTCATTTAGTCCCCTCCTGTGTGTGCCTTCTTCTCCCTCTTTCACTGATATAATTGCTGAGTTTCTCCATACTCCACTTCCCCCACCTCTTGACTTTCTCTCACATTAAAGTCCACATTGCTGCCTCCTGCTGTGGCTCATCCTCATCAATCACTTCTGCTCTCAGACTGCAGCTCGTCTTTGTTGAAAGTCTTCTCAACAGGCTCCCTGCTACAGCCAGTGACCCCGAGCCCTTCATCCTGGACCTGAACACTTGTACTGAACAGATACACCTTGCCACCTCCCTATAATGTCAGTATTATCCTATCATATTAGTAACATCCATTCATACTGATTTAAGACCCATGTCTCAAAGACGTGTTGTCACAAAACAGAAAAGTTTCCTCTTAATACTTTTAATTATTAAGTTTTTTTCCTAGAATCTAGAAAATTCCAAGGTCACTTTTTCATGCCTTATATCATGATATCATGTAAAAGATACTTACTGTTGGTGAGATCCAAACTCTCTGTGCTGAGAACAAAAAAGCAACCAAATATGTTCCCATCATTGGTGTTCAGACACTGGACAGAAATGCCATAACTCAGGATGAGAGATAGAGAAAAAGCAGGACTTGAGGGGCTGAAGGTAGAACTGGAAAATGCAGTTACCTCTGCTAAAGGGAAGGAACTTAAGTGACCTGAACATGGCTAACTATCTACAAAGTATTTTCATATGGAAACAGAACTCATGCCAAAAATTTAAATAGAAAATAAATTTAATTTATTTTACCTGTGTGATCACTGACTGTGATTTCAGCCACTTGTTCACACCAACATATGTGTATGTAAAAGAATAGAATTATGAAACACAAAGCTATAAATCAGAATAACAAATGTGGAAATAGAGGCTGCAATAGGATTTATATGTAGGTACTTATTATGAGCACATTGCTCTGCCATTTACCTTATTCTCCTCAAGTTAATTATTTTTGTGGTCTGCTTATTCATATGTAGATGAAATTAACCAAGGCATTATAAAATTTTAAGGAGTTATGGACAGTGCATGCAGACAATTAAATCCATCATGTAGGGGTGAGTGCACAAAACTAATTTTCTCAGGCTATGTTTAAAGTACCAGAGACTGTGATCATTTTATTTATCCATAGAGATATAACCTTAAATGATCATAAGATTGAGAGCTTTAGAGGTCTTTCCAGGAGACCTTCAGGCTCCTCTCCACATATACTGCATACTTTCAAATGCCAAATGAATATTGTATGACACTGAAGTCAAATCAAATGACAAAAAATTTCTTTCTTAATCCTGAAGAGCTTAGAATATGCAACTTGGACAAAATTGACACATGCTTAGATTCATCTCCCCACTGAGAAAAGACAAGCATCATTGTAAAATCTAGGATCCAGCTTTAACCATCTGAAAAAAATTAATTTAAAAATTGCAAGGAATTCTTTTCCCAGTAGGGTAGTGTTCAGCAATTCCTATAATCAGCCAACACACTGCATGAAAGCATTTGCTTAAATGGAACAGCAAAGGGCATGCTTGTTAATGACTTCTACTGAGCACTGAGACTTCATAAGAAAGCTGTTGTGATTAATTTGTGTACTTTCATGCAGCCTGTCCTCTGATGGGTGCCTGCTGCTGGCACCTGGCTTTGGCAGCGCAGTGAGAGAATGTGAGGAGACTCTCAGCCTGCACACTGCTGAGAAGTGATGCTTTTAAAGGTAACTCCTATGGCAATATGGTCTTCAGCCAATGATGGAAAGGCACAGGGAACAGTTCTGCCCAGACTTTATGTGCATTATTTAACTGCCACAGGATACTTAACTAAACCACAAGATACTTAACCGCAATTAATTTTCTAAGCTTCCCGGTATTTCTGTCCTTTTCTTGATGAAGACATGACTTTGGCTATTGATTAGGTGGCGAAGTTAAATCACAAAGCATAGCACACCAGTGACAGAGATGAAGAAGATTGATCTAGTTCTTGTACCTTAGTGGTCCTACTGAATAAAGACACCAGAAGAGAAACAGGGTTGCTTGTGTGTGAAAAGTGGATTCACATGCCTCCATCCCCTTTGTAAGGGTCAGAATTCCTCAAATAAACTACGAACTTAAGTGGAGCTACTCATATGCTTATCAGTAATCACTGTACTTAGGTAATTTCCAACATATATAAATATCATTCAACCTCAGAAATAAAATCAACCTCAGAATGTCTTCAAAGCAGACAGACAATAAAAATTCTGCCTAAACGTTTTTCTTCCTTCAAAGGAAAAATTAGGCAGATTCATACAAACCAATTTTATTCGCATCCCCTGAATGGGAGCTCAATTTTCAGTCACTAATGCAACTCATGGCATACACAGATTAGGAACAGAAATTTTCCAGTTACCTACAAACCCAAACAAGGAACGAACCAAATGCTTGCTCTGTAGGTCTGTCCAAGAACAGCAGGGAGGTCAGCACTGCTGGTGAAACAAGAGGACATAGAAACTGGGAAAGAGTGACAGAACAAGGAAAAATAGCTGGTAGCAGGGAGAAGTTCTTTGTCGTGTCCAAGAAATAGAATGCTTTGGTGAAGCAGGCAATGCTTCTCACTAAATCTTCAAATTCAGTGGTATTTTTCTGAGGTTCATATAGTATAGCATTAAATTGGCAGCACCTTAACACTGAAGGTAAGACACAAGATATTATATTAATTTAAAATTAAAAAAAATATTAAAGACATCCACTTTATAAAAAAATCCATACTGCTGATAACTATTCATTAATTCAGTTAATTAGAGGGAAGTAATTTTTTCCTTCACAGTACAAATTTGTTCTTGACAGGTCTTACTGAAGCAAATAGTAACCAGAACAGTACTTATTAGTGTGAATATTTTCAATTAAGTCTCAACATGATTTCATAGACTGAGCTAAAAATAATTTTTGCTGGCACCAAATTCTAACCAGACAAGGGCAAACCCAAAATATTAGAGTACTATAGTTACAAAACTAAATAAAATCTGATTGTAACTTTCGGAGTAGAGATTTAATTAGCATAAGAAAGCATATCTAGTTTAACATTTCATATTGTAATGAAATGACCATGACAGTAAAAAATTCAACACCATTCACACAAGCACTTGCAGGCATAGAAAAACTCCTAAAAGTAGATATAAAAGAACAACCCCTCCTCCCACTGTTAAGGAAACAATCTTTGCTTACTTTACCAAAAAAATGTAAGACTGCTTAAAAAATATCTCTGAAAGGATCCATTTATCTTATATAGATAGACAAAGAACCACACACAAATTTATTTAGGTGATAAGGAAAAAAGTATTTTTTTTGCATTTGTTAAGGGGCAATTCACCTTTTCCTAGATAGACTGCATTACAAATGGTTCGCGAACAACTTAAATTTTTTCGTCCTTCTATGAAATGTTCTCAATGACAATTTTTTTTCCCTGATGAGTTTAACTGAATTCACATAGGCCTAACAGTATTAGAGAAAATTGTATCACTTTGTTCAAGCAACACTCAAAAGGCAACAACAAAACCTGTACTGACATTTGAGAAAAAACATAGAGGAATTCCACAGTTGTAAACTACCAGCATATAAAATACTGTATCAAAAATACACAGTTCACCACTGCACTCCTTGAGCCAGATTCTCATGTTTCCACTAGATTTAGATGCACTTGGGATGTCTTTAATCTATCCATTTCCTTAGTATCCATTGCCAAACCATTTGGTATTTGTAAAGTATAAGGATGTATTATACTTTCTCAAATTAAAAAAAATAAAATTAAAACTTTAATCTGGAGTTCCTCCAATAGCATAATTAGGCGGCACAATGTACAATCCAGAAGGACAGAAAAATAATTTCACAAAATCCTTTTTGTTGTGCTAAAACAGAAAGTAGAGTATTGACAAGTTTTAGGTTTACATTATGGCACTCCACTGACTTCTGCGAGTCTCAGGCAATTTCCATTTTCTGTTCTTTTCCTATCTTCCCCTGTGTTTGTCTAACTTCTCTATATAGACTGCAAAGTCACATATGAATGAAAAACAGTTTAGTATTGGAAACAAGTTTCTAAAATTCACAGGAATCTGTCACCTCATTCCAAAGTAAAAAAACCTGGAAAATCCTGCTCATAGCCCAGTGGTGCATAAGTTCCTCAAATTCAGTATTTTTATCTTCATTTTCCTTCTAACTTTGATTTTGTACAAGCTGAGAAACAACTGACTTGCCACCATGGAGATGGCAGGGCCCTATCCTACACATGAGCATTCAGAAAACACAGGTCCTGCACATTCTGCCTTAGGGACAGATATGGCAAGCTTTTAAAAATGCAGCCATAGAACCTGGCTCAAGAAATTTAGTTTCGACTGCTGCTTTATTTTGTCTGTAGAGAAGCAGAGACCAAATGTCTCTCCCATATTGCAACTAAACAACATGTATCTATGATTGGAGATCTGTGTTCAGAGCCCCTCCATCGCTGAAGGAAAATACAGTTTCCCATTTTCTTGGACAGTACCTGGCATACACCACCTAACAGCTGAGACGGGCTATTTTGCAAACAGAAGTTTTTGCTAGAGCCCAAAAAGGATGACTCAATATGACAAATAAAGCATTGGTAAGAGACTTGACTGTAGGCCAATAGGGTAACTTGATTGTGAGCAAAAGGTTCAGCTTCCTGATCAAACAGTTGCTTGTGTATTCATCAATGGTACACTTAAATAATTTTAAGTTACTCTGTTAATATAATTTCTCCTGTAGATTTATCTGTTAAGAGTTTACTGTTAGTGGCACATGTAAGTTCTGGGTGATAGGATCATCACACTTGCTCCGTGGAAGACAAAGCCAGTCTAAAGAGACTGGAGATGCACTGTGAGTCACAGCCCAGTTTATTACACACAAAGTACCTGGAAATATGAACAGCACAGCTGCATTCTCAGTACCTGCATGATCTCCCACAAGCTGTACATCCTGTGGGGTGTTTGAAACCAGAAGTTCTGTAGCTTTTCCCTCCCTGTTTTATCCTAAGGAGACCACAGATTGCTCGTGTGTGTTACACAGCCCCAGCAGCCGAAATGGACAGCAGGACAGTGCAGCCAAACTGAACTTCTTTAGGACAGCAACATCCATGTAATTGGGATACCAGTCGAGGCCAGTTCTGAGTTAGTCTGCACAGCATGCCTCTATTACCACCTTCTCTTTTGAGGCTATTTTCATGATTTTTTACTTTCAGGCAATTATTGTATGAATTCACTTCCGTACTTAGGAAGAAAATTCCATTTATCGAAGGGTTATTAATAGTATTGATAGCATGGGTGGTGTTAAAGACATAAATTATATATTAAGATACGACCTGCCAAAAAACATTTAATATTACATTCCATTTAAGTACAAGGAATGAAATCCTGTGTTATTATGACATGTTAAATTAAAAAAACAAACATGCAGCCTTAATGAATCTGTAAATATAAGTCTAATATTTATTTATTTATTTTTGGTGTGCAAATGATGACTCTGTTCAACAGCAAAGTACTACAGCCCTCTTCCTGCTGGCCTGTGGAGATGTGAAGTAAATTTCTCTTCACAGCACAATGTTATTTACTGACAACTGTTCACAGAGCAATGGATAGATGAATATTGTACTTCAAGAGTGATACAAAGAGTGTTCATTGAGGTGGCTATGTACGAAACTGACAAAACTAGAAATATTATTTAAACTTTGGAAAAAACCTAACTGCATTTTCTTCCTTGAAGTATGTAGCACATATATACACAGAACTGTAACTACAGATAAGTAGCCCAGACATTTCAGGAAAAGTGAAAACTGAATCATTGCCAAGGTATGAGATTGCCCTATAAAGTTCTTCTTTTCACTCTCAAGTTTCAGTAGAATGAAATCAAAGCCCTCTTTCACAGAATAATGAACAAGAAATTCTCATATACCATATGTTAACTAAGGGATTATAAAATTCCAGAAGGAGTTTTTAAATGGAAATTTTATTAAGGAAAGCCTAAATTTTTCCTTATGTAACAACACAAAAAACCCAAAATCTTGTTTACTGCAAAAATAGAAATAAAACAACATTATAGTTTGGGGTTTTATATGAGATGTATATTTTTTTAAGCAAGGATCTTATGAGAATTCTTCTTCTCAGAGAAAGAAAAATAGTTTAGCAGTATCCTACATTTCTCTCTATTTTTACCTCTAATTATAGACAGAAAAAAATCTTGTGGAAGGTCAAGGTAAATGTTCTGATCTCACTTAGAACTTTCTCCTTTTCTTCCCATTAATAATGAGTTCAAGTAGTAATATAAGAAATTTTCTTTTTAAGTAAAGAAATGCAGAAAACAATTTTTTAATGATAAGTAAGGATTTTTAATATAATAAATACCTACAACCAGGGGGATTAGTTTTATTTCTACCACAGGCAGAAGGAAATCTTACAGGTATACACATCACTGAGTTGATAACTGTATTACAGAAAAGTTTGATGAGTTATTTGTGAGGCAGTATGGCTCAGTTTGTGTACATGATCTGCACCTTTTTCTCCTAAAATGAAGCCTTTTGTTCTTACTCCCTAGTCTTACCACAGGGCTTCCTTCTCATCTGCCTGGAATTTCTCCTCATATACGGCACAAGGTGTCTCCCACACTTTGTGTATGAGAAATGTCTTCCAGAGGACTTCTATAAGATCATAGCTAGAACTGGCTGGAGTTCAGTTTTGGCATCTCAACTCAGTGTTTGTTTTCACTGCATCTATCTCTCAGAAAAGCTTTGTGAACATGTGAAGAATCAAATATACACCTACTTACTCTACAGAAAATCTGTTAAGGAGAGCTTCATAAATTCTGTACTACCATATCTCCTTTCCTAGTCTTTTCCCACATGTAGAGGAAAACAACAGAATTTAATGACATTTTAAAGCCTTTTTCATTTGCAGTTAGAGTCTCTTTATTTATTAGCATACTTTTCAGAGTTTATTTAGTAAAAGCTGATTAATGCTCTTGGTAATATATTAATTATAATGGTGCTTTCTCTTTGGTAAAGGATTCAGTTCACAATTCTCAACTAATGAGTAAGATAAATTTGCCCTAATCTCTCGTCAACTGCTAATCCTATATTTCTATCAATGTATTATGTGTAAATTTTGAAAATAAATCAGATTACACATCAACAGTAACGATGCAAGTGTAATGCTTCACATTAAAGCAATCTATTACATTAGCAGTCTCTCTGGAATAGGAGAGGAAATAAACACCCAAACAAATGGCTTGTTTCAAATTGCCTGTATTATATATATATATGATTTAAAAACATTAAAATACAAGTCCAAATTAAAAGTAGTGGATGATAATTTAAGTTGCAATTTTGACCACATAAATTAATTCTAGGGATAGAAAATAACAATGTCTAGTAAGTAAACAAATACACTGTAGTAAACTTTATGGTTACCATATACTATCTCACTTTAGACAATGAAAGGCAATCAATGTAGTTTCTCCTTTAGTTACCACAATTCCAAGATATTAAGCACACTCTTTTTAATAGGAACCACATTGACTATATGTGTAGTAGAAGACTATTTTTAGATAAATCAAATTTTGAATTGAAAAATGTGAAGTTCTATACCACACCAAGACCAACGTTACCAATAGATTCCCCTCAAATATTCCATAAGTTGAGGAAATTTCTCTACAGGCTACGTCATTGGTTCCTAACAGACATAAGTGGAACTGTTCTGCTTATAAGTACAGCACTTCAGACTGCAGTTTCAACATCCTACAAACTATACAAAACCCAAAATTTGGTTTTAAACACAAATAAAATAAAATCTCAATCAAACCTTTTGCTCTGAGACCTGATTTTCTTTCATTTCTTCTAAGATATAGGTGTGAAATATCAAAATTTCTAAATACTTTAATCTCTTTTCACTTTGGACCTCTCCAGAATTTGTTAAAATGCAAATGCCTCATTTTGATAAAAACTGTTAAATTCACACAACATCAACCACCCTTTTGTTGGCACAGAATCAACTGCTGTTTTTCTTTTTCCTACAGAGAACTATAACTTCAGTAATATATGGAGAAGTTTAAGCCCCGCAAAGTAATGAACGATGTCAAAAGATCTCATAACACCGTCTCAAAGTTCCACTTTTCCAGCCCTGTAACTTCATGCCACCTATGGCATCCTAGCAAGAGTTCTTAGGTTTCATGGAGCAACCTGTTGCAGTAAAGCAAGTGTAGCTCAGGCAGCATCAGTGCTGCTATGTTGATGTGTGCAGGAGCGTGGCACCCTAGAGCAACACTCTCCAGAGACACATAAGGGCACACTGATTTCTAACCAAACACAGTTACACCTCTCTGCAGGCATTTCTGCTCTGGTCTCAAGTCATGGTGTCACATCCTTTTTTCACCTCTTTTAATAGATTCCATCTATTGTAATCACACACCCACAGACACGACGGGACCCTGTACAGGTGACCGAACATACATACACGTTTCAGCATATATGATCCATGGAGTTCCCCAGATTCTGAAAACATGCATTAAACTGCTTTGGCTGTTGGTTATAATCAGCCTACAATAACAATAGGTTTTGGCTAACTGAAGACAAGATTAAATATTTACCTCACTGAAAGAGAAATGTCAGCTAAATAAGGGAAGTGAAGGCACCCAGGTATCTGCCTGCCAGACACAGTGCTTGTACATTGAAAGGGATGCCTAAGAGTGCAAAATTAGAGGATGGCAAAGATTTTACTCATTAATGAAATATAATTGAGGATTAGGTCTGCATCTCTATGGAAGTCTGATCATCAGTTCCCTCAGGGCTGACTAGCAGGAAAACAATTTCATTCCAGATATGAATAGCTAAGCCTGTTAAGCATTGCATTTTGCATTCTATTTTCCTCTGTAAAGAATGCCATCTTTTCCACAAGGAAGTATGCCTGTGGAATCAGGACCTGAATGTTACAACATAAACTCCTTCTAACCCATCAAATGTTAGCTTATAGAATTGATAGCTTGACTCAAGAATAGGGAGTATACCTTCAGCTATTTTTGGAGCACTGGAAAGGTACAGGAACCAGAAATAAAATAAATTCTAATTTATCTTGCTACCTTACTCTTCAGTATCTTGTCAATTACTGGTCTTAAGTAAAAGCTACCTCAAGAAAAATTACTTTTGTGTCATGCTCTTTACCCATAAAACAACTGTTCTTACTTGAAAAGGACTACAGACCAGAATAAAAAATACATTTCTGTATCTATTTTGAGTGTCAACTTCTTAGCACTATGACAAATAACAAGAAAGAATATAAATATAGTTTGAAAAGGCATTTAAATTTGACCTTATAAGGCATCCATTGTAAGTCTGATGCACCGTCCTGAAAACAGTTATGATGACCTACTTTCAGAAAATCTCCTGGCATAGATTTAGTTATAAAATATGAATGAAGAAAACCACTGAGGTAAAATCATTCTTTACAAAACACTTGAAAAAAGCTGCAAAGATACAGATAGCAATTTCTACACTGATTTCCATATGAGCACACAGCTTTCTACAGAAGTAGTGTTATCTTCTGATATTGGTCTGCTTTTTCAAGCCTGAGATGTAAGGTGATGCTTAGCTAGCCCATTGAATGATATAATATCTTCAGAAAGTACCTAAGAAACTTTTATACTTCAACCAGTTTCTACATGGTACCAGTTCCTTGACACCTGAATATCTCCTGCCTCAGTTCTAGAAAACTGTACTTACAGGACACCTACAGGAAATTAGTGTTTTGGTTCCAGATTGTACCAATATATGATTCCTTGTGCAGGCACCTAGCACCTGAGAAAAGGAACACGATGAGACAAGCCAGAGAAATTTATAAATTCATTAAACACCTCAACTGCAAGTTTTAATCCTCTGGTATTAATGTACAATGCTGGTGTTTGTCAGAACAACCTTATTCATAGTCAGTGGGTCTAAAGACTTTGAGTACTCTTTGAGACAGTTATATTTCACATTTGTCCCTGACTGGAGCATCTAATCAGTCATTGGGCAACTGATTGGACATAACAGATAGAAAAACTTCAGCTTAAAAGTACCAAATAACAGAGACAGCATGGTATTTAAATCAGATCTAGACCAGACACACAAGACAGAATCTCTCTAGTACTTGAACAATGAACAAAGAGCTGACATCCTTCATTTAACAGTTCTTACGGCCAGAGAGACCAGATTATAATATAAAAAGTGGTGTAGTGCATTGTATATGATTTGATATTCAAAAGCATCTATACAGTTACATATCTCTGTACTATCACAAGATAAAAATTTAGATTTCCAGGTGAGCAAGTGATTATTTTTTTTTCTTGCCTAACTAGACACTTCCCAGATTTGTCTAAAGGTGACTTTAACTTTTATCTGTCATTTATTTCAAAGAAAATAGAAATATACACAAACCTGCTCTTTCCATAACCTGCAAGTGAGCTGGTAAAACACAAGGCTGCTGCCAAGACTTGCTTACTGCTTACTCACCAGTGCCTGCATGATATTCAGAGCTTTTTCTATATACATTCTTTCCCTTCTTCATTCCCTCCTGTTCCTACTGAGTTCAGTAAGTCTCACAGTCAAGCTCCCTACCTTCTTCTGCACTGTTACCTCTCCTTCTTTCCTTTCTTTTTAAGTTCTACTCTTTACAGTACTTGAAATCCTGCCCACACCCCCCAAAACTTTACTTAATAAAAATTACCGCCATTTCTGACAGTGCAAATAATTGTTTTGCTCCATTTTGTTTTACATTAAAACTCTTATCACTTTGGTTTGGAAAGAACTGAGAAATCTCTTATCCGTGTTTGAATGGTGGTTAGCACAAGGAGACCTTCAGATGGGACCTCACACAGCAGGGCACTGTAAATTTACATTGAACCATATGACAATACCACAACAGTTTTTCTTAAATACTGAGCATAAATTATATCTTCTGTACATACCTTGAAATATATAATATATATGCACACTTATATAGATTGCCTAAATGCTTCTTCTATATAATGTTATTCAAATACAAGCAACTTTTTTCCATGTAAAACACAGGTCCTATACTGTGTCAATATTTGACATTGAGCTTTTCAGAGTGCATTATATGGATTTTCCCCAAAATAGGAAGAAATAGGAAAAAAAGTGTAAGATTTAAAATGCTTTAGGCATCAAAGCAGAAAAACTCAATTTTCCTAGGTAGCACATTTCAGTATACAATTTGAATTGAGAGAAACAGAAATGAGGAAAATTTCTACGGATGGTGAATATGCTTGTAGGCTGAAAAGAAAGTAATTAAAAAGCAATAAAACATTTGCACTAAAGTAATATAACACAAAATTGTTTTCCTTTAAAATAAGGTTGCATGTTCAAAGGTGAAAAAACCTCATGTTGAAATACGCAAACACTATCTGTGACAAAAACAAAGGCATCCTGCAACATTTCAGTGACCCTTCACCAACTTCTTAAGAACTCCCCCCAAATGGAAGTTCAGCTCATGTTGGTTCCTGAAAAGCTGAAAAGTAAGGAATTAGTGTATTAAGCAGGTTCCGGCAAGCAGAAAATAAAAGTTTCAGTCCAACCTGAAAAGAATCTTTGCTTTAAAAAAAAAAAAAAAAGAGGTTTAGTAAATGTTCAGAGAAAAAAGATAATTGACCATTTTCTTCATTCCATAGAATATTGTTGACGAGGCAACTTCAACAGGACAGGATCTTCAAGTTATTCAACTGTAATACATAAGTACTATGTACATTTAAATGGTAATTTGAGAGAGAGGAAAAAAATCTAGTTCCTACCAGTTTGGCTGAGCTGTGACGTGCTACGGCTTTTTCTTGATAGCCCCACGATGGCGACCATCTTTGCACCAATGCTGGAGCGTCTCTTTTTGCTGCCACCGCCGACAGTGCCCACTGCCGTGTCCGACTGGCTGCCGTCGTTCTTCTCCAGCGTGTACATCTCCCCGCTGATGCTGGTGCTCTTAGTCATGTTCTTTCCTGAGATGGCCATCTGTCTGCTTTGCATTTTGGATGTAAAGACACTGTCAGCCAGTTGACGGATAAACAGTGCAGACAAAGAGTAAAAAGGGGAAGACAGAAAAGGACAGGTTTCAGATGGAAGATTTTGGGAGACTGGAGGGTAAAAGCAGCTAATCACACAGGTAGAGTTTGGTTTTAAGAGGTAAAAGGAGAAACTTTAATTCTAGGTTCTTGGTTGGTCCACTCTAAAAATACTTGACTCATCAAAATTGTGTCTTAAATAACAAGGTCTTATTTACTGATTGACTTATTACCAGCAAAAGCACACCAAAGAATTAATGCATCCATATATCATATAATCAGTTTTTGTTTGGAAAATCTAAGTTCTACTGTCATCATGTGCATCTCTTCTTCTCACATACATACACACAAATAACTTACATTCCTCTGGGAAACGGACATTTGATTCATTACTGAGTGGAAAAGAACATCAGTCTGAAGCCCAGTTTTGGTTACTAAACATTAGATATTTTAAGGATGTCCTCAGTAATCTGGTTTATCTCAGTCATTGTACAGTAATGAATGCCATAGGTTTTTTTTCTCCATCTCTGCATTGATAAATGCAGGTACTAGATATGTGTTTCACACAACACTTGACTGTTATGCAGCATAGATCATCAGTACTGATAAAATTGAATTTAATTCTAATGCATATTTTGTACTCATTTGGAGACTGTGCCCTATGGGGCTGCATCTGGACTATCTGCTGCAGCATTTCATGTGTCCCAGGGGAACCTGATCTACCACTGGTCCAGACTAAGGGACCTTTCCTTTCCTCAGAAATTGAAAGCTACATTGATGACAACAGCACTTATTCAAATTTTGCCCTGACAAACTAACTAACTGGTAGGTGTCTGAACACATATCCAGAACTGGAAGCTCTGAGGTACATGTGGGCCTGAAAATATATAGAGAATTTTCTGTTTCAATGAAGTTCTCACAAAGAACTTAGACTTTTATTATTCTTTTCAGTACAGTGCTTCTCACCAAAAAGTCCCCATGAGATGTCATTTTAAACAAGCCACAAATCTGTGGAATATTTCTGGAACCTAGGGGAATTTTTTTTTTTTTGGTTAAATCGCCAATATATAAGGGCTAAAATTAATATTTAACTAATGCTTTTTTAAACAGATTTTCAAATACATGCAAAGGCTGTTGCTAGAGCTTTAGTGCTCAGCAAACATCTCTAGACCAAATTTTTGTGAGTACAGAAAATATATATAGTTCTTAACCCTTACCTATAATGACTTGAAATCTATTCCATAAAAGGAAGGCATTATTATTTCATTATGAAGTTTTTTGCAATACATATTCTGTCAATAACTTATCTATGGAATTAATGTAATACATTCAGAAATAAATTAAGACTTATAGCTTAGCCACAATCCAGAGGGAAAGCTAAGAGATGGTTCATAGCAGAAGTAGAACTTTACCAGTAAAAAAATACTGAGTGTATTTCTCAGGGAAGTTACAAGGAAAAACACGAATGAGAGTTTGGATCAGCAGATGGAGAAGAACAAAATAAAGCTGAAAGAGAGCCACAGTGGCCTTGCCTGGACACATAATCACAAAAGACTAAACACAGTGGTAACCTGAAAGCTTTCTCTTAGCTGTCATTGTTGTTATCTGCCAGTACACACTGGCTCTCATTAGTACATTTATCACCAAGGGAAGAGTGGGACAGGATGTAGGTAAAGAGAAAGGCAGGGAAACAGTAAAAGAGAATTTGTATTTCTGTGTCTTATTAGCACTGTGTTAACTTACTTGCTAGATAATGACATCATCTTGTTGCATTTTTTTATCAAACTAACACCTCTAAGAATTCAGTCAAAGAAAACTGATAACACAGAAACTAGTTCTCAGTTTCAACATTACCTTGCATTTAAAAAATACTAAAAGTCTAGAAAAAAAATTACTATGAAGAGCTAGTATCTTCAACATTTTCTTAAGCAAAATTTTACTAAGAATTAGAAAATTAGAGTCACCTATCCAGTATTGCTATTTTAAATCCAAGTTATCAAAGGAAATATGATTAATGTGTGCTTTCAGTCAGGTATCTCTCTTTTGTGTATTTTTAAAAATCTGATCAAATTTGACAGAACAGTAGGAAACTAAAGCTATTTCACTTCTAAAACTGTTTTGAAAACAGATCCCTGGAGAGAGATCTTATGAATGCCTCTTTGGGGAAAGACTGCAGAAGAAGTCAGTATTTAATCTCTCCTAGTAGAAGCTCATTTGCATATAAAGGCTGGTGGGGGAAGTAAGCTTTTCACTGCTTGCAGAACAAACTATTTCAGTGATCCATTTTATCAAAAATAATACCCAGAAAATGATTGAGATCCTGTCATCTGGAAAATAGTAATTAATGCATTGTTTTATAAGTGATATTACCATTCAATAAAGGTCCTATGTCATCAGTGGAAACAGACACAATCTGAATTTTAATATAAAAGTTACATGAAAGAAAAAGTCACAATTTCCTGAGTTGAAAGTGCCTTTAAGTGTTTTTTGTGTCCTTTACAAGACATATATCTCTATTTAAGTGGAATGGATTACAATAGTGGCTCATATTAAATAAATAAGTATGTTTAAAGAGCTTGGTCACTATAGTTTCACTGTGCAGTTAGCTACGAAAATAGTATGAATAACTGATGTTTGCTTCCTGGCTGCTGTCTAAAGGCTTCTGTATCACAAAATTTTTTGCTGTGTACTCCTGCCAGTAATGATGTAGACTTCAGTCAGACACCTTCTCTTGGCCAACTTTCTGAGAAAGGTAGGAAAGGGAATTCAAATGAGGAGAAAGGGAATTAGATTTAAGTGGATGTACCAAATACTAGTACAAATGGTTGATACTACAAATTAATTCACAAACCTCTGTTTTTTTTCCAGTAGGGCTCTAAAACTATTTTCTTCAGGGAAAGGCTTGGGGGTTTTCCCTTCTCTAAAAGCAGCAGAGAGAAGACATCTTTGCTACAGTCCTAACCAGGGAACGGCTTTTGGAGAAAGCCATCCCATAGAAGGGATTTTTGTTTTTTGCAATTCCTCTCTTAGCAAAGAAGCTTTGAGAAATACACACTAGGAGAGTTCTGAGTGGTTTATAGTGCCTCGTAAAAAACCTAGAGTTGTCATGAGCACTTCCTTCATCAGCACTCTGAATCTTTTCTGGCCATCCAAACCCTCATTCCCTACCTTTTCTTTGCAGATACTTGATGCCTTCTCCAGTAGAAACCTTCCTTCTACCCAGCCTGCCTTTTGACAGTGCCACAAATGGATCATTCTCAGAAAAAAAGCTGGATGTTGTATGTCAGATTTGGTTTCTTTCTGAGGTAATAGAAAGGTTGACCTCAGAGTAAAATTTAGAGAGTAAATCATACAACCTTTTTCCTTAACAGGAAGCAGAAATTACTGGAAGTTTTCTTCACATGTACCTATATACAAAAAATCTCACACACATCCAGTTAAATCTGTTAAACAGTATATTAAAATAAACATTATATAAAAGCAATTCATGAAATTGTATGAGTTGATGAATAGGTATGCAGTAAAAACAGGGTTCTCTGTAGCAGCGCACACCCCAAGGGCAGAGTGCCCAGACCAGGAAGAAATGTGAAGTGCTCTTCGTCCCCCATAAAAGGTGAAGAAGCCCAAACTTTCCTTCCCAATTTGGAAGTGTTCTGAACCAGGACACCTCACTGGACACCCTGGACTTCACCTCGCCCCTGGAGTCACCTGGTTGGACGAGTGCCAAAGCCCCGCCTGAGCCATCAGTGATAACAAGCATGGGACAAAGGACCTCGTGGCATTTTGGGGGTGTCTTAGCAGAGACAAGGACCCTCCTGTCTCTTGCACCTGTCTCTTTTTCTCTACAGAGTTTGTTATTCTGTCAGTTAATAAACCTTTTTTGTTTCCAACACCACCCAAGGTGCCAATCCTGCTTGTTTATGCAACTGGGTATTCATGAGACAAAATCCAAATGGGGATGGAATCTCTGCAGGTTCATAACACCTGGCCCAAGGAGACATTCCGTCAGTTCTCAAGGTGTCTTGTAATATAATAATAATTTAAAAAATATTCTCAGCAAAGAGAATATACAGTCAGATGCTGGAGGGGAGAATAAAATAAAGGGGGCAATAAAGTGATTTTTAAAAAGTCCAAACGATATGTGCATAATGACATAATAATACCATTATTAGACCCAAAATAAGAAAAAAATCAGCACACAGCCCCAGCTATGTGGCAGCCCAGAGCCTACAGCAAGAGCAAAGTGAAGATGGCAGCTGGGCTCTTGCCTTTGGTTTAACAGGACCAAACTATCAACAAAAGCAGGATGAAGTGCAAAGCTCACACAGGAACATTGCTTCCTGCACTATCCCAAAACCCAAGAAACCTCTTGAGGAAACCAAGAGCTGCAGACAAGTCTCAGTATAAATAACTTTTCAGACACTTCAGTTTTCCAGTGGAAAAAAAAAAAGGAAAGATGCATAAATTTTAGAGGAATACATTCACAAAGCTAAACCAGAAAGTCCTTAAAAACGAAAACAAAACAAAAAAAACCCCAAAACCCCAACCCATAGAAACAAACAAAAACCAAGAGAAAAATAAGACATTAGAAAAGAATTTCCCGTAAGATATCTATATATATTTGTAATTTAAAGCCAATGGTGGAGTATGAGAACCCTATCCACTAAAATAGTATTTTTTAAAATATACTATGTTAGACAACGGAGGAGAGTCAAACTGACAGATTCCTGTTATGTCAAAGGTATTCTAAGTAAGTTTGCTGATGATACTAGATTAGAAGATGCTCCTGACTCCCTGGAATGCAGAGAGGCTCAGCAGAAAGACTTTGACATAATAAAGGTCTGGGAAATCACCAACCATATGAAGTTTAACAAAGACAAGTGCTGGATTCTGCATCTGGGATGGGGATTGTATGTACAGACTGGGAAATGAGAGTCTGATGACCAGCACCACAAAAAGGGAGGACCTAGGGGTCACTGGCAAGCTGAACGAGAGTCAGCAGTGCCCTGGTAGCCAGGAGGGCCAAGTGTGTCCTGGGGGACATCAGGCCCAGTGTCACAGCCAGGCAAAGGAAGGGATTGTCCTGCTCTGCTCTGCACTGGGGCAGCCTCACCTCGAGTGCTGGGGGCTGTTTGGGGTGCCACAAAATAAGAAAGATAGAAAGTCATTAGAGGACACCCAAACAATGGCAACAAAGATGGTGAAGGGCCTTGAGGAGAAACCATACAAGGAGCAGATCAGTTCACTTTGTGTGTTCACTCTGGAGAACAGGAGACTGAGGGGAGACCTCATTGCGGTCTGGAGCTTTCTCATGAGGAGGAGGGGCAGGCACTGATCTCTTCTCTGTGGTCCCAGCGACAGGACTTGAGGGAATGGACTGAAATTGTGTCAGGGGAGGTTTAGGTTGGAAACTACAAAAAGATTTTTAACCCAGAGGGTGGTTGGGCACTGGAACAGCTCCCCAGGGAAGTAGTCACAGCACCAAGCCTGACAGTTCAATAAGTGTTTGGGCAATGCTCTCAGATACATGGTGTGATTCTTGGAGCTGTTCTGTGCAGGGCCAGGAGTTGATCATTTCAACTTCAATGATCATTTTGGGTGCCTTCCAACTCAGGAGATTCTGTGATTCTGTTAAATTTAATATGGTCATTGTAGCCAATGAAGAGTTCTGTGCCACACCTGGAGCAGTTAATCAAATGTATTAGGCTTGTTCTTTGTCCTTGACAGCCTGCATACACACAGCAGGCTAGCTTACACTAGCTTATATCCTTCCCAAAACAAGGTTTTATCAGGCATCCTGCCTGGAAGAAACTGACCCCAATTTATGCTGTCTCCTGAATTGTCCCTGATCTGAATCAGGGGCACCTTATCAGTGTGTCCAGCAAAAAGCTATGCCAAAGAGAACACATGTTTAAACAATATAGATGATCAAGACCATGTCCTGGCCCTATCTTGCTTACTGGCCTAGACTTAGACTTAAATTCCTTGATGAGACTAGAAATCTCAGATTGTTTTCAAAGTATGATATTCAACAGCCCAATTCGTGCCCATCAGCTTTTTCTGAATGTTTTTAAAGGAAAACAGTAAGCAACTATAAAACTGCTGTTCAAGCATAGCCTTCTGGAATTGAAGTATTCAGGTTCCGAGGTTTTAGATTTCTTAAAGGCATTAATCTTCACTGTCTCTTTGTCAAGACTCACCTGTTTTCAAAACCAAGATCACAAATGATCTGGTATTTCTCTCCAGTTTGTCAATATTTGTACTGTATTACAGAAAGGTTAGAAACTTCCAAACTTGCCAGAGAAACTTCCAAATAACAATGATTAAAACTGGCTACTTTGAAAACAATCCTTTCTGGAATTGTTGCATAGCCAGAGAGGAATTCCATAAAGCGCCTAAGGAAACCCTAATTTAGTCTTGGTATCTCCTGCTTTAGGCAGACCATTCCCTTGATATCTGACCAAGATGAAAATAAATAGTTTGTGAAGTTTGGGTTAAGGAAAGGGAAGATTTCGCAGTGTGAAAGAATCCTGTCCTAAAGGCAGTGAAACTGATTTGAAGCCACTTTACCTGCGACAGTGTATGGCTGGGTAAAATGGACTGCACTGAGGGCAAATGTTCTAGCTTCTAAACAGGTTCCAGATTAAAACTCAGTTTACTCAATATTTTTGGGTGGTAGGTAGTAAAAAAACGAGTCAGAAGCTTCATCCTACATCTCTCAGTTTATGCTGGCCTTGAAAGCATTTAATAATTGTACAAGAAAATACTAATTTTAGAACTATTTGATACTGTTTTTGGCTGTTATATTTTCCATGAAGCAGACACAATAAATGTTCATTGTAACATATGTACTAAATGGAAAATCTTGTCCTGTTTCCGTAGGTAAAAACCTGCAGTCTTTGGCTGCAGTTTTTGAACTAGTTGCAGAGTTGGAAGGCATTGTGGTCATATTCTTGTCTACAGAAACATAAATATTTTCTAAAAACTGGCTGATTCATACATTAAGTACTGAATTTCATCAGGAATCCTTTGTGTAGGCCAGAAAGCCAAAAAAACCCCCATCTTAAAACACAAATTAAAAACCCCACACTGATATCACAGTCCATCTACCAGCTTGTAATAAGTCCCAGTGACAGGAACCCCAGAGCTGCCACCCAGCTTTCTTTTCCCTCTTCACTAACCTGGTAAGTACTGCAGTAGTAATGTACTACTAAAGATTTGTAAATCTGTCTTTTAAATCAGGACCTGGCTCCGAACCACACCAATCTGTGGCAGAAAGCAGCACAGGGAGCAGTACAGAATCCTTATACCCAGTGACTTTGTAATCACTAACCAATTACAAATAATATCACTTATTCTATGAAAACTAAGTAAAGATGTAATAGATATTATCTGTTTCACTGAGCGATAGACTAAAATTATTATGGAAAACCTGATTTTTTTTTCAGTTATTAATGAATACACTTTACTAAAACCAGTGTTATGAAGCACAGGCATTTTTCCAATCTGCAGTGCTGTTAATACTTTTAAATGAGAAGGAGAAGATATCAATACCAAGAAGATATCAATCCATTGTACTGTATATTGTTGGTAGAATTTTTAAGGATGCTGTTCGTTATTTTCAGTCATCATCAGCAGTATCGGAAATGACAACTTGTGATCTCATTGTTCTGCCATCAGCATATGTATCAGAGAATCAGATTTACACAAGTCATTTGGCAGACCTTGCAGGTTTTTTTTATTTCTTTATTTCAAAGTCAAATCCAAATTAATATTATTGCTTTCCAGCTTAGTTCTCTGGTAATGATCCCTAATGAAAATAAGGCATCCATTATAGTGAAAATTGACGTTGCCAAGTGTGTAGTACAGCTGTGGGCTGTGATATCCTAGGGAAAAGATTTTAACAATTTTTCAATTGTTGTATTAGATATTTTCTAATATATGGATCCTGTGAGACTGGTAGACCCACTGAAGATTTTGTTTACTGCTTTTTACAAGCAGGAGATGAATTTTAATGCCATTCTTAATAGACCTGTTAACTCAATCAGAGATGCTCTTATTTCATTAATTTACTGAAGAAATTTAACAAAAACAGCATTACGGGGACAGCTGTGATGTAGGAAATAACATTTCCATGGGAACCACGCTTCCGGCCAACACACGTACTTGTCTGCCAATTCACATCAAAGAGAGAGACTGCAGGTTCAAAATCGTAATGACTTAGTCTCTGGAGATCCACTTGGTCAAAAATTATCCTATTAACTTCTTGGTGGTATAAATCTCTAAAAGCTACTGGACTGACTTAATTATTAGGTTTATTTTATTGAAATCATAACAAGAAAGTTGGGAGAAAAAAATAGAGCAGTGTTTACAATCAATTTTGCTATGTATATATTACTATTTAAAGAAAAATAGTAGCCATATCTCAAAATATAAGTAGAAATATTTTGATATGAAATTCCTTTTTTCAAAGGTCTCTTTAATTACAAATCAGGAATACCTCACCTGCTACAGTACATAGGTTGACTTGAGCTGTATCTCCTCCTCTCTGGTAGAGGTAAAGCTGTCCACAGTGCTTTATTATTATAAATTAATAGAAGTATGTCTTCTTCTATGACATCTCTAGCAAAGTTTTTTCCAATAGGAACAAATGGAAAGATCATTTGGTTTCAAGGCATTAGAATATTTACAAAACATAGTCACAGCAAATGAATGATGCAGAAGAAACACTGTAACAGCCAGCTGTTTCTAAATGCTAGCAGTTGAATTATAAATAGAGCTTCAGAGTTTTTTGATAAAATTTCTCACCTTCTCTGATAGAATAATTGGCTACTTTTTAAAATAAAAATACAGTTGATATTATTTGTTAATTTAAATTGCAATTATAATGAAGATTATATTAATATTCATTTAGTGTCCATAAATTTTCAATTTTTTCTCTCCAAAGTTACAGAAAAGCTTTATTACCCTGCTAGCAGTAATGAATCTCTGATGAAATCCCTTTCTTTGATACAGTGAACTAAACCAGTCATTTACTCTGTGTGGATGCAAAAAAAAGTCCAGCAAGAAAATTAGTTGAGGTCTAGAAGTCTTGCATTAGTCAGCTGTCATATTCATTGGTAATAAAAGAAAGCTATATGAGCTCTGAAGGTTTGGAAATAAAGTACATTGCAGTCAAAGACTGAGTGAGCTTTGAATAGCATCCAAATTCTTTGAGTTTAGAAACCATCTTCTTTAACCCAGCTTGGCAAAGAAGCAGTTGTGTTTGTGAAAGCTGGGTAACAACTATCTTGCTAAATTAAAATTGATCATGAGCAACCTGATTTAATCAAGACTGTTCCATTTCAGAAATGCACCTTTCATGTACTTAATCTGAAAGCTAAATGTTGTGTGCCTGTTCCAACCTGCTGCTGAATTAGTCTTCCAAGAGGGATAGAGGAGAGGGCCCAGTTTTCTGTATTAACACTGCTAAGTCACAATCTACACTGCAAATTTGCTTAGTGCTGCTCAATGTTGTTACTTGAAGGGTTGAATAGAGCTCTATGAAATAAAAAGCAAGCAGTGAATTGCTAAACCAAACATTAAATCCAGTATGTGTCCCAGACCTCAAATCACCAGAAAAAAAAATAAAATTGAGTCAGGAAAGTGAGTAAACTTTCATGCTTGAAGGCTGAAATGCTCAAAAATATACAGAGGTAAGAGACATCACGTTTTGCCTGAGGGTAAGAAGTATCGTGATTTATCGTCTTGCTGAACTGAAATTGCTGTGAGGGAGATTTACTTATTTAGAAAACTCATTGACAGCTAGAAAACTTTGGAAGATAGACATGGGGAAACTGGACAGGATGCATTACTGAGATTACCTTAAGAGAAAAATCACATAATACACGGGGAAGAGCCAGATGTCTTGAAAGGGCTTCATTTAAATCAATTGCTGTCAGCAATATGGATCTCACTATAGCTGCATCTATACTTCACTCATGAAAGACTGTATTTCTTTGATTATTACTGCACAAAGGGAATATACTCAGTCTCGTTTTAATGCTTTATGTGCATGTACATGGCAGTGGATGTCTAAAGAATAAAACAACTCTAACATTTTCTTCATCCTTGTAAATTCAGGTTGTCTGAGGACTCTGAAAAATCAGGGTCAGAATAGGCACTGCTAACATCTCCAAAACTCGTAGCATGTCTCTGAATTGATCTTCTGGGACTGAGAACTAGACGGACACGAGCAAGAGATCTGAAGCCATAATTACTTCAACCGAAGAGATATTATCTGGGACATCATGATCTTGCCTGTCTGACTTCTGTCACTTTGACAAAATTACTTTGAGTCACTTTTGGTCTCTGGGGGAGTTATAAAAGCATACAGAAAACTTAAGACCATCATAAAAAAGAAAACGTGAGGAATGATGTCTCACATCTTTCTGAACACGAGCCTGCAACCTTTGTTTTTCTGAGCTGGAGAAGGCAGATCTATGCAGACCAAATGTCCCTGCTGAGACAACGTGTGCATGGCACACCATGCAAGTTTGAAGCAACTTTCCTCTTTTTTACCTTGGGCCTCCATAGGAATTGTGTTTATGTTATGACTACTATCTGGGAAGTGCTGTGCTCTCAGTGGTATTTATAAAAAAATTTGATTTCCTGTTAGAGGCTACCTGATGACACATCTCCCAGCTTGTTTAGCTAGCACCTTATGGACTTTAGGAGAAGTATGAACACCACACAGGTACAGTGAAATTACTGAAAAGGTTCAGATGTTTGGTCAAAAAACCTTAAAATCAGATATATGAGCAATGCCCAACCACTGGAGCATTATCTTTCCATAGCTATTAAGCACACAGCACTGGGCCCCTTATCCTTAGCTAAAGTACAGTATTTGCTAGATGGGCCTGGCAATGTGTTTCAAAGGCAATAGCACAAATCCAGCAACTGTGTTTCAAGAATACTTCTAAGAAGTAATATGAAGGAGTTTATGTTTGCTTCTTGGAAGGCTAAGTGATAAGCTTATTAATTACTTTTAATGAAGTACATTTTTAAGAATATGTATTAATTTTACTGAATCTTGTCACTCTTCTAACAAAATAATGCTTAAGAAAAAGAGTGAAAACATGCATCACCAAGACAGAGCCATATCTGTCCAATTGTATGTCCAAAAAAGAAAAGTCTTATAACCTTCAATATTCAATCCCTTGTTTTTATAAGTTTCTACACCACTTCTAGTTTTTGCTGTTGCTATTCTTGTCACCAGATCTGTTGTGCTCAATCCTGTACAAATAAAGATAAAAAAGTCTGTCTATTGAAAACTTTATGACTCAATCTAACTTTAAATATTTTCAGAAATTTAATCTTTTTATAACACACTTAAAAGGGCAAAAACTAATTTCAACATTTATATTCACTTCAAACCTTCATTTTAATTTTTCCTTCATCTCTGATTCCTTGCAGGTCTACAGGGATTCCTCCCTGCATTTCTTGTGGTTTTATTTTTTTTAAACTACTGTTGCACAGTTTTTAAATAAACTTTAGTAAAAGGAGTGCATCAGTGCTTTATGGATCACAGGTCAGAGCTGGCTCAACAGAGGTAAAAGTGCAGGCTGCATTTCATGGAGGGGGAAGCAGTCTCAAAGATATTGCATTGCTGTCAAAGTAAAAATGTCTGAGTTCCCTGCTGGGCACCTTATATCAAAGCTGCAGACTGTTTCAAATTACTTACTTTTACTGTTCACCTGTTAATAATGTGTACTTCCAAATTCATTAATTATATCCCAGTGTATCAAAATTAATTTAATAAGGGAAAGGAGCCTATATATTTTTTGTATTTACTCCAAAGTAACAGGAAAAAACAGGTCTTCTAGGTTTCTTTAGACAGTGATGACTTAGAAACAGGTGACTCTACTAGATTTCTTAAATTATTTGTATTCTCAGTACAGATTTCATAACAAATATATACTTGTTCCTATAATTTCATTTGGAACCACTGATTTTTTTGCATATTTTTCCATAATATTTTCCAGAAGATATAGATAATTTTCTTCTAAATATTATCTATGAAAATGTAAAAAATGAAATGGCCAAATTATTGTCCTTGTGTGTTGGTACAGATCCAGCAGCTCTATGAATTGATAGCTTTCTGATATTTACCTTTCTGTAGAGAACTAAAGGTAAAAATCTTACATTAAAAAGTAGTGGCTTTGAATGTATCCTTCAAATGGGCAAGAGTTTTCAGAAACTCCTAACAGACTCCACCCAGATCAATAATACTAGGAAAATCTTACTGAAAACCCCTTTTTTTTAGGTTCTCTGATTTTAAAGATACAGACTGGCAATATGTAAGCAGCACTGCTTATCCAGTCATACGAGTGCAGAAGAGTTATGCTAGAGAGACACAAAATAAAGTTGCTGCTTCTTGTTCAAGGACCCAGTGCATCACACCTGCCCCAATTGCCTGGATAATGCAACGTTTTGCAGCTGAACAGAGCTGGTGAACATTGCACTGCAACCTGCCATTCCCATCCCAGGAATGCCAAGATCACTTTGCTGTCGTCTTGAAAAAGTTGTTAGACCAACATCTTCTGTTGAGAGCTGCAGGAAGCTGCATGCTGGCATGCTTTCCCTGAAAACCTGCATGAACATTGATATAACCAGACCCAAGTTCTCTCTCCTTCCGTGGCAGAAATGACACTGGGTGAACCTCATCTATCTATCTATCTATCTATCTATCTATCTATCTATCTATCTATCTATCTATCTATCTATCTCTTTTGGAAGCACAGACTACCTGTACTGCAATTCTGCTAAAAGACTGATCATGCAGTGGGGAAAAAGAGTCTCAGGCTACTGTTTTCTCTTCCAAACATGTGGCCTGTTTGGCTACAAAGGTTAGATACAGGTGACTTCCTTCATCTAGTAGCACAGTTGAAAAAAATCATTCAAATACTTTTGAAATAGCTTTAAGAAACCAAACAGCACATACACATTGAAAATGAATTCTTAGTGTCTGTTATCTTTTGTACAGGTTTTCATATTTTTACTAGAATAAGGACCTTCAAAATTGTTAGTGGCTTCCAGCCTTGTGAAGGAGCTTGCAGAGAATGCATTGACATGCATTTTCTTCCAGAAAAATGCTGCATTTAACTGTTAATAGCTGCAGCCACAGTGGAAGGGTCATAAAACCTGAAAACACTAAAATTACAATTTAATGAAAAACTAAAGAACAAATACTCATTAGAAATCAGTTTTAAAACCTACAAATTAAATTCTCTAAAGTCTTTTTTTTACTCAATGAATTAGAACTAGAAAGTGAATTTGAAATTAATCTTTATATTTAACAAAAGAAAGTGGCACAAAAAGCATGAAAAACTTTTAGAAAGAGAAAAGGTTTTGTATCTGAAGAAATACATTACTTTAAACCATACATTACACTCTGTTTCTTGAATTTTTAAGCGCTCTGCAAAAACACATCCCAGCTTAATTTTTGCACTGCAAATTTTTCCTTTTTTGGTTGTGTCATCTTCCTACTTAATTAGCTTTATTCCTTCTACCATCTTTTAGAATTCACTTTCTTTTTTCACATGGGATATCATGGATTCCTTCCAAATGCATAGCAAAACTCTGTGACTTGCACATGCTTTTTATTTCCCATCTCTGTCCTCTCTGTCCACCCACACAGATAATTGCTTTGTCCACTCTCTCACTGTTTCAAATGACAGATACTGCAGTGCTTTTCTCCAGCCCTAGCAATTTAACCAATAACCCTTTCCAGGATACTAGAGAAAGGATAAGTTTCATAGCCTTCCTATTTGGCTGACTCATCTTCCTTCATACATCAGTAAAAAGTTACACTCTCTTTTACACAGTTCTACATAATTCATCCTTATTTCCTTGTATCTTAGCACTTGTTCCTTATCACATTTATCATCTCTCAGCCAAGACTGAAAGACCACCTCTTGATCATCAAACTTGCCCCTCATTCACTTGGTATATTTTTAGCAAGCACCTCATGTTTTGTCCTCATTGTCCTGAATGCTTGAAAACAGCTCTCCAGAAGCATTCACAAAGATACCTTATTTTCTCTCCTCAAATCTCCTCTTAGCATCTCATTTGTCAAGATGTCCCCAACACTATGTTGTACCTATCTTTGTCATGCGGAACATCTCTTGTTCTTTTGTGCTTCCCTTGCTGGATTCAAATGTTATTTCATGTTTTAGACTCTGTGTGCTAGGAACAGAAGTTGTATTTTTCCACTGAATTTCAACAGGGAAATCCTGCTCTGTGACTACATTTGCTGTGTATTCATGTTGTAAAACAAAACTATTGTGACGATGAGAATTAATGCTTAGGGTTGATATTTAGAAAAATATTAAGAAATTATAAAATTTAGAGCAGTCTTAAACTGATTACCTTGAATAAAAAGTATTAGTTATCAAAGATTATATCTAAGAAGCCTTTATTTTTGGCCTTGAGATTATCAAGGAGATGCAGTAAGAAAAGAAGTCAGTGAACTCCACATAATAAATACTCAACAGCAAAGCTGGATTTTGTTTGCTAACATGCACTGCAGAGAAAGAACAATTATTATTTCCCTACAGGTCAAGCAGATGTCAAAGTTCAGTTTTACAAGGTTTAATTAAGGCAAAATCTGATGCTGCAACTATTTCTGCCAAAAAAATTTTAATTGATTTGATGTACTCCAGTGCTCCAAAAGCTAATGCCTTTTATTGTGCCAAGGTACTCTGAAATAGGCATGGGATGAATTAATGATGGATGTCTGTGTTTACAGTCATCACCCATGATCTCAGCAGATTGAAAACCTTACTGGGACTATTACCATTACTCATAAAGTATATAAATACAGTAACATCAAGAGGTATGAGGTATCCTTAACAAGGTAATTTTTGATGGAGGAGTGCTTGTGAGCAGCCCCTGCATTCCGGAATGCCCAGAGGAAAGTTGACTGCTGTCCAGCTACAGAAGAACCTCTAAAGTAAAAATATATCTTGAAAATTCCCATCTGCAATATAGCTTTCCTTGATGCTCAGCATCTCAAGAACTACGTGATAGTTTACTCTTCTATCAAGGAAGAATTGGCCACATTTGTTCTGCTGCGTCTCTCAAATACCTATTGATGTTTCATTTATATGTTTGGTTATTTTTAATATTTGTGGTGTGTCTGGAAACATTTTTTTTGGAAGCTGAAGTCACTACCTTATCTTATAAATTGTCAAGTATGTGTTATTTTAAAAATAAGCAGAAGACGCTGAATTTTCAAAAATGCTGACAATTGATCCTGCCTGTCCACTAAATACACAAGTCATATTATTTCAATATGTTAATGAGACACAACTTTGTGAGTATATAAATGTGTATACATAGCTATAGCTTCCCCTATCCAGGAATCAATCTGGCTTTTATGTTTGGTTCTTACTCTAGAAAAATGTTCAGATAATACTAAAAAATGAACACTGACTTTAGCATGGGAAAGGAAGGTGAATATAAACTTTTCTGTTTATTCACAACTTGCATACTAAAAGTGGTCAATATGTGCAAAGTAGGAATATAATGTTAGAGACTGATTTCCATTAAGAGAGCCAAAATCTAACACAAACAAAAGTCACTATACAGTGGTCACTTAATAAGATTTTGGTTTTTATATAGAGACTCCTGACTTGTGTCACTTCTTCCTGAAGGCAGAGAGCAGCTAGCAACCAGAAGAAAAAGCTGGCACAGGAAACCAGGAGCAGTTTCTCAAAAAGGACTTTACTTTCTATGGGGGACAGCATATTGGCTAAAGACCAGCTTGAGTGAAATCTAGAAACCAGGAAGAGAGTCATGCTTTTGAAAAGCAGGACTTTCAGATCCATTATGCTGAGAAATTAGTGGGAAATAGAAGAGAAAAAGGTCTTTAAATAATCCTTTCCCACACTACCATACAGCAGTCCCTGGAACACATATGCCAAGGCACTCTTGAAGACAGCTGGTTCTAAACAACTGGTTTTGCTAAAATCTAAAATCCATGAACATGAGTGAAGGAATGATGGCACACTATATATAAAGGCACTAATATGGCTATGTTAGTTGATATCACCCAAGACTATACACTAGGTATTTTGATTCTGTCTTTGTATCCTCTTTGTTTTAAGTGTGTTATGTGTGTGCGCATATACAAGCATGTACATGTGTAAGTTTGTAGCAAGGAAAGAAAATGGATTTCCACAGATTGCTCTGTGCTTACCCTAATGTATATGAGCACAATTTTACAGGTGTAAGTTATTTAGAGGTAGTGCAGAATTGCCAGGCTAAAAGAAAATGTATTTTTTCTGAAATTTTCTGCCATTCTTGTGTGATTGAGAATCGATTAAAGAATATTCATCAAATCTGAAACTCTTTTTTTTCTAATGAAGAAAGAAGGAATGTTGTATTTCTCTCAATGCAACATACATGGATTTTGCAATACAAAATGTCAAAAATTTACATTGTTTTAAGGATTTGTGGCAAAATGCATAATTCTAGAATATTATCTGATATGACCAGAGCCAGTTGTGCTGCAATGTTTCCGAATAAAACACAGCAGCTGAAGTGCATAACCCTTCCATAGTACAGCAATTCTTGACAGTTATTTACATGGAAAAAAAAAAAAAAGAAAGAAGAGCACTTTTTCTTTAATGATTGTCAATCAGTATGCACCACAAAGAGGACTGAAAAAAAATCCAAATTTTCTTCTTTAGCATGGCCATAAAGAAAAGATAATTTTGATATTGCTGAATTTTCACTCAACAAAACATTTTCTCGTGAAATAATAATTCAAGTAGGAAATATAATAAAGCTTAAAATTTCTACTGTTTATTACAGTCAAACCCAAACTTTAGTCTAAACTAATTTAAAAAATAATATGCTGCAGTTTTATGCATATTAATGAGTCAAGTTGGTGTGCTGCCTCATTTGGTATGCAGAACAAGTTCATTGAAGCTGAGAATGAAACTTGATTAAATATGAAAGCATGATGACTGAAAGCAAAAAACAAACAAAAAGCTGTAGAGAGCATAAGCAATAAGCAAGCAAAGGGATTAAAAAGGGAAGACAAGTAGGGTACTGGTACAGAAGAAAGAATATATCTACATAAACAGAAATATATTTTACCTGTCATCCTCTTTCCCTTCCTCAGCTTGGTCTTCTTGAGTTTTTTCATGCCCTGATTCTTTGATCTCCTCCTTATCACAGTTCTCTGTCACCTCTTGCCCTTCCCCTTTTTCATTTATTTCTTGCTCTTTTGCTTTTTCCTCTTCCTCCTCTTTTTCTTCCTCCTCAGGAAATACTTCATCTTGTTCATCCCCTTCCAGCCCTCCCTCTTTTTTCCCCTCTATATCCCTTGTCCTTCTGAAGTCAACAAAAATTGAAAAAGGCATGCAAAAAGAAAAAAGAAAAGAATAAATTAAAGTTAAGGTCATGGAGAAGAGCATGCATGAAGAAAGGAAAGGCAAAAGAAATGAAATAAAAACTAAAGGATAGAAGCAGACATAATGTTAAGTCATGCTGGCGAGGAGTCCAGCCTATACTAGAGAGCCTTGGAACATTTTCTTAGTAAGTCCAAGTTCAAATAAAACTTGCATGGCAATGCCTTACATTTAGAAAGAAAGTTATGACAGAAACAATATGGTCCTAACAATGCTCATATGAGCAGATGCATAACTTTTGCAAATGCTTTCTTTTAAGTGGACAATTTTCTGAGAGTTACTATAGGTGATGGAGGTGGGTTACACCTTCTAGAAAAATTATCTTTCAAACCAAAGCACCTCTGACTGCACACGGGGTGCAGGCAAAAAAATGCTGTGTTTTGGTCACAGATACGCAATGTACATCTTGTTGAAAAGCAGCTCAGTGATTGTACATCTAGAGCTAAATTTGACTAGTGTAAGTATTAAATAAATTTAATTGGTCTGTGTAAGTATTAAATAATACATCTATAAAAGTTCAGCATTCTATTTAAAAGAAAAATAAGATGCCTCTGCTGCCACAAATTTTCAAGTTAAACTGTCTTTTCAGCCATATTAAGTATATTTTACAAAATGGTTTTCAGAAAGTGTGTCTAATGCTTGCTGACAGCATATGTTCATTATTTCAGTGTAGTTTAGATAATCCAAGATGACAAAACTTGGCTAAAAACAAATTCCATGAAGACTTCAAGAACCATTCAATAAAAAAGACACTTAAGCCAGTATTTTGCAAAATCCCTGCAAATGTCATTCTAGGCAAAATGCTAATGTCAAATGCAAATATTGGTAAGTGTTCCATCACTAAAATTCCACAGCTACAGCTGACACTACAGCTCATCATGCTCACCTTATTTTCTTGTTTCCCCTTGGGCGCTCTGACTGGACAGACATGTAGCTCGTGCTGCTGAAACGGGAGGCGCTGCTGGTCCGGGACACGGCCGACACGTCGCTGACATCGCTGTCTGAAGACTTGTTGGACACATTGTCCGAGCCTCGGTGAGCATCCCGCCCTGACCGGTACTGCAGGAGGAAAGGGACAAAGATATGGCGTTGTTGTGACATGCTACCGCAGATCAGCTATGGACCCGGTCCCTCCTGCTGTCTAAACTGCCTTTGTCGCCACACTGCCCGAACTTTTAAAATGAAGTTTTTCCCTGATACAGAATAGATGCCTTGGTTTCTATTAATTTTACTCTGCTTTGCTATCCCAGTCATGTTAGCTCCTCAGTTTCAACTTGTACAAAATTTCCAACGTGTTCAAAAGCTTCACAAAGCTTAGAAAAGACATCTAAACCCTCATAGAATATTCTTACCACACTGTTACACCAGTGCAGGAAGGAAAGCAGAGAGATTAGTGATTTGCCTATGATTACTGAGCTCATGAAAGATTAAACAGGAGACACAATGTGCTGCATGCTATCTATAAAGTACATGTCTCTTTTGGGGCCTAGCCTGTTTACAAGAGCTTCTAACTGACAAATTTTAATTTTTTCACCCAAGTAAATAGATAGATAAGATTATCAAAACAAAAGACAAAGTGATGCTGCAGCTGTGCAAACAAACCCGCGTGTTGCTGAACTGCTGGGCTGGGAAGTGTGAAAGGATGGGACTGGACTAGAGATGATTTGTAGGGAAAATGTACACGTGCCTCAGAAAGTAAAAGACTGCAAAGGTATTTGAGCTTGTCAGCAGTGATATCAAACATGGAACTGGCAGGTGACTCGTGATCAGCAGTAAGCACATACAACATAGACAATACAATGCAGCAGTATTGAATTTTGTTCAGGTTATATCTGAACAAAATACAATGGCTATTGTTCTTGTTACACATTAGCACTAAATTAATGTTAAATCTGGGCCACTCTGCATGGCACTATATGCAAATATAATAAATAGCAGAAAGATATTTTTCCTTCTCTTCACATACAGGCATTTCTGTGTATACAGAAATCTCATGGGCTGCTACTGGTAATCTTTTCAGGAAAAAAAGTACTTCAAGATCAATTGTCAATTATCACCAGGTGATTGTTTGAAATAAGACAGTACAGAAAGATACAAAGAGAGCACAGACAGGACTGAAAGAAAACAATGGGAGAAAATAATCTACCTAACACATCAGTGTCTTGTTGAACTCTTGGGGATAGCAACATTGTACTCAGCCACATGGAGAAAATAATTCATAATGTAAAATGGCAGACCTGTGTAGTACTGCAGAAGAGAAGGGTGTCCAGGTTTAGCCAATAAATTGGTCCCTTTTTATCATTTTAGAAGAACTGTCTTTTATGTACTACACAGATAATTTGTTTCTGTTCTCTTACAAGGAATGTTACAAGGAAATATTCTAAAAGAATCTGCAGTACCTAAACAGGATTTCAGATACATCTAAATAGGATTTCAAAATAGCATTTCAGTGCCTTTCCTCAGAAATTATTTTTGCATTTAGAAATAGTTAAGTTATTTTGCTCATTTTACTACAGGGAAATGAACAAGAAAAAAATGCTCATGCAAGTTAGGATGAACATCTGCTGCAGTGACCAATCATAGCCATAACTCCACACTTACAGAAATGGTTGCACATTCTACACCAATCTTTATCATTCTTCCTGATCTATACTAATTTACCATACTTGTGTTCAACAACCAATCATCCCTATCAGCCTTTAAGTGTGAAAGTGAACTTAGCCACCCATAAACTCCGAGTACCGCTGTGATTGTAACATTCAAAAATTTTAATATTTACTGACTGGTTCTATTGATGACATAAATATTTTTGCACAATGAAGAAGACGGTGCATTATATATTCAATTGGGAAAGTAAAAGCAATGATTAAACAGCTGTCCTGATCATCAGAGATAATGAAACAATATACCAGAATAAAAGGAGTGTCCTTTTCAGCAACTCCTTTTAAAAGAGCAACTAACTACTTAGCCCTTTAGAGAAATAAAAAGTAGTTACGCCAGAGAAATGTGTATACATTGAATTGTATCCCCCCACTTAACCTTCCTAGGATGATTCTTCATTTAAGACAAAGTTGTGAATGTGGTTTCTGGTGATTAGCCTAAAGCTACCAAAGCTGGAAAGTACAGCCTGGTGTACCAGGCTACCATCATGCACTGTGGAAAAAGCAACGCAGATCTGCCCTCAGGCCTTCAGCACCCTCAGAGCCCCAGGCAGATGCCACTGCTGTGCCAAACCCTGTGCTGCCATGGCCACACTGCCACTGGCTCCCACCAAGCTAAGGGACAGCGAAGATATGGACACCTGTGTGAGCGAGGTCCTGCTGCCTGCGGCGCTGGCCCCAGCCGGGCACGATGCCAGCGCGGCCCAGCTGACAGGGCTCTGCCATGGGGAACAAAGATGGACCACAGCCTCACATGCAAATCATTGACAGAATTGGTAATGCTGTTGCAGTTAGGGGGTAGATAATTAGGTGTGGTGACTCAGAATAATGAGCCTCAGCCTGCAGGTCCTACGCCGAGCTTGCCCAGTAGTCCACGGAAATGAGCCCTTCTGAATTAAACATCAAGTGGCAAAGAGAATTACACAGTTATTCTAGAGTCATTCTGCAGTACACAAAGTGTCAAAAATGTGTGGTTTTGATTTTCTGTTTCATTTCCACACCTAGAGAATGTAAGTTTTTAAACTACTGCATAGCAATGTGCTGTATATAACAAATCAGACATTTTCATAAATTAAAAAAAAATAAAACTTATTGTGTTGGTTTGGGTTTTTGTTTCTTTCTTTTAGCCAATGCAGTAGTAATAATCTAGTGATATATAGTGAAGACTGACAATTGTTTTGGCAAGAAAACCAACTTAAAACTAAATAATGTTAAAAATATAATGTGAAAATGATAATCAAATCATTACTTTGTCTCTTTTTTCTCAGTTTTTATAAAGGTATTTCCCATCAAATGCCTTTCATTGGGACAGATGTCACTGAAATATTATTTAACTGTTACAACTTGGATATTTTAAGATTAAAACTGAGAAAGTTAATTGATCCTTTCATTAAATCTGAGTGCCTTAATATACAATATTTTCAAAGGTTTTGTTTATACCTTGTCTAGTTACAGTCTCAGCATCTGCTAGCTGCCTACCAAGGAAAAATCTAGTAAATGAAATTAAATTGTCTTTCTTGCTGGACAAAGTTCAGATACCTCATATTCACTCATTAGCTGCTCCTAATTACCTTTTATTCTGCTGCTGAGGTGTACTTTTAACCTTATATCTGACTTAATTTTGTTTAGGAAACAGATTACAGTAGTGTATTACACATAAGCGTTTCCATAATTCCAGCACAGAAGACCAAAGGAACCATACTGCTTGTCTGACAGAAGCCATTCTGGCACTTTAGTTTTGCATTTGTTTCTTAAATTGCAGTTCTATACAAGGCAGCTTTTGAAGTGCTCCTTTGCTGACTGCCTCAGGAGTAAAATGGCACTTTCAATGTGCAAATATTGATTTTTTTAAAAAGTATTTGGTTCTTCCATGTCATACACTCCAACTGTAAAATCCTACCATTTTTTTACTTTTGTGCTATTGCTTTTTCAGTTTTTATGTGGTTAAAGTTGACCCAAGGCATGACATCTTATGTTTCACATACTTCCTTCCTTTCTTCCTCCAGATTTCACTTTTTTTTCTAAATGTCACCCACTGTATGACAAGATCAACTATTGGACTGAAAAAGTAATTTTTAACCAAGTGCTATCCCTCCATTATATCTGAAAAATGGGTACAATTTTCCATCCCTCTCCAGTGCTGTTGGACTTGAACCATCTGACTGCACATGGACAGGGAACTGCAGCCCCCATGGCTGGATCAGCATGGCCACGGGTTCCAGTCATGGGCTCACTACCCTGTCAGCTCCAGTATCCCTCAGCAGAAAACATGAGTACAAGGGCAGGAATGAGCACCACACCTCCCCTGGCTTGAACAAGTAGGTGGTCCAGGGTGTGGTGAAATGTACCTGCACGCTATAAAGATTAGCTAAAAGGTTTCTTTCAGATTCTTTTTTTTTCTTTTTTAAATACCAGCCACGACAGTAGGAAAATTATCTCCTGACTTTTCCCAGGTTGGAAATATAGGTCTCTTCTGTTGGAATATAGTTAAATTTTCATTTCCACCCCAATAAAGACTCATATAATAAAGGCAACATTCTGGACTTTATGACTCATTAAGCAGTCAACCCAATGTCTTCAAGCTGTTTCAAAACTGGAAAGTCTGCTGAAAGCAGAGGGATTGATTAAAAGTTACTTTTTAAATTTTAATAATAAGATGATTCTGTCCTATTTTGCAGAGTTGAAGAATGAGAATAATTTAATTGTTACAGATTCTATCAAACAAGTATTCCAAAGTTTCTAAAAGCATTTTTGTCTGTGCTACAATAATCAGCTGGAGAGCCTAACAAAAGGACAGCTAGGTGTTAGTGCCTATGGCTTTTAACTTCAAGAGATTACTGTCCTTTAGTGACAAATTCATGATTATTAAAGCTGAAAAAAAAATAACTACTCTGCTTCCCAATACAGCAATCTCTGCAAACATTTTGACCTCTGTGAACTACCAGTAAATGGCTGACAGGACACACAGAGCTGCAACTTGTCTGACACTGATGCTCTTATTTCTGCAAAGAAAATTGTTTGGAACTTCTAGTTCAAAGGGAGTTTAAAGTGTTTCATGTTGCTTTACTCTATTGTTACCACTCATCCATCTTGGACTATACAGTCATGCAGTTGACATTGTCAGTGATTTCTAAATGTCTTTCTAGTTTATTCCCTTTTCTTTTTTTTATAGCCTACTCATCAGGTTTTATTTGCTAGTATTTACATAGGGACATTCACATCTGGTCAATGTTTTTAGTGATCAAACTGTTGGGAAGATGTTTCAGACAATTGTCTATTGTGCTACTGCCAGAAGATTAAAGAACCATTCTGGACTATTTCAATAGTTCTTTGACTCACTAACAAAAGCTCTCAAGCAGCCAGAGCACAGCAATTTGAAATGTTCTATACCTCTTGGTGTGAATTCACAGCTTCTAAAGGCATTGCAAACTTTAGTTATTACCACAGATAATCTGAATCAATGTTACTGGATTGTTTGATTCTTTCTAAAACTTTTGTTAATGGCTGCCTAATGAAGTCTGCCATTAAAATAAAGTCAAATACTTACTAATCATTACAACAATAACATTAGATTTATATCAAGCAAAAAATTCAGTCATTTTTACAAAATACCACATACAAATGAGTACATATGTATACGATGTATACAATAAATTATAGCTTGCATACACACAAACTCAAGATGAAGTCTATGATTAATCTGCCCTTTTATGTACTTTATACATAGCCAGCTCAATAATCTGTATTTACATTTGTCACTCCTGTCAAGATCCATCAAGACAATTGAGGTACAGTCAGCCAGGTCTGCCTTTGCCAGTTCTGCTTTAGCTAGCACTTGACACACAGCTGTCCCTCAGGAGATTAATTCTTGCACTGCTCTTGTATTAGATGTTAGGTATATAATGAGACCCACAGTTGCCTTGGGCTTCTCAATATGGACCTGCAGCCAGTCTACCTTGGATTCATTCTTGTTAGCTGATCCCATCTTCTGCTTTCAGTCCTGGCTCCTATCCTATCTTCCTCCTTTTGATTTGTAACTCTTGGATCCTCAGTTTTAACCCTATAATTTTGTTCTCATGTGTCACGTCAATGCCGTTCCCACTGTTCTCCCTTCAGCCAGTTTTTGTTTTGTATTCAGCACCCTCTGATCTCCTGAGCTTGGCCCTGTGCTCCTCTCCTGACACTCTTGTCTTGCACTGACATAAAGGAGAGAGCTGTGGTGTTGTTATTTCTGAGCAGTACAGTGCCTGGACCAGTAAATCGAGCTGGATATACAGTGATTCATCATCATCACTCATCCATCACTCCTATTCCTTATGCAATAATTTTTTTTTCCTTAGTATTCAAAACATTCCAATCCACTTCTACCTTCAACAAAAAGAACTGACTGTAATCTGATATGCAAAAACCACCTTCTAAACCATCCAAATTTTCAATAAATTTAGACCATCAGTTAAAACATCAATAACAAGGAACATTCATATTTCTACTGAACATGTGAAAAAAACTTTGTTCAAAAGTTTTCACATCCTTCCCTTTGCAGTTTGGTGTCATCTACTTATCAATTTCACTAGCCAATACACATATGCAGTCTTACAAAGGAGTTCCTAGAACCCGATTTCACTATGGTACAAAGCAATGCTGCAAATAGCATCCTACTCCTAAATTAGGGAAAGAAAACAACAATGAAGAAGATCGAGTCAGCAGTGCACCTTGGCAGGAAAGAAGGGCAACCTTGGTTGTGCTGACTTGAGCACAAGTAGAACAAGAGGAGAGATGATTCCCCTCTATTCAGCAACCATTAGCCTGCATCTAGAGTATTGTAAGCAGTTTTGAGACCCAAAGTGAAACATTGACATCGATAAACTAGATTAAGGTTATTGGAAGCCACCAAGCTGGCTGCGGGAGCTGGGCTTGTCCTGACTGGAGCAGTGATGGCTGTGGGAGTACCTAACAACAGTTGATCAGATCATACAGGGGAGAACATCAGAAGAACAGAGCCAAGCAATTCACAGCAGCTCTGACTGGTATAAGTAGGCAAATTTTTACCATAGGTACAGTGAAGTAATGGATTAAGTTACGCAGAGAAGTTGTGCAGCTTTCATTCTTGAATGTTTTCAAGACCTGAGCAGCTAAGGCCCTGAGGAACCTGTATTAATGTCACGGTGGCCTTGCTTTGGACTCCTGCTAAGGGTTGGATTGGACAGCTCTTGAGGTCCTCTCCAACCCAAATTATTCTGACATCCTATGGGTCAGGGTGATCCAGGAGTTGAAATTGAAAATGCAAGGGCAGACGTAATACAGAAGTCACCAATGTATCAGTGCCTAGGAACAACTGGAAATCTGAGGGAAATAGTCCAGAGGTAAGCCAAATCTAAAGACAAAAAATATGTTGGCATATGGTGGAATTTTTTTCAAGAACTTTCAAAGTGCAGAATGTTGTATAAACACAGGAGAGAACTAGAAAATATTCTGGCGTTACTTCAAGAGAATTTACAGACCCTGCAAATATTTGCTAAAATAGGAAGAAGTAAGGCAGCTCTTAAGTATTTGTGTCTTTAAGTGAGCTTAAAAATTAACTTGTCAACAAGTTTGTCTTCCTTAAAAAAAATATGGTCCTGCAGTAATTTTCAAACAAGTGGCTTTTTCTCTGATGGGTTTTTTCATACAATATGACTTTTGGAATATAAAGGCAACCTCTAATTTCAACTTCACTAATACCTGTTCTGAAATCAAGCTGTTACTGATACAGAATTAATTCACAAAGACACTTTCATCTAGTCTAGTGAACTAAATGTTATTATTTAATCTTACTTTAGGTCAGGACCAAATTTTAAAAAAATTGAAAGGAGAGAGAACTGCAAACTTTCTACTGGAATATATAAAGTTACCACATTATTACACACTGTTCAAAATCACAAAGACATTGTTTAAAGACATTGTTTAAAATCCCGTCTCTTCTTTGAAAAACAGTGTGTGAAAAACTGTTGTTTAAGATAAAGACAAATAAATCAAGAGAGGAATAATTATAAGCATCAACACAAAAAATCTTAAAAGGCAATCTAAGATGTGCTACATATTGGAGTGAAAATATAGGGTTTATACGGCCAAGCAGGTGTCTCCTAATATCTCATCAAAAGCTACCTTAAAATCATTATACATAGAGCTTCTACATAAAATCATACACATAATTGAACCAGGACTCTGGGACATGACACCACAGCGACACCATGGACCCTGTGGTATGCCTCATCCTCTAGATAACCAGGCATCATCTTTAAAAGTTATTATTTTCTAAAAGTTTTCTGTTATTTATTAAGGTAATTGAGATGTTTAGAAGGAGTTTTGACAGCTGGAATAAAAAAGTTGATTCTGACAGATTAATTGAGGCAAAAACGAGACCCAGGTACAGCACATGACTGGAGTGAAACAGCTGTAATTGACTATATAAACTGGAAGGAAAAGAAAATCTTATGTGTCCTTCTGGATGAACTTCATCTTGTAACTAGAGATGCCTTGTATCAAGTTATAAGTGAACCACAGAATGCATTTCTGTAACCAGAATATTCCCAACAGTTTTTGAAAAAAAGCCAAGAACTTGAAGGAATTTGAGTCTACATAAGAGGAATGTGAATAAATAAGAGCTTCAAAAGAAGAACCCTGCAATCATAATTAAGGGTAGGATATCCAAAAATCAGTCCCCCTTTCCAATGTGAAAGGAATTCAGGAAAGTATACAAAGTGGAAAATAAAACAAAGCTCTCCCAATGATTTTTTTGAAACATTTACCATCCAATTTCCCTTTCATACTGCTGATCTCAACCAGAATTTTAACTGCTATTTAAAACAGGGCAAAGTCAGTCACCCAGCTGAGCTTTAGAGAAATGGGTTCACAGTCTAGCTATATGATGGCAGGTAATAAACTCTAATGTACATCTTCTCACACCCCAGGATCTTTTCAATTGCCACACATTAACTATTCTGTCTTACACAGAAGGAAGAAAATTTATTTAAAATAGACACCAGCAATCCTTTAGCAATCCACAGCACTGTGTCACAGCTCCTGAAGATGTATCACCACGGACACAGCTCACCGTAAAAAGTCTGGGCTGCTCAAGCCAGAGAAGTTGCAAAACACAGGTATCCAGGGACTTCCCAATTTACTGTGAAATTACATTTAACAGTATCTCCAGTACTTAATCTTCTGGTGAACTTCAGCATGTTTGTAGGACAGCCTGGTGAGCCTACGCTTGCCCAGTCCTTCCAGTTTGAGTGCTAACTCTGCTTTTTCTGCTCCTTATTGGTCTTCTAACACTAATGCATCCTATTTACGTTGGATAAATTGAATCAAAGCATGCTTCCTGTATTTGTTTCTATTCCTCACGTGGTTCATGTGCCTTTTCTGCCACCACTGTGCTCAAAATCTTTTGCTTCATATAGTCCTGGCATCCAGTCAACAGCATATTTTTTAAAGAGAGTAACAAGGCAGAATTACTGTTTTTAAAGAACCTCTTTTGTCTATGATTGTTCTACCTAATTTGGGCTTTTTTGAGATGTTACTTTGCAAATGCAAGCTAGGAAATCAGATAATATGCAGTTTATGCTTTTTTAAAATAAATTATCCTGGATTTTAAACTTCCATTATTTGTTTTCAGTCCTTGGATCTCATTAAAAAATATAAATAAAATAAAAAGATGGCAAGGCAACCATCTTTTCTTATCATAGAATTTCTGTTTCCTTACATTTTATTTCAACCCCAAACCTGTTAAGTATTTCAGCATACCTTATGGCTTAAGAACAGAAATAAGAACTTTGCCCTTAACCCTGTCTTCATTATGGAATATTTAATATGCCTTTCACCAAATTTTTCCTGGGACACAGCACCTTCAAAAGAATTCATGCTGAAAAGAATAGCTGTATTGACATATGGCCATCTGGTGAGCACTTATTCCTGTAAGCAGAAGTGCCTAAGGCCACAATTGTTCAAGAGCAGGACATAAATATATCTTTATACATCTGTGATTCCATTTTCTAAGCCCTTAAATCCATAGATATCAGAGGATAGCCTGCAAAATCAAGCATGATTTGAGGGGACATCATATAATCTTTTTTCTTAATCCTTTGTTTTCACCGATTATTAGGATACATCTTGGAAAACCCCTGCAGAATAAGAAAATATAAGCTCAGCTGATAACTTTCCTGAAAATTTTCTGATGATTCATGTCAAGCTAAAGGAGAAACAAATCTGCAAGATATAGATACCATCTTTTCCTTATCAAACCATAAACAAGGTAAACTGCTTAGAAAACATTATTTTCCCTAAAATATATTTCCTCAGCAACTTTACTCTTGTTTTATTGCAGCTAGTGAAAAAAAAAGGCTGCAGGGAGATCCTGAGCAAGCAAACTGCCCCTACAGATCAGAAAAAGGGAACTCTCTTTTTCTCTCAGTCATTGTCCTTGAGGGAGTAATTAGAAAGCATTTGCTACTTATGTCTTCCATACCTCATTTTAAATACTGTGATTGACCTGTGCTTGCTTGTAAGGTTAATCTGAGTCCACTTAAAACATTCAACATCTATTAATGTTATTAATATGAAATTTCAGTTTCATCTTCACCACAGAAACCACTTAAACAGTAGGGAAGTAATATGTAACATTTGCAGAAAAGAAACAATTAAAAAATATCAATTGAAACTGCATGAGGAATTTAGTTCATTTGGCAAGACAGGTACTTAGATTGGAACTATTCTGAGATCAAAACTTCTGTAAACATTTTTGAAGATCTTTAAGGTCTATGAATTCTTAGAATAACTTCAGATCTTGAAGTTATTTTCGTTTTACAAATGTTTCCTCAGCATAGCATTAACATAAATATTTCCCAAATGTATGTGAGTAAATACAAGCTTAGATGAGGGAAAGGAAACCTTTTAAACTGCCTCCTTAATATCTCCCAACCTGCTTCTTTACAATTCTTGAGACTGAGATTCATCCTGTTAGTCAGAAGTGAATTTAAGTCATTGTTTCCTAGCACTAAAACAGTACGTCGCAGCACTTTCAATTTTTTTAATAGAAAATCATATGCTAATTAAAATTCAGATATTATTAATTAGCTAGTATTTTCAGATTAAACTGCAGAACCATGTAAACCACCAGAATTGTTTTTTACATGATGCATATGTCACTCAAGAGAGAGCAGAAACAGAATTATGCATCCTGATTCTCTGAAATAATGTATCTAAGATGCTCTGTATGATGCAACAAATATAACATCCTTCAAGGTTTTTACACAATTTGAAGAAGACAGGTATATCAGAAAAATTTTTCTGTGATAGAACAAGCAGAACCTCAGACAAAATTGTGGTATTTCCTGCCATTATCCACTGACTCCAGACCGGTAAAACAATTACTTTCATCTGCAGAAGGAGGATAATACTCCTTCTGATAAATACCTAAAGAAAATATTCTGTTTCCTAGCACTAAACAATACTAGGTCCAGAAAGCAAAGCCTTTAGTTCCCAGAAACAACAGTAAAAAATACCACAGGTTAGAAAGGACATGGAGGTAATTTCATGTCTCAGTAACATTCTCGCTGTGAGTGCTGCCAAAGGCATTGAGGCTTTACAAAAACCTCCCTATGCTGAGACTCCAAGGTCCTGACCCTAATTTGATTAGCTCCATTGTGCAGAGCCACCTTTTTCAGGATAATGGCTGTTTGCTACATCTCCCCAAATCCTTCATATGAACTACTTGCAGTACAGATGCTTGAAGCCACAGATATTTTCATGAAAAATAACTGGAAGAGTTAAGGTAGTTAAGGTAGTTAAAAAAAAAAAGAATCAAAAATCCACAGAGAAATCTGACAGACACACATTGCATTCTTTCCTGTGTAACAGCTGGCAAAAATTCCTCGAAATCACAAACCTATTGTTTGTAAAAAAGTTGATAAGCTTGTTAAATTTTCATTGATAATCTTGGGGCTGCTATCAAAGAAAATCAACCTATTTAATAAAGAGGAGCACTCCCAGATGTGAAGAAAACATCCAAAGCACTAAAACATTATTATAGCCAGAGTTACAAATGATAACAGTAAACTCTGGGCATAAGGTGTGCTCAGCTAAACCATGGGGAGCAGCTCTCCAGGGGCTGTCCCAGGAGCACCCACTGGAGCTGGGCAGGGCAGGAGGGGTGTGAGATGAGGGGGCAGCCAGCATTCCTGCCTCCAAATCTGACAGTGATCTGTCCTTTCTGAGCCACCCTCTGTGAAGCAGACAAAGGTCCTGCTTCTTCAGCTTGGAGAAGAGAAGGGTCCAGAGACACCTTAGAGAAGCCTTCAGTAAAAAAAAAAAAAAAAAGCCAGAGAAGGATTTTTCTACAAGAATCTGTAGTGATAGAACAAGGGGTAATGGCTTTAAACTGAAAGAAAATATAGTAGGAAGAAATTCTCTACTGTGAGGGTGATGAGGCACTGGAACAGGTTGCCCAGAGAAATTGTGGATGTCCCGTCTGTGGAAGTGATCAAGACACAGCTGGATGGGGCTTTGAGCAGCCTGGTCTAGTGGATGGTGTCCCTGCCCAAAGCAGAGGGATGGGAAGGAGATGATCTTTAAGGTCCCTTCCAACCCAGGCCACTCTATGATTCCATGGTTCATTTTGAATCCTACACTTTTAAGCAGGCTGCATGAAAGCCCTGCCCTGAGATTTCAGGTCTGTCCTTTCTAAGTGTGTGCCACACTTTCCTCGATTTTTCAAGGTCAGTAGTCTAGCAAGTTGATCTAGCAAACCTATTTTAATCTTGGAGCCACTGCTCTAGATTTGTATTTCAAATGCGAATAATGACTTTTCTGTACATATTTGCATGGCACAGAATTCAGTAGCACAAAATGTTGCAATACATGTTATCACAGATTATTATTCTTATTTCTTAGAGTTCCCTCATTGCTGCAGCAATTCAATTGACTTCATATATTCTGGTTTTGAATGTCATACCTTGGCACCCAGATATTTAGTACATATTTCCCTGTATTTTTTTTCTTTTTCTTCTGTAGATTTTCTCACTTATTATCAGCATAACATCAGTTTCAGAGCAACTTAAATAATTAATTCAAGCATGGTCACACTATTTTGCATATTAATTGCAACTTAGTTCAATAGCATCTTGGAACTTTACAGCTTAAATTCAGATAAAAACTGTACACATAAATAATTGAGTTTACTACCAAAAGACAGCCAGTCTGAACCAAAAGACTAACAGTTTAGCAATTCACTTGTCTATACAAAGCCAATCTGAAAGGAAAATATATTCTATTATAAAAAGGATAAAAGGATTTAAGATAAATTGCAGTGATTGCTCTGCCTAGAAGTTGATCAAAACGTCACCCAAGTGTGTTTAAAATGTGGTTATTAGTGGAATGGTTGCAATGCTCAATTGAACCTGGCTTTTACAGAAAGCTTTTGATTTAAATTTTGCTGTATATTTGATATAGATGTGCTTCCTAAAACAATTTTTTTTTCTTGAAAATACTTGCTTTTTGCAAAAGAATATTTAACTTGTTCCTATAAAACAGAAGACTGTTACACTTAGAATTTGTGCTTTTTTAATGTAAACCCAATTCTCTGCTATTGAAAAGCCCTTTTTTCCTTAGTAGACTCCTATAACTAATGAAAATTCAGAACTAAAATAGTCTGATGGTTCTATTTTTTTACTTTTGGGGTAATTTTTCCTCTTTGAGATTAATTGTAAAATTATAAAGTACTTTAATAACATTCTATAATGTATTTACTCTCTTCTTTCTAAACATGGGTAACAATAAAAGCTTACACAAAATCTAAGAAAATGTATGACAACAGAAAGTACCTGTCAACAGCTAAAGACAGCCAGCATCAGTCTCCCTTCAGATGTTTAAATTTCAGCCACAATCATCATATGTGAATGCAGTATTTTTTTTAACCACAGTATTACATTTAAAAATACGCTACGTTTCTGATAGAGACATGGATATTTGAGATTAAAAAAAAATTTACAAAATTATTAAAGCCAAAATAAGTTAAAAGTGTGCTTGAATTTAATGAAAAGGAAAAATTACAGCAACAGAAATAATTTCGAAGAGTTTGCGATCTTTTACTAAAGAAGAAAATACTAGAAATCACAGCAACCCACATCTAGATTCAAAGTCACTAAATGAATTCTAATACATCAGCAAAATACAGTTTGATAAAAATAGAAATTAAAGAAGACATATTTTCTACATTACCATGGATATAGAGTTCAATTCTAGAATTCTGAATTTATTTCATCTATATATATATTTAAGTCTCTTAATTGAGCTTTAAATCCTGTGCTTATAGGAACCAGAACTTCCATTTCAGCAATTTTGTTCCAAAAATTTTGATATTAAAAATACAAAGAAATACTTGATTGAAAATATAAATGCTACAAGCACCATGAGCCAGAGAAATTCTCTGCCATTGACCGGCAAAATTCCTTACATATCACACACTCAGGAGAGCGATTGATTAGGTCACCTGAGCACTCACAGGCTTTTGGCACTGACAGGACCTGTTCTTCCAGACCAGCTGGTTGAGCTACCAAGTTTCTGGCTCAAAGTACAAGGCTCATTAGTCCTTAGGAAAGCACAAAAGCCATGGAACAGGCAATAAGTAAAATCTTTCCTCACCTGGGAAATTCTTAGTTGGTCTAATTGGTGTTTGGTTTATTTTGCAAAGATAAGAGCTTATTGGTGTGGAGTGGGCAACGGGAAGATGCAGGGAAGTACACAGTGCTATTCCCACTGTAGCCAATCAAATTCTACTGGTTAGGCCTTTAGCTGTACAGGCATTCTACAGAAATTTATTGCACTTAATATTTGTGTGTGGTCTTATCTGTGTTAAGTCTTTGCTTTCTTAATTATTCTCCAGCACAGCTCCATTTGAATTATTTTGTTTCTCCAAGTTTTATCCAGATATTTAGAATTTTAACATTTAAACTGGTATCTTAAAAAGAAGTATATACAAAGGAATTTATGAACTGTTTTGAGGGAATATGGATATCTAAATAGCCTCCATTTTGTATTTAGTATTTTGAATATTTCTAATTACATCCGTCACGGCATCAGTTGTAAGAAGAAACTATAGGTCAAAGAGGTATATTCATAATTATTATAAATTATCAAATTATTACAGGGCATCCCATGATCCTCCAAGAACTCTAAAACAGTTGTCAATCAATATAAATCAAATACAGCTTATATGCAGCAAAATATCAAAGTTCCCAACATCCCTTTAGTTGGATGTTTGTTTAACTCCCTCTCCACAAGGGTTTCAAAAAAGAAAGGGGGTGAGTACATCTGCTAGCACTCTTTGCTGCTCTATATATTGCTCTGCTTTGATTTTTAAGGAGGAGACAAAGGGATTCCCAAAACACCATTAAATGGAATCTTTCAATAGACAGCAAAGGTCAAAGGATTCCACATGTAGCTGTACCCATGGCACAACTACTTACTGCTGGTTTCAGAGAGAAAAGACAGCTCTTGGCAGTACTTTTGCACTTTACAAGACCTTAAAATTAAGATCTGCTTCTGAGGCATTCAAATTCAGCCTCTTCCACCTCCAGATCTTACCTTTTTCACCTTCTCTCACACAGAAATCCCATAAGGTTGTACTTGATTCATTGCTGAATCAAAGTGTTGCATTCCGAAGAACTGCAGCTGCTCTGTGTCTGCATGCTCCAAGAGCATTCCAGCTGCATCTACACCACTCAAAAAGCTAAACAAATGTTTGACTCTTCTTTTCCACAGTTTAAATTGTCTTGGTCTTGTTGTCAGGCTAGAAGATCACAAAGTAGGAGGCTAGGATGCCTAACACCAGTATTCTCTTACACCAAACACAGAGAATTATGCTTCCATCTAAATCCTGAATTGTAGTTATTGACTATCAGGAATGGCAGCTTTACATACATCTGATGATGCAGAAAATGTCAGTCTTATCAACAATATGAATCATTAAAGGTGGAGTTAGAAAATCCTCTTTGATGTTCTGTATTATTCTGTATGTGATGTACTTTTCTACATTTGGCTAAATAAGCCAGCTCAGCAAAAAAAAAAAAAAAAAGCAAACAACCACTTTTTATCTGCTCTCTTACCTGTTTTATCCCAACTTTATTCCTTGTTGCTCTATTCCTAATTACTACATTACTGTTACTAATTGCTATATTATGTAACTGTATTTCTCTGCCTTTTTGTAGGTCATTTTTTTTCCTAATACAACAAATAAAACAAGTTCCAAGATACTTAGAGGTTTAAATATGTGTCAGTTAGTTGTCAGTCTCTGTTCTACCTTTGTCCTAAAGAAATCCATAGTTTTTCACTGTTGCAACTCCTACATAAATCCAGCTCCTTTTAGTTTGACATCAGTGATCAGACTTCTCTGTAGTGGCTAATATTAGCCTGAGTTAATGAAATTCTCTCTTGAATCTACACTGATTTCACACTGACTGCAAACACTTCTAGAGTTCTATATACCAGAAGTATCTCCTCTCTTTTTTTCCCAGCAATAACAAAGCTTTTTAACTTTCCTCAGCTAATCCAGTGTGCATGTTCCAGTCATGGGGCAAGGAGAGAGGAATGATAGGATTTCTCAGCCCCTTATCCTAAATTTCAAAAGGCAGGAATTCCTGAATCTGAGCACTGATGGGAATGACCAGGAGAAGATGCTGTTCACCAAACACAGCACTACCAATTTGTTTGCCAGAATGGTGTGAGTATGAAGCAGGAGCAAGGCAGGGAGGTTCAGAGAGGTTTGATGAGATAGTTTGGGAAGTGACTCCAAAAACCAGACAAAATGTGTGAGTGAGCCAACATGTGGCTCACTCATCTCCCACCTTGGCTCTTCCCTTTTCACAGTGCATTTTGCTTAACAATTTAGAACTGGGAAACTTAGTTCTTATGCAAAACAATAAAGTAGTCACAGAAAGATTCTTGAGGGAAATTACAGAAATGAGTCTGAATGAGGCACAGTATGGGAAGTGGCTAATTTTGCCTCTGGTGGAACACTCTTGTGCTACTGAGAATTTTTTCCTCTTTTCCGTAATTCAGGTTTTCCAGTATGTCAGCATCTACCAGCATTGCAATTCAGACTTTAGCATATATCCTATTTAGCACAAGTTTACCAGTACCCGATAAGTGGAAATAGTTGTTAAAATTAATTTACCTAATCCTTAGTGCCTACAATGTTTTTCTCTTATCTGCTTAGCTGTAAATATTTATGTGAAAGTTAATATATTACTTGCTTTCCATGTGTCTGTCCTGAAAACACACTTCAGCAGCTTCTGAAGAAGGAAGACATTTAAGGGCATTTCTTTTGCACCCTGCTAAACTAATATATACAAAATATTATGGAAGCAGAATAATTATTGTTCCAAAAGTAATGAAGTATGTCTAAGAATAATATAAATACAATCTTTATCAATCATGAGAAAAAAATATGAGTGAGAATCAATTTCATATTTCAGCAGTTTCTAAGAACACTGAGGTCTGGAATTAAAGTTTTCCCATAAACTTCTTAATGTATGACTATGCACCACAGAAGGGTATGTATCTTCCTCTAAAGCCTCTAGTATAGACTTCCACAGCTAGAACAAAGCTAGAGAGATATAATACAGGATGCCCATTTTAATATTTCAATATTTAATAGACCTTCTACTTTAATAGCTTTTGCCTTCTCAGCATGGAAGGATATTGGATATTTTTTCTTAACTTAAAGTATTCAAGAGTGAAATAAAGATGCTGCTGACCTGTTGACGTCTATTTAAAGAAAGAACAGAAAATGAAAAAGAAAATTCCATGAATGTGGCTTTCCTGAATGTGACTCAATGCCTACTTAATGACAGCTTTCTCAGGCATGGCGAGAAGTCTGAAAAAATCAAAGTCACTGTATACTGCACAGAACATTTCCATCAGCATTTGACATACATGTTTCAGTTCATGATTCCAAAAGAATTTTTTGTAGAAACCAGGTAGATAAACTTTACCGACTTGTTTTCTGTCTCTAGATAATATAGGAATTTAATTAAGGGGAATTGAAGCAGTGGTAGTAAAAAAGTGAAGACAGAACTCTCATATGGCTTATGAGAATTATGGTTCTCACATGGCTTTGAAACTACACAATTTTAAGAATGAATGTTGAATTACTACATATATGTGAATATTCAGTGTCTAGTTCCACCGGTTCATTGATAGAATAAATAACTCATTTTCAAGTACTGAAACTACACTTAAGCAGAAGAGTAAATTAACTGTTTATTTCTGGAGACACCATTTGATGTGTGCAATAAATAAACCACCATATTCATAAAATAATTCCATTTATCATTTTCCTTTTTAATACATTCCAATAATACTGAACGTAAAATTTCATTAAAAATATAAAAGATGTAGAGTGAGGCCCAATAATATGGTGTAGGTGAAATGGGAAAACAAGGGTGGTAAATACTTCCTTAGGTAGTCATGTTCTATCTAACTCCTTCATATGAGATCAAATTTAATCTGCACTAGTCCTACTTCTGACTCAAATTTCAGTTAAGCATTGAGGTAGCAGGAAAATCAGCAGATAAAGTCTGGTTATACATACAATACATAAAACCATATTTTTGAGGTACATACAATCACAACACTTACTATAAGGTCCACTCACAGTATTACTCTCATCTCGCAAAGGTAACACCTTTCAAAGCCAACAATATAGAAATACTTTGCCATAAGTGTTAAAATTAAACAGCTAAACACAACAGTATCCAAGTCCCTCTTACATGATAATAAACATTCCTATGCTTTTTGCAGTTAGAATTACACTTGCAAAATACCCAAATAACCATGCAGCACATTTACAGAGTTTTAAAGTATCTTAAGCCATTTTTACGGTCTTGGTTTTGTCAATTCTATTTTCACTAACAGGGCTTTCTGTGTGGAAACCGACTTTGCTAAAGTGCTTCTATTTTCCCACACTCAAATATATATTCTAGAAAGTAATTATGTGAAGTCTATTAGTCAACATTATCTGCAAAACTAATAATTAATAATAATAGTAATAATAATAAATTAATAATTAATACATTTCATGTTTTATTTGCATTCAAACACTAAATGTCTCATTTTACAGTAGCTTTGCCAATCCTGGGAGCAAGGAAAAACAACCTGGAAATAAAAGTCTAAACCAGATATCTTTTCCTCAGCTAGATTTTATAGGTCAGAAGTCTCGTGTTTTCCACCTAAAATGCGACCTCAATTAATGAAGTCTTTTAGAGGACATTAAATTATTTTTGCATAATAGAAATTTAAATTGAAAATGTCTTGATTATTTTAATTAACACACTCTATATGACATGACCCTGTTCCAGATAGCAGCCAATTCTGGATAGTATATTTAAGGTTATACTACTACATAGATATTCAGATTCTTGCCAATCTGCCACAGCTGGGGTGAAAGTTTTGTTGGCGTAGAAAACACTTTTCTGAGTGCTAAAAAGCCACCATTAAACTAAGCAACACAGTTTTCCATAGATCAACATAACTCTCTATTCAACTATACGAAAGCCATGAACAAGTTTCAATAGCTGTCATGCAATTTGTCACTCAATAAACATCTTTTTCCCTCTCTCTGAGTTTAAATCATGGCACTATTGTTCATTCTGATAGACACACTGCTTCTTTCATTTGTTTTAACTTATCTGTCTTAAATTTTAATAACCAAGAATGCTGTGTGTTATGAGTTTTGCTGCACATTTCCAAAGTTTTATTATAGACACACAAGAAACTTTTACTGAAGAAACAACCTGGCACTCATCTATTACTTTCTAATAGGATGTTGGATATTTCAGTTTAGCATATTTTGTTGCTTTTCAAAACAAAACTCCCTTGCCTTAGAATGATAATCTTGTTCCAGCCTGGAATCTGATCCTGCTACCTGTTTGTACTTGCTCATTTTCATTTGGCGATTCCTTTCTTCTACGTCCATTGCACCTGTTAAGTTAAAAACAGAAGAAAAGAAGAAAATAAATACACAAGCAGTCATCTATTCCAAGGTTAAAATTATGCTCATGGAAGTTTTAACAGAAGGAGATGAAAATTTATTTAAATTCTGTACATATAATTTTAGTTCCTGAATTATGATTTTGCAAAAACCAACAAGTTGTAACAGAAGGAAAATAGCAGATAAGTATTTCAGCAGAATTTTAAATAAGCGTTGCATTATCTACACAATTCAAATGAAGCCAACTTCATGAAAAAACTCAGTATAAATGAAACACAGTGTTTCCACGGAATATAATTTTACTATTTAAAGAATATTCAAGAGAAATTGAGTCTTTTATTTAATAAGGAGGAATGCAAAGATAACCTGCTTATTTTGGGTAGAGAATCTGGTTCTACATTTATTATAGTCTGATATATATATATCAAATTAATAATCAAGTAACAACCACGGACTAGGAGGCCTTCCATTTACTATTTCAGTATATTCTTAGTATGCTCAAAAAATTCAAAGAATAACTAAATAAATCTTAAAGAGCCACCCAGTGGCATCACTGTATTACATTCTAATGAAACACAGCTTCAAGAACAATTTCAAGGTTCACTCTTCTTGGACAAAATAGGTGATTATTTTCAGTCAGGGATGGGGTCTCACTATGTGGCTCGGGCATTAGCTGGTTTCAACAAACTGGTATTGTAATATCACAATTTACAATGTAAAATAATAAGGAAGTAAGTGCCAGAGCTGAGGTGGAAGACTGAGAAATAGAAAAATGAGAGGAAGACAACAGCTCAGAAAAGATTTTCAAACAATTAGCTATCATACACACACAGGTTTGATTCTTTTCCACTTTAACCTAGTATTAGTCAAGAATAAATCATTATCCATTGAATGCTAAAAAAAAAGCATTCATTTTGACTGACATTTGTCTTAAACTATCCATAATTTTAATGCAAAAGTTGTCTAGGATTAAAATTTCGGAATCCCAGTAATCATAAATAGAAGTTTCTGTATATTGTATGTATTGAGCAATATGGACTGTTTTTATGGAACTGAGATGGGAATATCAGATTTCAGTGTACTACAGAAACCTGGTTTAAACTCTAAACCTCAATTGTAAGTCATACTCTAACAGCCAGGTGGGGCTCTGGACAGAACCCAGGCCTCCCAGCTTTGTATTTTCTTTCTTGAGAGCAAAAGGAGTAGTAGCACATACTATGAGAGCTGCCAGGTAGATGTTGTGGCACTTCATAGGAAATCTGGAAGGAGAGCAGGTAAAAGCAAGCAGGAATACAAAACCACTAAGCTGTTCTGTCCTCTATGAGCACTCTGGCTTTTAGTTTTTGTACTCTAATTCTCTATCTCTACACCCTACAACAACATGAAAGAAAAGATTTCATCAAAAATTTTAAGAGAAATTAAAATTAAGAAAAATTAATGAGAAAGAATAAATGGTGTTTTATAGGGAGAAATAAAATGAAAAAGAGAGCAGCAGATGAAAATTTCTAAAATAAAATACAGTTCATTTCTCCTATCATAATTTTCCTCAACCATTATAGAACCCAGTTTGACAGTGTTTGTCAAATTATCATTAAGATGAAGTGACTTTTTTAAGATCTAGTTTTAAAAGCTTTATTTTTTCTCTTTAAAGCAAAAACATTACACTGCAAAATAGATTTTTTTCAATGACAAAAGTAACACATACTTTTTTTGAAATAAAATACTTCAGCCTCCTCTCAAAGAAAGAAATCATCTTTTACTGAATGCAAAATCTTCTTGTAATTTTTCAGTAATGTAAGAAAGGAGACATTTTTCACAAACAAAGGGATTTTTTAAAAAATTTTTCTTATGTTTTATTATGAAATTATGGCATTTTTTCTTTGTCTCTATATTTTCTGCCAAATTTCAGGAAATTACGAGTGAAGAAATAGGAATTCTTGAGTGAAAATTAGAAATTTCACAATTGCTTGAGAAAACATTCATTCATATCTATGATCAGTTGGCAAAGTGGAAGTTAGATTTCCACAAATCCAATTGCCTATAATATGTACAAAATATGCCATTAAAAAGAGGAGCATAAGGTATAAAGCCTCGGTGTGAGTCCTCTGCAACAAAACAAGCAAAATTTGTAGCTTATTTTTTCTCAAGAGAAAAATTTTGAAAAAAAACCTATTAAATTCCCATAAAATCATATTAAAGAAAAATCTAACTTCCTTTGTATTTTGGAAACTGTCTTTAACAAGTGAGTGAATTCAGTTATGTGCAAAAAGAGGAAAACCCGAGGGCAGTGGATAGTTCATAACGCAGAAGATGGCTCTGGTTCTACTGCACATGGAACTGATGTGCAGAAAGAGAGTGCAGGGTTCCTGTCTGTCCCGGGCTGAGCTCGCTGTAACTTCAGCCAGATGCAGCTGAGACCTGCATGGCAGCAGGAAAGGCGGAGAGAGCGTCATGGCCCTTCCCACTCCCGTGGTCCAGCATGAAAGCAGTCACACCAAGCAGTGGGAATGCAGGGCTATTATCACCTCCACTTCTGCTGGTAAAGCTCTGCTTAGCTGACACCTACGTGGGAGAGTTTAGCAGGGGCAGAAATTACGTCTATAGAGTTCAGTAATCATCTGGGTGCAGCAGGAGCTGCAGCTTTTAACCTGAGCTTGGTACCCATGGTAGAACATCAGTCCTATCCTAAGGACTCCACTGCAGTCAGGGGCTGTTTAGGGAGCATGTGTCAACAAACCAGAGCTAACCTGAATCTCACCATTAGTTATCAACAGTGGTTAAAATGTAGCAGCATAAGCTATCACACACCTGAATCACTCAAGGCCTGATGGAGCCCTTGTGTTATTAGATTCTGAGCTGGAGCCCAGTACAGCACATTTTTAGAACTATAAGGACTGGCACTAGAAAAGTTAAAGCTGCTTCTGATATACTGAAGTACTGCCACAATCTATCAAAGTGCATGCAACCAAATTTTGGCCAGGTAAAATTAGTTAATTTCTGCTTGAACATTCTTCCAGAATTTTGCTTATGAACAGTAGTTGTGCCTCCAACAGAAATATCCAATGAGATGCTCAAATTCCACCCATATGAACATAAAAAATTAAGACTGAAGGGAAGAACAAAGCCTGGCGCTGCTCATCAGACATAACTGGGGTCATGGCACTGTAGGCAATATTCTGGAGTTTTGATTATTTAATTATTTAGAACTCTCTAACATTAAAAACCCAAGGCCTGAAGGTTAATTCAGTGGGCTTTTCATGGGCATAAGGCAATTCATGGCTGACAGAGAGATAACTGCTGATTCATTACCAGCCATTCCCCGTATTTTCAGAAGAGAATGTGCTGAGGGAAAGCAATACAACTACAGAGCAAAGACTCCTGAAATGCCAGTATAAGGCACAGAAGTACTCTGCAGTGCAGCCCTGTAATCTCTCAGATCCATAAGGACTTCAGTGAGAGACTATTGTGCTGGAGCTTAGCTCTAGTGTCTACAGTAAATTAAACCTTAGGCCACATGAATTTGACCCTTGTTTTTATCTATGGAAATGTAACCACTAAACAATGAACTATAATTTCAACTTTAGCTATAGAATATTTCGTAACAAAAGTAGGGAAATTTCCTAAGACACAGACAAAAGGGTGCGTGGAGTCTGTGGGAGTAAATCAGAAGAGAAGACTCCAGATGCTGCAAACAGGATTGCATGAGCAGGAGTGCAATCAGAAAATGAAGCCATCTATAGAGACTATAAACTCCAGTAACGAGCAACAGGCAGGGCCCCAATTAAAAGGCACCCAGCTTGAGCTGTCAAGCTATTGCCTATCAAACATAGTAGAAAAAGGATCTCTGCTTGATTATTTTATTGAAGTGGAAGTTAGGAATAAGCCCTACTAAGGTAAGATCCACATAATTCCTACCATGGTCTAGGTCGTGGCTGTATAATTCCATTCCTAAAACAGGACTCTGGACAGGCACTAAAATTACTGCTTCAGCTTCAAATAAAAACATTATTTTCATATTTTAACTTGAAATAAGGTAAGATGAAATAAGATAAGATTCCGCTACTTCACCACTAAAGTGAAGAGCTGTAGTCAGTGATTTGGTTAATACCTACTTTTCCTAACCCCTCAGCTCTTCACTGAGTCAGTTTTACAAGGAAATAAGCAACCATTGAATTCAGACTATAGCTAAAGAGCTTATTTGCTCTTCAGGTCAAATACTGGCTACTCTCTAGGGTAGACTCTTCAGCTGATAGCCTGTGATCCAAACCAGAGACAAAAGGGACAACAAACTGGCCTTATCATCCAGCTCAACCTAAGGCAAACCATTCTGGTCAAAAATCAAAATGAAACCAGCTGGGACCTCTCCTCTTTCATTCTTTCTTTCATTGTCTTTTCCAATGGGACTTATTAAACCATTCTAGTTCCTAGAGATGCTGCTGATGGAGATCTTATACCAGGATCTGAGTTTAGGAGAGGAGTTTGCTGTACAGTGAGGCCTCCATGGAACAAAGAGTCAAAAGGGAATCTGGTGTGGAAGAAGAGTGGAGTTTCCCTTACAATAGTAAAACAGATTTAGTTTTGAAATACTTATGGATGAAAGGGATAGAAAATTTGGGAAGCATAACTACTAAAGCTTGGGAAAAAAACTCATGATGACGGGACTAAAGTAATACTGTTATTTTGGAAATCATAAACCTGCAATAGGGCAGAAAAACATATGCAGGTGAGCACACTGCATCTGAAGAGAGGAGGACAGAACAGAGGTCTTAAAGTGTACGACATCTGCATTTAGCTGATTCTAGACTCTTTCTTACCATTTCTCATCCTTATTTGACACCCTTAAAATGACAAAGGAAATACATTTGGAAAAGCCCTTAGGTTCCATTCCTTAGTGTCTATTTAGAAATCTGTAAAATACATCAAAATTCCACTCCAACTCTGATATATATTTGCTTAAATATAACAGATCAAGAAATTTAAGGGAAAACCACAAAAATATTTTTAATAAATCACCCTACCTGTATCCCCATTCTCTGGATCTGTTTTCTTTTCTTCTACAAACAAATGAAAGCAATATGTAAAGCAAAAAGAGGGGGAGAGAAAAAAAAAAAACAGAAATAATAATAAAAGTAATATAAAAATGCATTAAAAAGGAAACCATTAACAAAACTCAGCAAATTAATATAACGTGAAGAATTTAGTCAACCAACCAAGTATGGTGCTCTAAATCTAGAGGCATATTCACTGCATGCTAGTGTATACATTTGTGTACTCTTATTGAATATCTACTGAAGGGAACCCATGGATATTTTGTGCAGCACTTCCAAAATCATTAACACACTCAAGAAAGAGAGAGCAAGGCATGTGTCAGGTAGAGTTACTACACAGTTTCTTTGATCAGGATGGCACAAAAATAAAAGTAAAAAAAAACTTGCTTGTGCTGTAGGTTTCATGCAGAGCACGCACGAGATACAGTCCAGTGGTTCATGCATAAAAATTGAATGTGCCAGAATGGGTTTTGGCAGTTACTTTAAATCTTCATTGGTTTAATCAATTCTCATAGCTTTTACAGGTTAAAAAGTTTAATAATGATATTACTGTAACTTGGCTTAGAGTTAAAAATTATGAAGAACGAAAGACATTAAAATCAATACTCGGAACACATAAACTCAGCTGACTGACGCCAACAAAAATTCTGAATACATATCAAAGGTTGCAAATGGCTCAGGGCATTGGTCTGCCACAAAGAAATTAAAATACATTGGATCCCTATCAAATAATTTGGCAGCCCATAAATAATCTGAAATCCAGTTTTGATAAATAATATGAAAGAATTTAAAATGAAATTAAATTTACTTTAATCAAAAATACATTAACTTTTAAATAGATTCAGTGTCCTTTTCAAAATTATATTACATTCAATTAAAACAATCCCATGAATATGGAGCAACAGCCCCCAAGCTACACACCAAAAATAGCATTACTAGAACTAAATATTTTTCCAGAGTCATTGGTTATTGAGGATTGCTCAAAAAATTATGATCTAATTTACAGTACACAGGCTAAAGAGGAAAACAGAGCTGTTGTATTTTTAAGAAGATACCATTTTGTAGGTGGATATCAAAGCAGAGGATGAACTCAAACTCAGAGAGAAATCATACTCAGGCAAGGTAGAATCATAAGAAGGGAAAGTGTGTTCCTGCAGAGAGCATAAATTATATGCTACAATTCAACAGGATCTGGCTTCCTATCGTGTGTGGAATCAAGATTATTGTTCTGCTGACAATTTCTAGTGGAACTATTAGGCAAATTAATGGGAAACAGATATGGCAGGTCACAAACCTACAGTTTCAGAAATCAGTGGGTATTGAATCAGTTCTTGGAACTTCTCCCATTCCCTGACCTTTTCTGCCATATACTCTATATAATTTTTAAATAAGGCTTTCTGTATTCTTCTCAGCTGGCCTTTGGGGAGCCTGGCCTTATTATCTATGTGGGCTGTGGATAGTGCTAGGAAAATAGCAGAGAATGATAGTTTTGTTTGCTTTTCAACCTTTCACATTTTTTTCTTTTTGTTTTAAATTGCTGTTACCAATATAAAATCTACAAATGCGATATCTCCTACTGTTTCACTACTTTCTAAGGCAGAAAGCAATTTGATGGCAATATCACTGATCCAACATAATGCACAATACAGGAAAGTGAGTTGAGTCATTAAAACAACCTCGAGCTTGAGCTCAGAGAGAATGACAACAATTCTAAGTTGGTCCATATGCATAGTGAAAATAAATCTTTACTTTGCTTAAATACTATCTTAATACAGAAGTCTTATCCTATATCGGGAAATTAGTTTTTAAGAGGCCTAGAAATCCATTCATCCTTATGTCTAGATGTCTTTCAAACACAAATCTTTAAATAAATACATTGTCAAAATAAAGAAGTTTGAAACTTGTCCAACTTTCACTTGTTCTAGGTATAGAAAGTACATAGAAAAATATTTCCAAATGGGACTGTAGAAATAATATCATAGTATTAGCAAGCAGAAAAAGTCTATTAGATTATTGAATTCTAAAATTGTAATCGATGTGCTGTGACAAATATCTGCAATAGATATATTCTTTAGATTTTTAGTAGGAAGGTCAACACAGTGAATCCTACTCTTCAAACTGAGGTTTCAGATCTATTGTGAAGAGCTGTCTGAAGAAGTACTAGAAAGGACAGAAGATTGAATTGAGAAAGATCTCACTTGGGTGGAAGCAGTAGAACTGAACAAAATTGGTATTATCCATTTACCAAGTAAAACAATATTAACTTCTCAGCAGCAAAGATCTTCACTGCAGCTATGGTCATATTCATCACTTCTCAAAGAAGTCAGAGCAGGTTCAGGATGAAACCTTACTTTTGATACTAAAGTAATGAATGCTTTTGTTTGTAATGTGTTCAAAACAAAAAAGGTCTATGTCACCTTAATATCTTGAAACTGCTGAAAACCTATAAATTAGTATGAGATTATTTTAAAATGTCTCAAACGGAAAAATATGAGATGATAAAATCATCAGTCATTCCTAAAAAATCTTGGTCTCATTTTTTTTTTTTTTTTAATATATGACCAGTATTATCACACTAGTCAGTATTTTTCTACATTACTTGATTCAACCTTGGTTTACGAAAGGGGAAGCATGTATTGTGTCCTGTGGTGTAATGAACTCAGTTCAAGAAATAATTTTTTCAGAGCTATGTACTTTGGAGAAAATAAAGCAATGCATTCATGAAGGAGACATTTCTGCCCATTACAGAAAATAACTGTGTGTTTTCTTGTTTTCTGCTTAACCAGAATACAGATATATTTAAGTATATTGATGAAATATAGAGATGAACTACAGACATAGAGATTTAAATGCTGAAATATTCTCTCTCAAGACCTTCTTCTACCATAACAGTGCATATTGCTATTATAATGACCACTGACGTTTTATTTAATGGTAGACACAGCCAAGCTGCCATAGTCTAACTCCTTGTTCTTTCTAACTGGTCCTAATATATCTGAGAGATATCTAACAATCTAACATGTATCTGGAAGATAGAAAAGGATTCTTAATAAGAGCATTCAAGAGCAGACTTGTCAAGAATTAAACAGTTCCACAGAAGAAGCAGGATAGCAGATTTCTCCCTGGTCGTGGATACTGACGGAAGTATTGAACAATTGCTCAAAAGCTATTGATGGCAGCATTGAACAATTGCTCAAACTTGCTGCTTTCCTGGTGAAGATAAGGGGCGGCCTGACCCTGGAACCTTGAGGTTACAACTGGGAAGTGCTGGGCTTTATAGTTTCCTTCCCAGGTTTCTCCCTTCTCTCACAGCTGACTGCTCTCAACTTAAGGTAAGATCCTGGTTCTGTCTTGACCTTTTTCTTCTCTCTTGCCTGGGATCCAGGTGAATGAGATTTGCGTAAACTGAACAGAGGCCTAAAAATAAATCTTGACTTCCTGGGTCTGAATTAAAAAAAATTGTAGTTTCCAATGCTGGAGGATAGGCGTGTCATAACAAGACACAGATATGGAACTCCTTTGTTTCTGTTTGTTTCTGAGATTAGGCATAAGATAAGACAATGACATAAAAGGTTTTATCCTTCTATTTTTCTTATTTGCAGACACTTAATGTCAGCAATATGACTAGGAATTCTATTTATACTGTGGATAAATTAGCTCTTCTACTTATGTGCTTTATTGAAAATTAGTCTGATTTCTCAAGGTAGTCCAAATTATTAATTAACATTTTATTTTTAAAATCTAATATAACTTTGTGTAAGTACTTAAAAAATGCTAGCTGAACTTTTTATTAGAGATTTCTCTTCAAATGTTATTCATGAGAATATAGGAAAATCAATTTTATTCCAAAAAATATCCCTGAAAAAAACACCACAAATGCACAGAATATTCTGAGCTGCAAGGGACCCATAAGGATCTCTGAGTCGAACTCCTGGCCCTTTACAGGATAGCCTCAAGAGCTGCACCATGTGCCTGAGAATATTGCTCAAACACTTGAATTCTGTCAGGCTTGGTGCTGCCACCCCTGGGGAGCCCACTCCTGTGCCCAATCACCCTCTGATTCAAGAACCTTTTGGAAATATCCAACCTAAACCTCCCCTGACAGAGCTTCAGGCCATTCCCCTGGGTCCTGTCACTGGGACCACAGAGAAGAGATGGGTGCCTGCCCCTCCTTTTCCCCTCGCAAGGAAGTTGTAGACTTCCGTGAGGTCTCCCCTCAGTCTCCTCCAGGCTGAACAGACCAAGTCATCTCAGTCATTCCTTGTATGGCTTCTACTCAAGCCCCTGCACCATCTCCATAGCCCTTTTATCAAATCAGGCAAAGGAAAGAGGGTTGTCTCCTAAAAGTAAAACATAAAATGTAAAAGTATTTGCTTTGAACATCAACGCTCGCCAGGTAAAGGTCTTGTACTCAAAGGATTACATTTCCTCCTGTTTGCTGAGATGCTCAATTCCAATACTACCTCTAAGAAATTAGCTCCAAATTTTGTCATTCTGGCTTTCCACAGTGTGAAAAATATAACTGCATAACTGATACAGGTCTAGCAAAATATCAGATGCTATGATATTAAATGGTTACTGAACTTCACTTTATGTCAAATTCGTGGCAAATATAAAAAAGGTACTGTTGCAGAAAACAAATTCTTTCTAAGTCTGTGATCCACATCACAGTCTGAATGAAAAGAAAAACAAATATTAATGGTTGTTGAAATGTTCTTCAACTTAATATTACTTATATATTGTTGATACTTAATATTACTGTTTAAATGTGATTGAAATGCCAATTATTGCCCTTAATAGGGCATGCTCAAAAGAAGAAAATTTCAGCCAGCCAGCTTCCTAGCAAGGAACATGGCTTCACATTCCTGTTTTCTATTTGAGGATTTCTTGACGGCTTTTTCTTTTGTTTCTTTTTCTTGTTGGTTTCAAGCCTGACACACTAAAGAAAGACTAAAACCTGGTGACGTTTTTCACCACTTAAATAAAATTTTATCACAATTCTAAAAGCATGATAACAGTATTTCTTTGGATTATTTGCAGAACACATGGCACTGTTTAGTAAAATAACTGAATAAAATGGTGTGGTGATCTAAAATGGGAAGTTAAAGAATCTCTGCAATCCTGGGTTTATAAATTGACAGGGTCAGCTAAGGTCTCCATTATTAGGTATAGATCAGTGCAGAGGGTAAAGATTTTTGAAGCAAGCTGGAAAGCTATATTTTGCATATTTATTAAAGTGAAGATTAGGGCTATGGCAAGCCCTTTTTTTATGCTGCCTAGATCATTTCCCAAGGTGATTTTTGCATGGTAGCTGATGATTTTTTTCTGGGCTGCTTCATACAAAGGCGTGCACAAATTTGGTGGCTTTCATAAAATACTGAGGCCTACGTGGAAAAAGCATGGAAGAAAGAAGTAGTAAGTCAAGTATTAGGGAAAATGTCCCAATTTACTTCTCTCAATAATTCTGGCACATCCTCCCTATATAAATGACATGAAATAGGATTTTGAAAGTGTAAAATAAAAATATCTGAGTTGTCAGTAGGCCGTTATAGTCTGTACTCATAAAAATCCATTCAGATCAGCCATACTATAAACTCTGCATTCTTTTCAGGAAACCCTGAGCACAGTCTTACTATGAAGCTTTCCAACATCCTATTTTGCAAGCATGCTTCTCAGAGTTCCCAGCACTGGTCCACTCCCCATTATAACCACAGAAAATTGCACATTCTGATACAGCCACTTCCAATCATAGGCATAAACATTTGATAATAATTATGCCTCTGCTTTCAGAAAAGCTAATAGGCATTAATAGAGATTATTCAGCCAACAGAAGAATGCAGGACATCTTCATTAGCATCTCAATAGCTAGAAAAATGGTCAAAGGTTTAACAAAAGAACACAAAATCATCACCTGCATTTAGAACTCAGAGTAGTTACAAATTAATCTACCAAACATTTTGCAAAATTATGCTGTCATTTTAAGTTACATAATCTGATTTTTTTTTTTTTTTTACTATTTTACCTTCAGCAGACTGATCATCAGCTTTTAGTTTTGTGGTTTAGTACAGATGGCTACTTTGAAAATCTTTGGTTTCTGGAAATAAAAATAAGGACAAAGAGCCTCCCAGCTTTCCAATATGATACATCTATTACTATGCTAAGTACCTATAGACTGAATTCAGAGTTTACAAAATTAGACTGAATTTGGAGTTTACTTTTTGGGTTTTGTTGACCAAATATGGATTTAGATGCTTTAAATGTCTCTTTCACAGTCTAAGGCATCAGATTTTAAACAAGCCTGTCAAACTAAGTATCACAGAAGTGTTCAGAGATGCACAAGTAATATAATCATATTTGTGCTAAAATATTTTTTTCCATGTAAGGAAAATGGAAACAGAAGAAGGTATCATCCTGCTCTTTAAAGGTAAATGTGTCACAGAATACTGACTATAATAATAACTCAAAAGCAGAGGGGTGTCATGTTTTGTTTATAAAGGGTAAATACATCACAGTACATTCACTCTTGGAAGACTTGGAAAACCTCTCATGGTCTGTAAGATAAGAATGAATTAAAAAACCCGTGCTTCTTGTCTTCTACTGCAGTTGATTTCTTAAACACTCTGAAGTGTACCATATTTTTTTGCCCTTTTGTCTGTGAGCTCTTCCAATTTGGTCACTCATCTTCAGTAGGGTTTGTTAGTTTTTGTAGGCTTCATTTCCATCAATCATATTATTACAAAGAAGCTTCATAATAAAGCACAGAAAAAAAATGGTATTTCAAAGTCCTTGTCTATTTGAATTTCATTCTGAAAGTTAACAAAAACTTCAACCAAGCCTTTGTGTGCTGTTAACATCAAAGTTTAATGCCAGATGTTGCAAAAAAAGACTTCAATATATATTTCCCTGCCTTTCAGGGCCCTTTAGAAATGGAACAGTCCCCACTATCTTCTAACTTCCATCCACCTTAAATAGTTTAGAATGCCTGGGCATCACTATGCCAACCTTTTCCATCCTGGCATCAACCTAGAATTAATTACCCAGCACAATTTCTGCTGAATGTACTGACTGCCTTTGTACTGGCATGGATCCGCCTTTCCAATGTTTTGATGATCATTTTTTGGGCAGTTGCTTGAATCAGCTATATTAATTTTTGGAATTCTGAAGAATGTTCTCTGTATTTCATATGTTTGAAGAACACAGTAAGTATGATGTGCAATTGCCAGTAATTTTTGGCACAATGACAACGGGTTGGTCTGACCCATCCTACAGATGAGGATAGAGATGTCTGCTTCTCATTGAGGCTCTTGGGCAGACAAGGACTCACCTCCACTTCTCCTGAATGGAAGTATTCTTCCTGAATACATGGGGATGTGAACAGGCACACATCTCCTCAACAGTTTTCACAATATCTAAACCTATGAAACACATTAATTTGAAATGAAAACCCTGCATCTCAATGCAGGTTTGTGAAAACCCTGCATCGCAAAGCTCCTCCTTCACCCAAGAAAAACAGGGTTTAACCACTAAGGTTGCTATCAAGCTCTACTGCTGTCAGTTAAATAAATTTATATTAAAATACTTTTGCTTCTTATCTTTCTGAACTTGCTTTTGTGCTTGAAATATACAGCAAAAGCTTTACACACACTTTCATCAAACTTCTCAATAAAAACAAAATCTAGATTTTTTTCAAAGAATATTTTTTTAAACTATTATAGATTATAATATCTAGAGAGAAGAAATTGCNATAAACCATGAAAAATAAACTATGTGAAAACCATTTCCTATGAAAACCTGTGAAGTGATAATCCTAGATTCACACTTTTTAAAACAAATTCTGAAACAATGGGAAAACACTTTTTTCTAAAGTATGCCTATGAAATGTCACCCTTGATTTTTAGCTGTGCTCCAAGTGCCTGGTACTGAAACGTGTAACCTACTTTGTTACTAAGGCAAATATGGAAGAGGACCTATTTCAAATGTACATCTGAAAATATGTTACTATACACACAGCAATTTTCTCCTGAGTTTAAGGACAATAATAACAACTATTGCAACTGCAGCACTGATCATGCTTTTGCATTGGGTGCTAGACAAATTCATCAGTGCCTAGTACATCTACTTTACACTTGGAGCTAAGTAGTGTTTTGCAGAATTTGAATGTCAGAACAATTTAATAAAACACAGTATTACCTACTTATTTATGTTCAAGAAACAGAAGGGATGAAAATACATGTTTTTTTTCTGACCATTTTAAGGTTTCTTCCAGCACCAAGAGAGATATGGATGGATTCCATATTCTGATTCAATATATTAATTCAATCAATAACTCAGAGGAAGGTTTTTGAATAAAAAGGACCACAGCTTTTATACTGAACAGATAGAAAATGGGTCACTTAATCTTCTAACTCCGTTTTTGTAATAAAAGAGATTCAGAATCACTGCACAGGAACTGGCAATGAATCATAAGCACAAGGTAAGTAAACTCAGTCTTTCTACAGTATCATTTATTAATTCCCAATAGTAGTGATTTACAAAAGAAAGATTTCAGAAAACCTTGCTAGTTGTTTTTTTCTATCCATACTCAACTTTTTTTACCCTGTAATTTTAACAGTTTCTGTCTTGAGATTTGTTTAATATGAAAACCACAGCAAATAACATCTGTAAGATTCTGTAAAAATAATCTATGACTCTAATTAGGACAACACCAGTACGAAAGGTAAAGCAGCTCTGAAGGAGCCATTCATAGTAGAGAAAAGACAAAAATGTTTTACTAAATACCACCTAAGTTTAATCGACCAGTCAATGGACCCCAGAACTTCCCCAGATTTGCTAACCTAAATGGCATCCAAGTGGCTTCTCTAATTTGTTGGGATAATAACACAGACACAGGAAATTAATTAAAGCTTTTACACATTAATTGGGAAATTTAAATTTTATAGCTGAATTTAATTAATTTAAATAAGGGGAATTTCACTGTTGTTCTACATACCGCAACTGAACAAGCAGGGAAGTGTGAAAAAATACTTCATTTTCAGAGCTAGGATACCTTGATAGATGTTAGTTCTCTGCCAGTAATATAAAGTACATGGAAAATTCAATAAAATGGCAGATTAAAATTTGTTATGAAAGAAACCATAAGTAATCTACAATATGAAATAAAAGCCTCATAAACAATACAGCTGAATGACAACTTCTTCAATGTTCTGATTGCTTGCTCTCATACTATTGTAACTTTTTGATTTGCACTTTTTGGCATGAGAAAAGAGCATTTGTTAACTAAGAACTCTACCTCTATTTGAAACAGATTTTATTCAAAATACTGAGTTTGAAATTCCAATGCATGAAATTTAATTTACTGAAATTATTCAGTTTTGAAGTTATATCCTTCCAAAGTAAAAAAGAGCTAGTTACATAAGAGTTTCCACAGTTTTTGTAGCAGTTTTTTACAGCAGTTTTCAAATGCATAGATAAATTATAGGTTGTTTTCATGTGTTAGCTGGAACTTTAAAGGCTAATTTTCAGATGATTTGAGATGGGAAATAAGAACTGATAAGACAGAAATCAAATCAGTTTAAAGTCTTAAGGTATAGCCTACTTTTCATCAGTTACCTTTCCTAACTGTTTATAGAGTACATACTTTATAGGTAATAGAAATTACATAAGTGTCTAAAACTAAAATTCTTACACCTTGACGATATTTTGCCAGTATATTGAGGGGAAGAGAGGGAAAAGCATGTGAGGTGAGCTGTGATA
>VXBU01012057.1:0-15719 GCA_013400315.1 Bombycilla garrulus
AGGAAAAAGGAAAAAGGAAAAAGTCCCATTTCTCAAGCTCCAGTCTCTATCTGGTGGCCATACAGCAACACTGCAAGCTGAGATCTCCCTAAAACCAGCACACAAATCAGAGATGCTGCATCTCAGCTCTGAGAGACAAGAAACTACTTTAATTGAAATTAAATAATAAGGAAATCCCCACACAAAAGGCCCCATTTATGTGTCCTCAACACACTGGTGACACTTTATAGGAACTGTGCTTTTAACTCAGGTGTGCTCTTTGAACTCCCAGCCTTTGCTGACCATGGGACACACAACTAATTTCTCTCTTTATGGACATTTTCTTTTTTTTTGTGTCGAAACAGATGGCATTGCTCTTTTTAAAATGATTTTTATTTTGATTATGGAGAATCCTGAGCTGTTTATGGGATGCTTTAATTCAGATTTTTTTTTAGAAAAAGAAAGATCCGCCACCATCCACATTCATTAGAAGAAGAAAGGAGAAAAAAAAAAAGATAAATTCAGCTTGTGTATAATAACACATGTTCCACTTCACAAACAGAATAAATAATGAAGATTTCATTGTGTCAGGGCAACTTTCAGCAAGAATTCCAAGTGCAATTGTTTAATTGACCTGATGACAGAGAGCGCTGAAGTTAAATCATCATTAACAGTAACGTGGATCAGGTAGTGGGAATATCTGAATTTAGGACTTTAAACTGGTGCTGCAGCGTGAACTTGGCAATGATCTTGATGTAATCAAATAAAAGAATAAAAATGAATAAAAATAAATAAAAATTCTGGCCAAGATCTGGTCAGTAAAACCTCGAGCTCTGCAGAGTGATCTTGGGTAAGCACAGCCAAAAAGGTGTTTAACAGGCAGCCTGACCTTCCCATTCCAGGTGCTTCATGAAGGCTGAACTGCTGCAATTTGTTACCAAAACCTCACCTCAGCTGCTTTATCAGCTTAATCAATTTTCAATAATTTTGTAATTAAATTAGAAGAGTTTCAGCTATCTGAGCATCCATGATGGAGATAAACAGAGCAGCGAAAAAAAAAAGAAACTTGGAAGTTGTGACAACTTTTAAGCTCTTATCTTTTATTCCCATCAGGCTGTGCTGAACTCACAGATGGAACCAGTTAAAACTGGACAGAGAAATATTAATTTATTACAACTGCAGGAGACAGATCCCAGAGATCCCAACTTTTCACTCTGGACCATGTGCTCCCACACTTCCCTGAAACTGAAGCACTCAGCAGCCACAGCCAAGAGCAGGACCTGTCCTGCCAGCACTGTTTGGGAAATAAAAGCCTTACAAAATAACTTCTGAGGGAAAAAAATTTAAAATTACAGAGCTGGAAGTTTTTAAGTGTAATATAACCTCATAAATAAGTGAAAACCAAAACAATCTGGCTGGTCTTGGAGTATCTTCCTAGAATTCTTTGATCCTTGTCAGTGATGGGTTTGGGGAGCACAGCCAGAAAGCAAGAAGTGCAAGAGGAAATTATGTAAATAATCTTTTAAGATCAACTTATGTGTAATTATTTCTATGATTTACATTTAATATAAATACAGATATTTTATATCATTTGAACATAAATTGTCATTATTGCTTCCTAAGCGTTAATCTGCAACTGTGACTGATTCCTCAATCACGATATATCCTGCAAAACCATAACAACCCCAAATCCAAGCAGGAATAAAACCCATAAATTCACATTCAAAACCTGGTTTGAACAACCCTTTTTCTGATCACGAATTAAAATCATTCCAGGAACCTGAACCAGACACCAAAATAACCCGCCAGAGCGTCCTGAGGTGATTCCTGCAGCGCAGGGAGCGGCGTTTTTGGGGAGAGGAGCTTTCCCGGCAGCAGCACCGCGGCCAGCAGAGGGGGGCTGCAACTCGGGAAAGGCTCCGCGGGAATCCCGGCAGCGCCGAGCCGGGAAAATCCCGATTTTCCCGAGCCCTCGGGCCGCTCAGTCCCGCGGGGAACGGCGGCAAAGCGACCGAAACGCGGCGGGAGGAGCTGCGGGATGACCGCACCCACCGGGCGCTCGCAGGGCACACAAACGGGGTGCTTAGGGCACCCAAAGGTTCTTTTAGGGCACCCAAAGGTTCTTTTAGGGCACCCAAATGTCATTTTAGAGCACCCAAATGGGGTGTTTAGGGCACCCAAATGCGTTATTTTTAGGGCATTCAAGGGTTATTTTAGGGCACCCTACCAGTTCACTTTTAGGGCACCCAAAGAAGAAGTGGGGCTCCCAAACAGTTTGGTTTTAGGACACCTAATTGGGGTGTTTTAGGACACACAAAAAGATTATTTTTAGGGCACCCAAAGGTTCTTTAAGGACTCCCAAACAGTTTAGGGCAACCAAATGGGGCAATTTGGGGCACACAAGGAAGTTACTTTGAGGGTATCTAAATTAGTTACTTTTAGGGCGCCCAAAAAAAGTTACGTTTAGGGCACCTAATTGGGGTGTTTTAGGGCACCCAAAGAGATTATTTTTAGGGCACCCAAAGATTGTTTTAGGGCTCCCAAGCATTTTACTTTTAGGGCACCCAATGGGGCATTTTGAGACACCCAAGGACAGTTACTTTTAGGGCACTTAATTGGGGTGCTTTAGGGCACCCAAAGGTTGTTTTAGGGCACCCTACCAGTTTACTTTTAGGGCACCCAAATGGGGTGTTTTAGGGCATTCTACTAGTTTGGTTTTAGGAACCCAAATGGGGTATTTTGGGGCACCCAAACAGTTTATTTTTAGGGCACTCAAAGGTTGGTTTAGGGCACCCTACCAGTTTACTTTTAGGGCACACAAATAGGTTATTTTTAGGGCATCCAAAATGGTTGTTTTAGGTGCAGTTTTTAGCAGTAAACTGCTTTTTAGCAGTTTACTTCAAGGACATCCAAATGGGGGGTGTTTTAGGGCACCCAAAGAAGTCACTTTCAGCATACCTGAATTAGTTACTTTTAGGATACTCAAAGATGTTTTAGGGCTCCCAAAGAGTTTACTTTTAGGGTTCCCAAAGAAGTTACTTTTAGGGTTCCCAAAGACGTTACTTTTAGGGCACCTAGTTAGATTACTTTTAGGGCACCCAATTAGGTTACTTTTAAGGCACACAAACTTTGAGGGCACCCAAGCAGATTATTTTAGGGCACCCAAGCAGGCTGGTTTTAGGACACCCAAACATTTAAATTTTAGGCGGTGGCAGCACATTCATGGCAATACCTCAAATAAAAAGGATCCCTGTAGGAAAGTCGTAAAGAAAGAATCTGTAACGTGCAGGGATCAATGGGGCACAAATCCCCAGATGTTTGCAAATCACATCTGGATAGAAAAGCACAGAGCCTTCAACCATAGAGATCAAAGCTTTATAAGAAAAAAAGTTATTTTTTAATCAAGATGGACCAGAGCTGTAAAAAGGCAACCCAAAGGAAAGAACAAGGAATTTATTCTGCAGAGGGAGCAGGTCCAGAGCAGATGATGTGAGCCACCAGCAGAAGATCTCAGCTGGGTCTGGCTGTGCAGATAAAATCACAAGTGCAGTGCAGAGACAAAAAGCCTTTGAGAGTCCCCACAGAAGCTCCACTCCCAGCAGAGGCCTGGTGAGGAGAGCTCCTGGTGGGGCTGGATGATGGGAGAAGCACAAGAACTCCAGGCAGGAAAGAGGCAGGGAAGGCAGCTCAGGAGACTTCAGAAACTTGGCCACCGCCAAATAAATCAAATTTATTGATCCTATAAAATTATGTTGGTGGTGCAAAGATAGCTCGATTGTCACGCTCAAGGTGACCAGCTGGTTATTTCCTCACATGGACCATATCCATACAAAATAAAATTCCTTGAGTTTGTTTCTGAAGGGCCTTGAAAGGATTCAGGTGCAACTTTTCTTGACTGACCAGCCTCATTGTAGAAGTTTTGTGAGACCTTTAACCTAAAAAAAAAAATCACATAAAATGTAGATCCTCCAGCTAAATATTATTATATGGGAGATTTCCTCTTCCTCCTGGAAAGGAAACCCATCCTTGGCCAGCTCCAGCCACTGGAGATCCCCAGATCCTGGCACCCAACATCCTGCCCATTCTCCTCCCCTCTAATCCTCTCCTCCTCCTGCAGAAGTGTCTTCCCACAGCACCAGAGCATCTCTTGATGGTTCTGGAGGCTTTTCTGCCTAAAACATCCTGAGCAGCAAACACACTTCATGCTTTTTAGTGAAACACTCCTCCATCAGTCTGCACCACATTTTCAAGTTCTGACTTACAGGCTCTGCTGGAACCCACCTGCTTTTATGGTTCCACAACTGGGTTGTGGAATTTTTAAAAGCCAACAGAATTCCCACTTATCCAGAGCAACAGCAGCTCCTGTAGCTCCTGGCACTCTGAGTTAGGGAGCTCTTTCAGCAGTCCTACCTACTCAAATAAAATACATTTTCTGCATTTTCTGTACTCCAAATACACCAACCAGTGAGTGTGCATTGCAAAACTGTCCATCAGGATAAGCAATAAAGCAATCAGATGCTAACAAACACCACAAACATTTTAAAAATACTTAATATTTAAAAAAGAGCTTGTCACAGTTCTCCACTTGGCCAATCCTTCTCTCCCCTTATTTAAAAAAATGTTACAAGTAGAATGATCATAATAAATATGTTCCAGAAGTTTGGAAACAACTTGAGAAACTTTTTTTGTTATAGTATTTACATATATCACAAAATCCCAGAATGCCCAGGGTGAAGAGACCTCCAAGCCCATCGAGTCCAAGCCGTGCCCAACTCCTCAACTCAGCCCGGGCACCCAGTGCCACATCCAGGCTTTCTTTAAACACATCCAGGGACGGTGACTGCAGCACCTCCCCGGGCAGCCATTCCAGCACTTTATCACCCTTTCCTCAAGAACTTCTTCCCAATATCCAACCAGGATTTCCCTTGCTGCAGCTGGAGGCTGTGTCCCCTCGTTGTGTCAGTTGCTGCTGTATATATATGTGTATATATATAATACAAATATTTTAAATATACTGTTGTATATTAACTCCACCCTTACAGAGCTGCGAGTTAATCAGTTAAAAAAACAAATGCTACAAGAATAAACACCCTGATTCTGTAATTTATGGTTTTATAATATAAGGATAGAGAGGGATGTTTCACAAGGGTTTAGAGTGACAGGACATGAGGGGAATGACCTCAATCCCATGAGGGGAATGGATCCCTGGCAGTGCCCAAGGCCAGGTTGGACATTGGGGCTGTGACACCCTGGGACAATGGGAGGTGTCCCTGCCATGACAGGGCTGGAACTCAATCTTTCAAAGTCCCTTCCAACCCCGAGCACTCCCAAGTGCACATTCCAAGAGGTGCCAGCTGCAGGAGGAGCTGTGCCCTGTACCTGGTTTGTCAGTGGCAGTGGCTGCTCGAGCTGCTCAGCGTAGGATAAGGCCGAGACCTGCTGGTCGCTGATGTTCTGCTGCCGCCGGTCACTGTACTGCTGATGAGAATGGGACATCTGTCCAGCCATCTGAAGGCCAGCAGCATGGAATGAAAACGATGGTGCAAGCCGAACAGATGAAGGTTTGCATGCTGAAGTCTCTCCTCCTGCAAAGACAAGGGCAGGGTTAAGCAGCAGCTCACGGGTTGAAGGGTCTGCCCCGGGTTCAGGATCGCGGATCCCGCAGCTCAGCGGCACCCAGGGCGTGTCACACAGGGGAGATTCCACAGGGAGTGATCCCAGAATCCCTGGGAAATCCGCAGGGAGTGATCCCAGAATCTCTGGTAAATCCATAGGGAGTGATCCCAGAATCCCTGGGAAATCCATAGGGAGTGATCCCAGAATCCCTGGGAAATCCACAGGGAGTGATCCCAGAATCCCTGGGAAATCCGCAGGGAGTGATCCCAGAATCACCCTCAGGGAAAGACTGGGCTGGACAGGGACTTCTCACAAGGACAAGGGGGAATGGCCTGGAGCTGAGACAGGGCAGGGCTGGAGGGGATTTTGGGCAGGAATTCCTCCCTGGGAGGGTGGGCAGGTCCTGGCTGGGGCTGCCCCTGGATCCTGGAGGTGTCCACAGAATCCCAGAATGCTCAGGGTGGAAGAGACCTCCAAGCCCATCGAGTCCAAGCCGTGCCCAACTCCTCAACTCAGCCCTGGCACCCAGTGCCACATCCAGGCTTTCTTTAAACACATCCAGGGACGGTGACTGCAGCNCCCATTGCCACATCCAGGCTTTCTTTAAACACATCCAGGGACGGTGACTGCAGCACCTCCCCGGACAGGCCATGGGTCCAGGGCCAGGCTGGAAGGTGTCCCTGACCATCAGAACTCATCTTTAAAGGTCCCTTCCCACCCAAACCGTTCTGGGACTGCAATCCTGAGCATCCATCTTCTCACACCTCCACCTGGGTGTCACCGCTCAGTCAGAACTGGACAGGGGTTGTTCCAAACACGTGGATTTCTGGTATGGATCCCACAAAAGCCAGAAAAACACACAAGTTCTGCCTTTCTTCCAGCAAAGGAAAGCCAGTGTCCAGCCTCAGCAGCTCCTCTTTGTTTGGGGATAAGGTTTAGGGGCAATGATGGCGGTGTTGGGATGATCCCAAAGGATTCTTCCAACCCTGGTGATTCTGTGAATCCCCAATTCCCTGTGCTCTGTGTTTATGCCTCCCTCCAAAGCACAGCAAACAAAGAGCAGCTGCAGTCTGAAAGCAAAATTATCACTAAAGATTAAATTTAGCAGGAAGGTGTTGAACAGCCAAGCACCTGACCAGCAAAGGGAAATCCCCACTTCCTTCACAGCCCAAACCTCGCAAGAAAACACAAGCAGTAGAAAACAGTAGATGAGTTCAGCCAAGATTTGTCTTTCTTAAAAATAACTCTGTCAAAAGAAAACTGAAGTATTAAAATTGATACTGCACCATTGACTCAACACCTATCAGGGCAACAGAAGAACTGCATGGATGAAATCAAACACCATTTCACACTGATTATATTAAAATATTAACCATTTTAAGTTATCATTGTACAGAAAATTACTTTTAACTCTTCTACAAAACGTCCATTAAAAACTGAGAATCAGAGTTAATCTTCCATCTCTACAACTCGGTGGATTCAGTGAACATTTCCTTTTTAAGATTCACTGAACACTCCTGAAAGAATGGCTGAACATATGTGAGACATCATCCAGTATCTCTACTTTTTGCTCTTTTAATTTCTGAGGTTCTGCTTAACCTGAAAAAAAAATAATAATCTCACTTAGCAACATCATGGTGACTGAAGTAAAAGTCAAAACAATATTTAAATCAGCGAGTCAAAAATACCACTAATTCTGAAGTGTAGAGCCAGTTACTTCCAAAGGTTTAAATCTTGTATTTTCTTACCCCAAGTCACAGGTTTCCAACAGAGAGATACCTGGCCGATTACATAACTTAATAAAAAAAAACAATTTTATTTTTAAAAATTCTGCCCTTCCATGTGTTCCTAAAAAAGCAGAAAGCTCAAATATATGAACCCAAAAACCCTGGCATTGTGGGGTTCTCATTTACAGTTGGACTTTCTTTATGGGAGCTTCTGCCACTCCAAAAATCACAACAGAGCTGAGGATAAACTGAGTCATGCACTACACACATTGAAAATAAAGTAAAAACGAAAAGTAGAAGAGTGTTAAAATGTAATTATCCCACAAAACAACAGTTGTAACGTGGTGGTTTGGTTCAGCTGGAAACTTTTCGTGCTTGACCTCTTCCTCTCAAGTCCCCCTGCACCCAAATCTGTGAATTTTAATTTTTAGTTTAAAATATTTTTGAGATTTGCTGTTTGTGACTAACAAAGAGGTCCCTGTTGGCTTGGAGGACAGTCCCACACCAAATCCAAACGGTGCCCAGCAAGAACCTTCTTAAACCAGAAACACAAATGGTCCCAGAGCAGATCTCAGAAAAAGGGACAAGCTCAGAGCCTGAGCAGGCTGATGACGTGAGGGATGCCAAGGAAATGGATGGGAATTGGAAACTCATCCCTGTTCCCATCCCAAATGGAAAAGTGTTTGAGTCATCTCCAAAATGGAACCCACCTCACCCACAGCAGCAACCACGTGGGGAAGGAAATTTGGGACTGCAAGCACCTGGGGAAGGAGTTTGGGACCAGAAATCGTCTGGAGCAGGAAATTTGGGACTGCAGCACAAGGATCAGGAGTTTGGGACTGCAGCACAAGGATCAGGAGTTTGGGACAATAAGCACAAGGATCAGGAGTTTGGGACCTGCAGCACAAGGATCAGGAGTTTGGGACAATAAGCACAAGGATCAGGAGTTTGGGACTGTAAGCACAGGGATCAGGAGTTTGGGACCTGCAGCACAAGGATCAGGAGTTTGGGACTGTAAGAACAAGGATCAGGAGTTTGGGACTGTAAGAATTCCATCTTTCCCTGTGACTGCCCCCGAGCTCCAGCCCTGGCCACCAACACAAGGCACGCTGAGCTCCGGGCCTGGCTGGAATCCCTGCCCTTGCCACATCCCAGACTCTGCTCCCGACTCCTGCAATCCTATCCCAGGACACCTAATCCCAAGAGAACACTCCTAGAAACACTCGGTGACACGTTAGGAGGAAAGGAGGGGAAAGAGGGACTGGTTAGAATAGAAATCTTGACCTCCTTTAGTTTTAGGTCGAGGAGTGGCTCCAGAAATAGGGACGTTTGTGCACAGCCATTAATTGAGGCTCACAAAGCCTCTGGCGGCTCTGAGATTGTTTTTTGGCTCATCTGGAGAGCTCCAGACATCCAAAAGAAACAGGGATCTGCTGAGCACCAGGCCAGCACTAAAATCCACCAGCATTTGCTCCCACAGCACATCCAGAACTTCCACAGGACAGGAAGATCTGTGAACAAGGCGCAGTCAATCATCAGTTTTCCTTTTTAACCACTACGAGTTCCCAAGCGATCACACCTTGTAAAGCACCTTGGGAAGAAAATGAAGTCAAAAACCCCAAAACACATCCAAGATCTCTAAGCATGAAGTACATTAAGGGAGGAGATTATGGATTTGGAGTGGGTAGAGTGATCTTACAAATGGGACTCACCTAATGTCAGTTCAGGGGAGGCATAAAAATAAAAATACCCACCTTGATGTGTATTTGCACTCAAAAGAGGCTCACAGCTCAGAACTCTCTGGAAAGAGACACACTGCAAAAATGGATTCCCTCAGAAAGGAGGAGGTTGATTTCTTAAAGCATCATCTCAACACAGTGGAAGAAGTTCAAGAATATATTTATTTATTTGGTGAGGATGGAAAATATTTCTGACATTCAAAATAGCTGTGTTTTAAATGTTTGGGGGGTTTTTTAATGGATGTTTTGAGGACTCCCCAACCTTGATAGTGTCAAGGCCAGGCTGGATGAGCAACCTGGGATAGTGGAAGTTGATGACTTTAAGGTCCCTTTTGACCCAAACCATTCTCTGATTTTATGATTTTTCCAAGCAACAAAGAAGTTATTAATTCCAGGCATAACAAATATTTGAGACTGTGATTACTGAGGAGTCTGTAAATGACCTACAATTGGTGCAATATTGGAAAAGTTTGTGTAAATTTCTGCATAGATTTTTAGGAACTCAATGCAAATTCCATTTCCTATCTCATCCATTTGAGATCCCATTATTCCCATTTTGACATCAGCCCACGTAACTCATTTAGACATTAAACCTCCTCCCAAAAAAAGTATTTTTGGTGGTAAAACACATCCCTGGCCCTTTCCTTTCAGCTACAGCGAGGCACAAACATTCACTGAGTGATCCCAAGAGTGGATCACCAGTCCAGAAAAAATCCATGGATTGCAGCCAAAGCCCAACTGGCCACAGGACTGGGCAACCTCCAAAAGTCTCCTCCAGCCCCAAAGTTTCCACATTTCTGTGTCACAAAAGTCAGCACAAAGTGAGATTTCTCTCTGAGCAGGAGTTGTAGAGCAGCTCCTCTGTTGGGTGGGACTGCACCTGAAAATCCCAACAGTAATTCCAAGGTTTCTTTGCATTGCTGTCACCCAGCTCATTAAAGATCTACTTTGCTTCTCAAAGTATCTTTGTGACTCCCTTTGTCCCTCTGTCACACTTCTACCCAAGTATTCTATTCACAGTGAAAGATAAAAAAGGGGGCAAAGTCAGACAAACAGCATTAGAGTATTTACAAAATGAAATTTCCTTAATATGCCTTCCTACTCCTCACCTCACAATTAAAAATGTGCCCCCCAAAAGAGCCACTGTGACAGTTTGGACCCTGGGAGAGAAGGAAATTTGCCTTCAGGACTGCCAAACACATCTCCCAAGTGCAGCAGCAGCAGCCTTAAAAACACCTCCTGCCTGCTGGGTGCTGTGTGAGATNATCTTGGTCCCATGACATGATAAAGAGTTTTCTTCCTGATAACAGAACCTTTGCAGCAGCCTTAAAAACACCTCTTGCCTGCTGGGTGCTGTGTGAGATGGAGCAGGTAAAAGCACTGAAAGTCCACCAGCATTTAGTCCATACTTCTAGAGATCTGAATGCAGGAATTCCCCAAGTTTGGCAGTGCCCAAGGCCACACTGGACAGGGCTTGGAGCAGCCTGGGACAGTGGGAAGTGTCCCTGCCCTGGCAGGGGTGGAATTACGATGATCCATGACCTCAGGCTGAGTGTGAACCTTCCTCTGCACAATTCATCTTCCATTCCCTTTGCCTTGCCAGAACTTCACTTCTTTTCTTCAGCATTTTCCCTCCGAAGATCATTGCTTTGACCTGAAATGTTTTGAGCTTCTTTCTCCACCTCTCCCTCCTATCCCAGCCTCCCTTTCCATGTCTGGGCTGATATTCCCTGTTCCCTCTCAGGGGTTTGCTGGCAGCTGAGTGAGAACCTGCCAGAAAACACCAGCAGAGAATCAAGTGTGAAGTGTCTGGTTCCCCACAAAGGGTGTTCTCCTTCCCACACTCTGAGCTCAAGAGCTTGTGGGGCTACAACACAGAACCAGCATTTCTTACTGGGCAGGACAGGTTCAGATTTATATCTTTTTATTTCCAACCCCTGCTAAGCCTCCACAGGTGAAGGCAAGCACGTCTTGTTGCTTTTTTCTGTTTAAATTAGTGATGTGAAAGCAGCCCCGCGTCCACTCTAAGAAAATCCCGTGTTAGCTGAGGAACTGTACAACCCTCTTCCTTCACAGAAGTTTGGGATATTTTTGCAAAGTTACTCGTTTTGCAGAGCTCTGATCAACTTTATTTTTCAAAATCTCTGCTTGGAAAAGCTCTCAGCATCCATGAGGCTCAGCTACTGTGGAAAAGGGAGCCAGATCCCTGCAGTGCTCTAATACCCAACCACCTCTGAGGTGCATCCTCAAACAGACAGGGAGCAATCAGTTCTTGTATGTGAGAACTCTCTGCTCAAATAAACCCACCCCGAAGATGAGCCAGACCTACCAGAGCTCGGCCTGAGCATCACAAACATCAGCCAGGGAGAGGATGGAGAGTTTGGAACAATTGGAGAGTTTGGAACAATTGGAGAGTTTGGAACAATTGCAGAGTTTGGAACAATCACCTTTCAGGCAATAAGCGAACGCCAACCTGAACTCTGAGTGAACTCCTGCAGCCCCGCTCTGCCATTGTCCCGGGTTTGGAGTGACTGCACGAATGTGGGGGTGCAGGGACCTCCCTGTGTTTGCTCTGGAGTGGGAAAAGCTGAGAGAACCCAGGGAAAGGCGGGAGAACTCGGGCAACAAAGGGAAATTACCTGCGGCAGCTACCGGAGAACAATCCCGTTATAAATATCCCCACGAGTTCCTCCTCTGCAGGAACTTTATTCTTGTGGGGAATTATTAAGAATGGCTGCTTCAGAAGTGACCCCACAATAACTATTCAGCCAACTTCCCCGTACAGAAATGTTAAAATCCGAGCAGAATGGAACCCTAAACTTAGCAACAGCCCCGCTCTCAGCCCAAAACTCCTCCTGCTCGTGCTCTTCCCAGCTGGCCAGAGTTCAGGGAGGTGACATGGAACTCGTGGGTGCCACCTCTTCCCAGCCTGGAGAGAAAGTAGGCCAAGAGCAGGTTCATGAACTGCTCAGCCACTGCCCAGCCTGCCTTGGCCGGTTTCTTCCCTGGAGGAGCTGCAGCAGGAGCTGGACTTTGGGCAGGACTCGTGGTCTGTGGCTTCTGTGCAATCAGCACCAGGTCCCTTTCCTGGAGAAAAACTGGGGCTTGGATCTGTCACAGGGAAAGACTGTGGGAAATATCTTAAAAAAAAAAAAAATTAAAAAAGGCCACTTGAAAAATCTGGTACCAGAAGGACCCAACGTCGCTGCTCATTGTAATTCTCTCACCACAAGAGAAAAAAGTTTCTAACTCATTTAATCCACTGGCAACACAGTATATAAATCTGTGTTTCATTAACTTATAAATATGACTTTGAGTAGACTCTGGAGAATCTTAGCACCGAGAAAATGTTGTGAAAGTGAAACCACTTTTTTTTTTAATAAATGAAGCCCGAGATTGCCAAAATTCTCAGCTAAAACTTACAGGAAACACAAGCCCTCTGAACTTTCAAAGTCCAAATTAAGCTCAGTGAGACCTCTGCTTTTCCATGCCTGCCCTGCTTGAAAGCCCAGCTAAAAAACACCTGCAATTCCACGAGGAAACAGGGACAGGCCTACAAAGCACTGAATAAACTGAAAACCCACTGAAATGAAGAGAACTGTGCCCAGAAATGAGGAAAGGCCAGAATCCTTGCCCAGCTTTAATTCTGTGCCTCCATGTCAATAAGTTATGATTCTGTTTAGCTCCATGAATGCCCTGTTTGTTTTAGGGGGCAGAATGGAAGCAGTGCTGGCTGAATAGGTGGCCATACAATAGATCTTTTTATTTGCATTGTGTTTAACATAATATCCCTTGCCACTCTTCAGACCGTGCTCCAAATAAAATTATTCCTGCCTGCATATATATTCTATAGAGTGGTCATTGTTTTTTGCATCCTTGGAATTCACAAACAATCATTTCCTTCTGTAGAATTCTGGATTTTCTCCACAGGATAACCACAAAAGGGCTCCATAATTTAAATTTTTGTACTTTCAGGACTTTGCAAGACATGGGACCTAGCAGGTAAATCTGTTTTGCAGAGCTCCACAGAGCAGCAGCTGTACAGGTCAGGTAAAAAAAGCTCCTTTTTGATGCACTGCCCTCATGTGATCCTCCAAGAGAAGATATCCTGGGATTTAGAGAGGAAACAACTGCACACACAAACTGAGTTATTAGTGAAGGTTTTCCCCTTTTCTAACACAGTTCAAGTTCTTCCTAAGTTTTCCTGCCACTCTGGAACTCTGTCCAACTCCTCAGGAGCTCTGCTCAAACTCAGCTGGTGATTCACCCCACGTGTATTTATTTATTGAATGACAAGTGAGTGAGTGAAACAATATCTCACCAATCAATATTTTATTACTGGATGTTTAATAACCTGTGTTTCAAGAAGAAGCCTAACACTTGTTTTTAAACTGACAAAGAAAAATTATCCAAAACCATCCTTTTCCAGAGGTCACCGATGCTGGTGAAAATGTGCCAAGGTTGAGGTTCTGAGGCTTCTTTTTTCTCTCCCCAATCATTCTAAAGTTCATATTTTTTCTAACTGAATGAAAAAGCCTGCCATTAAAAAGAGGGAATATAAAGGAGAGGGGGAAATGGAGATAAACTTTTTTTATGATCATGGTGAAAGTTCAAAGAATCACAGAAACAACAGTGTTGGGAAAAAACCTCCAAGATCATAAAGTCCAACCTTTGAATGAACAAATGTAACAGCTCTTAAAGCAGAAATGTGTGAATATTATACCAAACACAGGTTTTCCAATAGTTACATAACTCCCAACTACCTGAGCATCTTTAATCTAGCTGAAAGAACCACAGCTGCTCCTCAGTTCCAAGTTAACACCACAAATACAAACAGAATTCTATCCAATTCAGTAAATAAGAACAAAATCTTTTATAAACCACAGTAATCTCCTAATATAACAGAAATTTAGTGACACAAAGTTCAAACTGAAAAAAAAAGATCCCTTAAACATGCTGTAGAAGAACCTCTAAACTTACTCTTCGGAAGGCTTCAAGCAAATTCCAAGTACACACAATTTTTATTAAATCTAAGTTTCTGGTTCTAGAAATCACTAAGTTTCTCTATGAAAACACTGGCTTTATCCAAGAGAAACTAGATTTCCCTCTGCTGAACCTGAAGTTTTCTGAAGGGTTTAGAAAACAGTAAAAAAATAAAATTCCACCACAGTAAAAAACAGATTTAACCAAAAATCTGCTGGTGACAGGGTTTCCCAACATTACTAGCAAATGCCAGGTGGTATGAAAACTGCAGATATATATTGACACGCTAAAGAGAGGGGGGAAAAAAAGAAAAAATAGCATGGAATGTAGCTGGATTTACTCAGTTAAATAATTCAGTAACCTTACAGTGAGTTTTAGTGAGTTGGAAGGAGAGAATGTGAGCAGTTATGGAAAGAAAATACAGGAATTGGACACTAAGGAAGACAGAGGGAGGGAGTGGGGAACAGGACTGAAGAAGGTAAAGTGATCCATGACTGAGCAGGAGAAAAAGCTGGTTGGGAAAGCAGGGAAAAAAAAAAAGAAAAAAAAAGGATGGATACAGATGCAGATTTAAGCAGCAGAATATATTTTAAGCTCAGATTCCCCAATATTCTTAGACAGGAATGATATTTAGGACAGGAAAAAAAAAAAATTAATAAAAAAAAAACAACCCAGGACTCAACTTACAGCTGAGGAAGGGCTTGGTTTTTGGTGTGGGGGTTTTTATGTCGGGTGGGATGTGAATACACCATTTTTGAAAGGTGAGCGTGTGTGTTTTCCAGAAATAGATTATTCTATAGAATAACCAGATTCAGATCCTGATCTCGGACAGCGAGAAGGGGCGAGGTGAGCGCGTCAGCGTTCCGCAGCCGTTCTTTCAGCGGGAAGCTGGCTACTTTGAGGCATTTTATTCAAAAAATAGAAGGAAAAAAAGGAAAATGCGGGGGGAAACAGAGGTAAAAGAGCAACGAGGCGGAGCGGCGGGTGCCGCACACGCTCGGGGCCCGAGCAGCCCGGCGTGAGGGCGGCTCGCAGCGCGCAGGCCCGCGCGTGAGGGGGAAGCGGAGCCCGGCGCTCCCCTCAGCGCATCGCCGGCTGCCGCAGCGCGCCCCAGCAACAGCGCCTCATTAGCATAGCCCACCCCGGGCCGCGCCGCGCCATTGGCCCGCAGCGCCGCGGCGCCGACCAATGGCGGCGCGCTATGCAAATGCGGGCGCGCAGTTGCCAGGGCAGAGCTGGCGCGCGGCGGCCAATGGGCGCGGGCTCCATAAACAAGGAGCGCGATTGAGCTTTGTCACATTCGCCGGGCGCTGTTAACACTTTCCAGTTTAGGGCGAAATTAGCTCCATCTCCCGAGGATCAGGCTCATGTTCTACATTTCACCCCCACAGCAAGGGCAGGGCGGCGCGGCCATGATACACGGGATTTACGGATAAGCGCGCCCGCGTTAGGATTTCGCCTTGCCCGGCTCCGGGACGACTTTTCCAGGGCTGGGATGCCCTGGATCCCCCCGGTGCTGGATCCCGGCTGGAATTCTAGCCGGGGCTTTAAAAAGCTCTAAAGTTCCCTGTCGCTGCCTCCCTTAGTCAGGTCACCTCCTAAAATTACTGTGTCAGGCTACTCCTGTCCTTCCCCTTTTCCTTCCCTTTTTCCTTCCTCTTTTCCTTCCCTTTTT
>VXBU01012057.1:15774-53531 GCA_013400315.1 Bombycilla garrulus
TATAATTATAATTCATCCCCCCCCACCCCGACAGATTTTAAGCAAATGAAATTTCAGCTCGTTCCACCGCCGCTAACGACTGCACATGAGCGAAGCTGAAGCATCCTACGAGAAATAAGCAGATTGCAAAAAAAAAATTTAAAAAAAAATATTATCTGACAGCATATTGGTGTCTCTGTGCCTGTGACGGCGTGAATCCATCCCTGACCAGCACCGCTCTGGGGAGATCCCCCTTCCCACGCGCGGGGAGGGGGGATGCGGATGTGGAAATGCAAAGAGTGACAGACAGACAGACTTACTCTGGAAGCCCCCGGCTGTCCCTGCAGCAGCAGCAGCAGTGGCAGCAGCAGCAGCAGCAGCAGCACTGTCCCCTCTCTCTACGCCGTGGCGGCCGCAGCGATGCCGGGCATGTTTTACTGCACTTTGCCGAGCCCGGCAGCGATGTGCCAGCGCCGCTGCGAGTCACTCACCTGCCGAGGGGGTGGGGGGTGCTTCCTGTTCTCCGGGGCTCCGCCAAGGTGCCACCGGACCGGGGACAAAGTGCCAGGGGACGGGGAACGAGGCACGGAGCCCCGGCGGTGCCCTGGCACGGCGCGGACAGCAGCCGAGCCCGGCCGCGCACCTGGGCACGGGGCAACGGGCACGGAAAGAGCCCGGATTGCTGGGGGTGCCTGGCACAGCAGAACTCCTCACGGCTGGAGAGGGGAACATGGTTTTACCGAGAGCCCAAAATGTCAGTTCTGACAGAACTTACAAAGTTTTACCGTCTCCCTCGTTCAACAACTTCATTTTGGACATTTTAGCAGTGGCGAAACTACTGAAATACCTCCTTACATGTCCTGAAACACCAGAACTACCTCAGTGGAACTCCCGAAATCTCTCCCTGTATGCCCTGGAAGAGCAGCAACTCCCTCAGTGAAACTCCTGGATTCACTCCCTACATGTCCTGAAACACCAGAACTACCTCAGTTAAAGTCCTGAAATCTCTCCCTGTATGTCCTGAAACACCAGCAACGGTGAAACTCTTGAAATCTCTCCCTGTATGTCCTAAAACACCAGAACTACCTCAGTTAAAGTCCTGAAATCTCTCCCTGTATGTCCTGAAACACCAGCAACGGTGAAACTCCTGAAATCTTTCCCCGTATTCCGTAAAACACCATGAACTCCCTCAGTGAAACTCCTGAATTCACTCCCTACATGTCCTGAAACACCAGAACCACCTCAGTTAAAGCCCTGAAATCTCTCCTTGTATTCCCTAAAACACCAGCAGCGGTGAAACTCCTGAAATCTTTCCCTGTATTCCCTAAAACACCATCAACTCCCTCAGTGAAACTCCTGAAATCTCTCAGTGTTCCCTAGAACACCAGCAGCTCCCTCAGTGCGTGTGCACACACACCCCAAAAATCGGTGCCGCCCGTTCTTTATCTCGTGGTAGCGTCCTGAAGCGCATTTATTTCGTGTATTTGCATTTTTTATTGCATGTATTTGGTGCTCATCTCGCAGCCCCTGCAGCAGCAGCGTTACCTGAGCAGGGGCTTAGGAGATTTTCTGAGCAATCCGGGCTGGGCCGGGACTTTGCAGCTCTAATCCTCGGCTGGGCTGCTCCGCTGTCCTTTCAGGGAAATACTTTTATCAGCACTTAGCCGAGAGTTCCTGGTGCTGGTGCAGCGCCTCCTCCTTCCCCCACCTCCAAAGAACCTTACTCACAATTTGCAGTTTGCAGCGCAAAACTAATTAGAGATGGAATAAATTACCTGCTGCGTGGCAGCACGTCAAACCGCACGAGAGAGGTGAAAAACACCCAATATTTTATCCCAAATCAATACCCGGCCTGATGGCTCAGGCATTTCCAGCTGAATGGAAAGTTAGCATAAGTATCAGCATCGTTTTTAAAGCTCTCCTTTTGTACAGATATATATTAAAAAAAATTTTTTAAAAATCTTTATCTACGCATCAAACCCATCAAGGGAAATTACTTGAATTATTCTATTTCCCATTTGGAGTTACTGAGGCACAAGATATATTTAAACAGTTGGTAGAGAAAAAATGGGAAGCATCTCCCATATCAATGTACAGCCAGCATGCCAAACCATGAATGTAAGAGCTAAACAAGGGATGAATACATCATGTGCAAGAGTCTCACATGATATAAATTATTCAATACCTGACCAAAGAGAACAGCTTTCAGGAGAGAGGGGGAGGATCTCAAAGTACTTTTGTAGTTTGAATACAGGCAGGGTTAGGAATTAATGCAGAATCTTTTTAACTCGGTTAAATAATCCCATGCATTTTCCAACTGCTTCGCTGGGTGACACCCATCCAGCTCTGGTGTCTACCATAAATAAAGGTGGATTTCATCTAACACAGCGATGACAATTTTAAAATAAAACCAACTGTAAAAATAAAATAACTTGGCATGCGGGCAAGTGTGTATTTTCAGAATTTGGGCTGTCCCCTCCTTCCACTTGCAGGATTTGCACAGCCCTGTTGATATTAAAAGCCTTTTTTTCCTTTACTAATCCCAAACTGGCTGTACAGTCTGGGATTTTTGGGATTGGATTTGAGATTGCTGTTCACCTGTCACACACCTTTAAGGACCAACACACACACAGAAGCTTTTTAAGTGAAAGACTGAACTACATAAAAATATCCATTATAAATTCCACCTCGATTATGGGTGTGATGATTCCAGGGAATTCCCTCCCTGGCTGATTTCATGGATGATTCTGAAGTAGTTCATGTCACTCCAAGGGAAATTTATAGCACTTAAATTCTGGCTACAGAGCAGTTCTGTTGCATTTGAAGACATTGCACTGCTTTGATATTCTGTATTAATAACACAAATTCTGACAGAGTTCATAAAAATCAGAATATTTTTGCGTTAATAACACAAATTCTGATGGAGTTCTTAAAATCCAGAATACTTTGTATAAATAACACAGATTCTGATGGAATTCCTAAAAAACAGAGTACTTGTACAAATAAAAGAAATTCTGCTTTCCTAAAATTCAGAATACTTCGTATTCATAACACAAATTCTGATGGAGTTCCTGAAACTCAAAATACTTTGTATTAACGACACAAATTCTGATAGAGTTCTTAAAAACCAGAATACTTTGTACAGATAACAGAAATTCTGACCGAATTCCTAAAACTCAGAATATTTTGTGTTAATAAAACAAATTCTGATGGAGCTCCTAAAAAACAGAATACTTTCAAACTCTCAGGCACGCTGTCCTTATTAATCCATATCACAGTTCATAAAATAGTAACATTCCAGGTTTTTTCCTCACTCCAAAGCTGCCTGGAAGCACCAGAACTATTCCATAAAATCCTCACAGGTTGTGAACTGCACCTAAACAATTTTTGATGTTTGAAAACTGATATTCTCACACCTGCATTTTACAGCAGCAATCCGAAGCCAGTCCTGACAAACTCCACTCCGAGTTCTCAAGTCACTAAACAACAAATCATTCCCCAATAAAAAGTTCCAGTATTTCCATATCCAGCTTAGTGCCCATCACAGAAAAAAAAGAATAAAAATAAAATAAACAGAAATAAATCCAGGCAAGGGGGATGACAAGTCCAGTGCAAGCTCACAATTCCAAAGCACTCATTTGAAAGCCCAATTTCCTGCCTTTGTAATAATTCCTCTGTTTAGCACACACACTTTTAAGTTTATGCAATCACTTCTTTTGATTCATCTCACCTTGAAGTAGCAGCTTTTAAGGAGAAGAAAAAAAAACTTAAGTGTGGTTGAATCTGAACTTCCAGCTGGAAACCACCACAAACTGGGGATGCCAAATTTCAGCAATCCAAACGCTGTGACCCCAAAGTGGGGCTCACTGTAAACTGAATTGGTTTCACTCCAGTAACACAAATTTCCACCCAGAAAAATTTCAAACACAATAGCAAAAACCATTCACAAAACACAAAAAAAATACAATTATTCTTTTAGGATAATACTGTGATTTAAGAAAATGAGTTTTGAAGTGTAAGTTGCATTTTTCCTTCTAAGGCTTTACTGTTTCTAGCATAAACTAAGGAGTAGGTATTAAAGCTAACTATGAAAATTGGGGTTTGTTCACACTAATAACCATGAGAGCAACACTACCCAAGTATTAGAGTTGTGCAAATTTTTAAAAATAATTTTTTTCCTGCATCTTAGAGAATCCTAGAATGGTTTGGGTTGGAAGGGATCAGAAAAATTATCCAAGCCCCAATGTCCAGCCTGGCCTTGGGCACTGCCAGGGATGCAGGGGCAGCCCCAGCTGCTCTGGGAATTCCATCCCAGCCCCTGCCAGGGAACAATTCCTGCCCCAAATCCCATCCAGCCCTGCTTTCCTTCATCCATCAATCTGATTCCCAGCTTAGCAGAGCTCCCATTTGCCAAGACTGGGCTCCTCCTTTCCAGGAAGTGCCACCTGTCCCCTGCAGGGACATCATGGAAGCTGCACAAAGCAAAGCCACCCTGTTCCAGCTGGACATTTGAGTCACTCCTTCCATCAGCCTCTGGTTTTTCTGGAATGTCCATTCCCAGAACGAGCTCCTGAGAGCTGCAGCATCCATGTGGGAAGTGATGTATCCTGGCCACCAAAAGGAGCAGGTGACTTCAAGGGGTGCAGGGAGGGAAGAAATCATCCCAGCATTTCCTGAAGGATCTGTAAACTGCACCAAGGAAAAGGTGAGCAGATAATTTGCCATTTGCTGTTGGGTTTGGGTTTCCTCACCTCCAGAGAGGATAGAGACTTGGATGTTTCCAAGGAAAGGTGATGATGGAAAATGATTTACAGGATCTAAACACCAACCAGAGAAGGAATTCTTCAAGGTTCAGCAAAAGATCACCCCAAGTCCTGTTCACGGCAGAAATGTTAATGAAGTTCTAACCCCTAAATGCTTTTAATTCAATCCAAACTGTGCCCCGGTGTGGTCAGGGAATGTTCCAGCTCCTGAGGACGTTGTGAACATCACATTTACAGGCACCAGGCACGACTGTCCTGCAATGCAAAGGAACCACGACCTCCTACAAAGTCACGTCCCCAAGGGCAAAGTCACTGCGAGTCAAGAAAAGAGAAATAATAACACACAAGCTTGATTTAAAACTTCAGGTACCAGTGAGCTTCAAAGGTTCAGCACTGAGGTTTTAGAAGTGTTCTCAGGAACAGAACAGCTCCATGCAAGGCACAGGCAGGATGAGTTTCTGAACAGCCTGAGCCTCCCCTGGCAGCTGCTGAAAGAGCAGGGAAGAAGCTGGAAGTGCCCTCCTGCCATGAGTGAAAACTCACTGCAGTGAGGGCTGTGACAGGCTGTGGGGGGAGAGATGGGGTGCAAAGAGAGTCACCCCATAAATGTTACACCAAAGAAATGTCACCCCAAAGAAATGTCACCCCAAAGAAATGTCACCCCAAGGAAATGTCACCCCAAAGAAATATCGCCCCAAAGCAATGTCACCCCCAGCAGGACATCAAGGAGGGCAGTTTTCAAGCATTCCTCAAGGTTGCCCCCAGCAGCTGTGGCTGCCCCTGGATCCCTGGCAGTGCCCAAGGTTNAAATATCACCCCAAAGAAATGTCATCCTTAAGAAATGTCACCCCAAAGAAATGTCACCCCAAGGAAATGTCACCCCAAAGAAATATCGCCCCAAAGCAATGTCACCCCCAGCAGGACATCAAGGAGGGCAGTTTTCAAGCATTCCTCAAGGTTGCCCCCAGCAGCTGTGGCTGCCCCTGGATCCCTGGCAGTGCCCAAGGTTGGACACTGAATCTTGGAGTAGCCTGGGACAGTGGGAGGTGTCCCTGCCATGGCAGGGGTGGCACTGGATGGGATTTAAGGTCCATCCCAACCCAAACCGTTCTGTGATTCCATGAGGAGGAGAAAGTTTAAAACAAGGCCAGGATCTGCCATCTCTAAGAAGTTTGTAAAAGACAACAAGAGCCACGTAACTCATCGTTCTCATCACTGCAAGGAGCTCAACTTTTTACCAAGCCCATCCAAGAGTTTAAAAGCCTTACCAGAAAGACAGAGCAGTATTGTTTCTCGTGCTCCAAAACCCCTGCAAACAGCAGGGCCTTGGTGCAGAAGGAGCAGGAAGAGCCCAGAGCTGCTGTCTGTGGGAGTGCTCAGGAGGATGTGGCCCTTGGGGACAGGGTTTGGGGTGATGCTGGTGGCACTGGGGTGGCACTGGGTGATCTTGAACACCAATGCTCAACAACCCTTTCCACGGGATAATTCCTCCTGGGATCCAACCCCAGCCTCCCCTGGCCCAGCCTGAGGCCTTTTCCTCTTGTGCTGCCCCGTTCCCTGTGGGCAGAGCCTCCTGTTCCATGGAGAGCTCAGACACCTCGGTGATTTTGTGTTCCCAGCTCACAGGATTTCATTCCTAAGGGCCAGGAGCACGTCAAGCACAGTCACCCCTGGAATTTCCTGTGCTTGTGCCTTCCCTTGTAACTGTGCTGAGAAAGGGCTGGAGGGAAGAATCCCTGACCCTCCAAAGCTGAGCACAGCGACGCTTCTCCATGGAGCAGCTTGTCCAGATGCCTCCAGAAACCTCCTGAGGCATTTCTTGCTCTCCAAAACACTTCTATTCCTTTGGCTGAGGAAAGGCAGGCCTCTGTCACTGATCCAAAGGTGCAGTACCTGGCTAATTACCTGGCCTTTGAAGAAATGCTGACGATTCAGCAGGAGCTGCTGTTGAAAGGAGCCCAAATCGCTTTGTTTAAGGAGCTGCTACCCAGACTCGCTCAGAAGACACCGATTCACTTTTCTCTGAATTGATCAAAAGGTTTATCCAGGAGGGAGAGTAACCATCTTCCTGATGGGGCAGGGCAGCTTCTTGGGAAGAACAAGCTCCTGCTAATCTGTTCTCGAGGATAATGTGGATTTTGGATGGCGGAAAGAGACTGCCAATAAACTGGGATCCATGGGAGAAGCGTGACACCAAGTCAGACAGTAAAATACTGTTATCTGTGAATACTGAGCACGTGGATCTGTGGGGAAGGAATTGAGGATCCTTGTGAGGATGGGGCACAGGTGCCCAGAGCAGCTGTGGCTGCCCCTGGATCCATGAAGTGTCCAAGGCCAGAGCTTGGAGCCACCTGGGATCGTGGAAGGTGTCCCTGCCATGGCAGGGGTGGAATGGGATCAGCTTTAAGGTCCCTTCCAACCCAAACCATTCCAGGATTCTGTGAAACCAAGAATTCCCTTCTCTCTACCAACCCCTTCCCAGAAATGAAGGTGAGGCAGATTTTTCATTCATCTTGTACAGGCTATAATTCAAATAACTCCTCAGGTGTCTGGATATCCACCGAGTGTTTACTCAAATACCTGCAGCCAGAGTGAAAGACTTCAAGAGAAAAGCCATCACTGTGGATCTGGAAGTGTTTTGAACCCAAATCCCTGCTCCAGACGAAGTTAGCTCCCAAATTCTATTTAAGGCAACTTCTATTGAAGAAGTGGAGTATTCAGCTGGCTCCGTTTTGGTGGCACTTTTTCTGAGCTAGAGAAGTGTCAGAATTTTTGCATTTGGATGGCAGCCTATAGAGCCTGGATTTCTCCCAAGAAAAAATGAAGTTGTGCTTCTTGCCTTCCCCTGGAGCTCCACATGCCTCCAGACATAAAGGAAAACACCAAACAAACAAAAAAAACACAACAGCTACTTCTTGCCTTTCTCAGGATCCAAACAGTCGTTGCCTGGGGCCTTTTGCTACCAGAATCTTTGTTGGAAAACAAAGCTGAACACAAAATTTGAGCTGAAAGTGCAGAATCCTAACTGGAAAACTGACCCATTGATTTGGGTGTGAAGCAGCCTCTTTTTTTTCCTGAGGAAAATCTCTTTTCTTCACAAGAGAAGTCATGAACACTCCTGAAGTCCACGAAGTCAGCCCGAGCCAGAGGACAAGAACAACTTTACAGATAAAATTTCTCAGAAGACGGAAGAAAAGCTGAACTTTCCAAGGAAAGCAACACAAAATCCTCCCAAGCTTTGTGAGGGAGAAGGAAGCAAAGGAATATTCCTGCAGCTGCAGGTCAGGAGAAAAGAAGTTCTATATCTATTTATATATTAGGTAGATATAACAAAAGATAAGAGTAACCCTGGGGTTTTTTGCTTTGCCAAGAGGGGGGGAAAAAAAGGCAATTTTCTCCTGGGACATCCTAAGTCCAAAGAGAAAGGAAAAAGGATTTAAGGACAACAATTGAAATATAAAATGTTAAATTAAAAAAAAAAATTTAAAAAATTAAAGAAAATTTAAAATTTAAAAAATGTTTGGAATTTTGGAATTAAAAGAAAAGCAGCAGCTGATACCCAGGTCCAGGTTGGACACTGGGGCTGGGAGCAGCCTGGGACAGTGGGAGGTGTCCCTGGGGGTTGGAATTGTCCCTCTCTCATTGGAGATGAGATTTAAGCTCCTTCCAACCCAACCCATTCTGGGATTCCATGACCTCAATGAGCCAGTTTTGAAAAATTGAATTTTGCAGAAAAATCCAGAGATGTGAACATTTAAGCCTAAAAAGAAATAAATATTGCCTTATTTCCATCCCCTTCAGAGCCCAAGCACCAGAAATACCCTCAAACCCCATCCCTGCACTCAGGGAAGGCTCCAGGAATTCCTCAGCACTGGGAAGTGGTGACTTGATTTGACAGCTGCAAGTTTTAGGAAGGTCTAACTTAAGAAACAAGAAGAAATCAATTACCAGGCTGCTGCTTTTTTTTACACAGTTTTTAAGGGCCCAACACAGAACACACCATGAACATCTGAACTCATCTAAAATGAAGCTGGAAATGGAATTATCATGGGCATCTGCTGCCTTTCAGGTATTTTGCTAAACATCAGTAAGTGAAGTATTTCAAAGGGCCTAATTCCCACTTTTATTCCAAACTAGCACAAAGCCTCTGGATTACTGGAAGGTACAAAACTTGGAAAATATATTTGGGAGGGGGGGTTTAATTTATTTTGTATTTCATTAAGCCATGATTCCATACCTACATGAAGATAAAAGCAGTTCTACATCCAGCCCAAGTCGTGGAGAAGGATTTTGATCTCCTGAGAGGCACTGACAGCGAGTCAGAACTGACATTAATGTGGCAGGTGAAATCACAGACACTTTTAGCAATACATAAAACCTTGGAGAACCACTTCATTCCTTGGAGGCATCTTCAGGACCTTGGAGGAGGATGGAGATGTCAGTCCTGTTACAGCTAAACAAAAAAAAACCTGTTTGGATCTCCATGTGTTGCCAAAAAGTTCATTTTTCTGGAGTGGCAATGCAGGAATTGTGGACTTTAATCACGGTATTCAACATTTTCTCTATTTAAAGGCCTCACTGCCTACAAAACTAGATAAAAATGAAAGCAGCTTCATCCACCTTTCCAAACATCATCCTCCTGTTTATTTCCTGGCACAGAACATCTGCTGGTCCCTCTCCATCACATCTGAGGGAGCACAAACAAGTGCCAATTCACCCCAAAATACTGAGCTCAAATAGCCAAGATGCTCAAATATTAACATTTTCTGCGATTTTAGTAAAGAAAAAGCAAAGTGTTGGATGCTTTAGCAAACTCGAGGTCGGATTCTCTGTTCACAAAAGTGGATTCAATGAGATGAAGGAGAAGTTAAGGATGCACAAAAAGAAACCAATTAGAAGATCCAGAATTAACCAGAAAAAGAAGAACTTCACACTCTGCTCTCTCTTTTTTGAGGGATTCACAATTTGTTAGGAAAATGCCAGCACCAACAGCTTCCCAGAGGGAAGGAGGAATTCAAGAACAAATCTCTTTTCTCAGACTGGAACAAAACTGCTGCCACCTGTTCCACCTTTCTACAGAGGTGTTCAACAGCTGCCTCTGCGTGCAGAGAACTCAAACCCAGGTCCCCAGAGGTGTTTTGGGATTTAACTCAGCAGAGGTCACCAGGGGTTAGGTGTGAGTGCCAGGCAGTGCTGAGCCTCAAGAAGCAGGTTTGTCCCTCAGGAAGCAGGTTTGTCCCTCGGGAAGCAGGTTTGTCCCTCAAGAAGCAGGTTTGTCCCTCAGGAAGCAGGTTTGTCCCTCAAGAAGCAGGTTTGTCCCTCAGGCTGATGGATCCCTGATGGATCCCTGCTGGGCCGGGCATTCCCTGCTCTTCCCAGGACAACTGCAAGGTCAGCACCTTAAACCTGCTGTGTCACTGCTCCAAACAAATGATGTTTCTTGCTCTCTAATCTAATCTGTGTCCTTACCAGCTTATCCACAAACGTGGTTTTGGGAGCGCGGCGTCACAACGGAAATCTGAGCGCGAAACCTTCCCGGTTTTACGTTTTCCAAGCTTAACTGTGCTCCCAAATGCAGCAGGGTTTGAGCAGCCCCGCTCAGGTGACGTCTGAGCTGCACCCAGTGACATCAGAGGGCTGACAAACGTGTCCTGAGGCTGCCTGGTGGAAATATCCACGCTGTCCCTGGAGAGCTGACTGCACACTGAGACACAGGAACGCTGGGGAAACCTGCTGAGAGGAATTGCTCCCCTTTATAACCAGGAAAGAACTCTGGAAAGCTAGGAATGCACCAGCCAGGCATCAAGCAAACACATCTGGGCACCACTGCTGCAGGAACCTCTGACAGAAACACGAAACACCACGTATCCCAAGATGAACTGAACAGAACAGGAAGCACCAGCCTGACTAGAAAAAGAGAAACATGAATCCTCCGAGTCAGAATGTCCAATTCCAGCAAGATTGAGGAATATTTGTCCAGTTCTTGCCTGATGGGGTATTATAAATGGAAACCTTAGTAAGAATTACTCAGGCCTGGCTGTTGAGAGCCATGCTGTGGTGTCTGGCTGGATTTTACAGCCTAACCCCGAAGGAACAGAGTTTTAGGGATGGGGACAGAGCTCGTTCCCACCTGGCTCCACGATTTCTGAAGGATGCCTCCTACAAACCTCTGCTGCTTTCTTATGGATTCACCACACAACGTGCTCAGGAGCTGAAGTGATGCCAATTTTAAGTCAGGCTTGTCCAGTGATGATGGATTTTGGGTGCTGTGTCTCCAGAAAGGGAGCTCAGGACTTGGGAAGAGCTGCCCAGGGAGGTTTGGAGTGCCCATCCCTGGAGGTGGCACTCAGGGCTGGGATTGCCTGGGCTGGGAGGGCTTTTCCAGCCTCAGGGATGCCATGAAATGCCCACGGAGTGCTGCTGGGGCAGATCTGCCCCTGGGAGGTCCTTCAGGAGCAGAAATTCCAGGTGGACATGAAGCAAAGGCCTTTCCTGCCCTGGAGCACCAACCCTCACCCCAAACTTCACCCCAAACCCTCCCAGCCCATCAGGACCAGTCCAGGTATTCTGCAGCCAAAAGCAGCAGAACCAGGATGCACAACGTGGGATGCACAGGACAGGGCCTCTCCCAGCAGCCACCTGAGCCAGGAAATCCCTGTGACAAGGGAATTTCCACAATTCCCAGACTCTGTGGGCAGCTCCAAACTCAGTCTCAGCATCCCAGTGCTGCCTTCCCACGAGAACCTTTCCTTTTTGTGCCAACACTGCAGGAAAGGCTGCAGGAAAACTCTGTATTTGCAGAGTTATGTGCTTTATAGACCCCAGGCATTCTCAGTGCACTGACCAACCCTTCAGGAAATGAGAAATAATTTTTAATAGTTATCACTGCAATTTTGGATCTGAATTTTTTCTTTGCTCTTAGAAATCAGCAACAAAACCGGATTTCAGCTTTGCAATAAAGAAATCTCCTCACAACTTAAGACTTCATTGAAAGTTACCTCAAAAGGTTTTTAAAAGAGGATCACATGTGTTGGGAGGCAAAATGAGTAGAAATTATTTTTCCAGGATATTAAAACTGTTTATAAGAGCAGCAGCACCTAAAGATTTTCTGGTTTAGGTGCTCTGATCAGTTCCTGAATAAGGAAAGCAGCATCCTCCACCAGGTTGTAATTCCAAGCCAAAATTCTGGAACAGCATTTTTATTTCCTCTCAGATGGGGGCTGAGGCTGAAAACTTGAATTTTCAATATCACAGGTACTGAACCATTCTGGAGGAGGGGAAAAAAAAATACCCCTTTTCTTTTAAATAGGCAACTTCTTTTTAAATATGGATGCAGGAATCTAACTTTAGCTGTCCAGGTTTTCACATTGCTGCTCTCAAATACAGAAAGTGGAGCATTAATTTAGAGTGTTGACTTCAAGGTTATCATTCATTGAGGTCAATGACTCCATCTCTGAAAAGCAGAACTTCCACTTGCAGTGTGAGGAGCACTGTCCTTCCCCACTGCTTTGGCACAAAAACCCCCCAAGCCCTGCTGCAAAGGGATTTATCCATGGAAAACCAGGGGTTAATCCCAGGAATGTCCAAGCCCTCATCAGCTGCTTGGATTTCCAACCTCCCTCCCTCTGTCTGGGATGAGATTTTTGCGCTGTCTTCTGTTCAGGGCAAACTTGTGCTGCTCTGCTCAGCCAGGACCCGAATATCCAAAAATAAAAATGACCCCGGATTCTGCCAGGGACCAAAAACTCCCTGGGAGGATCCAGCTGGACAGAATCCAACTGGAAGCAGTGTCCCACCAGGAACAAACCAGCGGCGGCCACGGGGAATCGGCACCGGGACCTTTTTCACTCTTTCCTGTCGGGGTTTTCTCGCCTCCCTCAGGTGTCAGTGCCCTCGGGGGAAGCGGGGCAGCAGCTGCAGTGCCACGGGAACATCCAGGGCAGGGAGGATGAGCTGCTGGGCCACGAATTGTCTGCATTTTCCTGCTGAAAGCTCCAGGGGCTGTGCCTGCAGCAGCTCGGGTGGCACAGGGGCAGCACCGTGGCCACGCTTTGCTCTGACTGCACAACAGCAGAGGGGTTTCTGCTTTGCTTTTTTTACCACGGACATATCAAAACATCCTTTCAAACAGCTACAGGCTCAATGAAATCAGCAGCTACAGGAGATGTGAGAGCCACGGCCCAATTCTCCACTTCCATTGCGCTCTTCCATAAAATAAACACCTGGGCACTTGCAGGCCCTGAACTCAACCCAGCCCAGGAACTGCCCAGAAATCTTCCTCTGCATTTCTTATATTTTAATAAGAACACAGCTGGGGGAGGACAGGAGTCTGTGTGAGAATGGAATGTTTATTTCCTCTTGCAGTATCCTTATTGACAAGTATTAGATTGGCTTTTTTTTTTCTTTTCCAAAAATCACCATGTTTTTAAAATTTAAGAGCACCTCCAATGTCTTATCAAACTTGAATTATCACATTTCCTTGGTTCTCAGCATCTCTGGTGCATCCAAGATAATTCCACATTGATGAGAATAATTTGCTGTACCCATTATGTTAACTCTGTTTTCTCACAAAGGTTACAAAAAGAAGCTCTGAGCTCTTCAAAAGCTTAAAAATCAGACAACTCAGTATTTTGAGATCCATATTCCTTTGGCTCCAGCAAAACTACAAAAGCCAAACCCAGAAAGCTGCTATAAAACCAAATGATTTTTGGAATTTCACTAAAATTATTGAAAATCGTTCAGCTCTCCACACAGCTCCCTACAGTGCCCTTTTGCTGGGTGTCCTACATATTATACAGGGCAAAAAGAGAAAAAGAGAAGTTCAACATGCTGCAGGTTTGTTTTCCTGGTGAGTCAAACTGGAAAATAGCATTTAATATCCCCATTCCTTCAAATTCTCACTTTATTTTTTTTTTTCAAGCAGTGGACCTTAAAACATTTCTGTGGTTTCAGCCTAAGTGGTGATCTAAAATTAAAGTATTCCATGGTAGAAGTGAAAAAATCTTCTTTAGGGGATTGTTTCCCCAGTTCTGCTCTGGTTAACTGTAGAGCTTTAGAGCAGCTTCCAGGACAGTGAAGTGAAGCCCATTAAAAAAAAAGAATTTATTGGCACTGGAGAAGCTTCCCCCCTTTAACCAAAGGTAGTTTTGATGTTACCAGGCACCTCTGATCACTCACCCTCAAGAAACCTTCTTGAAAAGGCAGGAGAGCTGTCCTCAAGAACCACAAAACCTTTCAGGTTTGGGCCTCAGCTCTCCCCAGATCAGCAGAGTCACCAAATGACTCTGGCTGTTACTGCACCACAGAATTATCTCATTTTAAGGTTTGTAAATCTTGCTCATTCTCAGAGCCCCAGCACACAAAGCCTGGCTCTCCTGATAAACAGAAAATGCAAATAAATCTGAGTTTTTTAACTTCCAACACAGCAGAAGCATAATGGTCTTTTGTCCTGGTTTTTGATCTGTATTTATCAAGGGACTTGTAAATGAAGAATTTGGGCTGCAGAAGACAGAATTACCACTTAAATTTCAGAATCCTGTATCCACTTCCATTCTGCAAGCTCATAAATCTACAAGCTCAGCACCATCAGAAATTCTGACCAAAACTGAAAGCGCTTCGGTTGGAAGTTTTAAATCAGATTAATGTGCTGCAACGTGAAACTGAATTCTCTCAAACACTGTCATACATGAGGTACAATTTCATAACATTAACTCTCCTTTCACTTGTGGGATGAGTATTTTTAAAGCTTTCAAAACATTTTCTCAATATTTAGGTTCTGTTTTAATCTGTCACTGCCTACTAGACAGAGCTCCCCGAATCTGATGGGACATCAATTTTCCAGACTTTTAATGCCACTCCTCTAGATTTAGATGTTTAAAATGCAATATGAAAATGAAATATCCCCTTGGAGAAGTTCTTCCTTTTCCTCTTCTTCGCCCAACCTAATTTTAGAATTCCTTAGACCTGCTTTGACTGGAGCTTTCAGCACACAACTGGCAAACAGGGGAAGGAATGAGAGATGTTTGATTTTCAGGGAATGAAATCTCCACTTCCAGCATCTTGGTCCCAATCCAAAGGCTCCATGTAAACAGACCCTCCAAAGCTGTTTATGCACCAACAGCTGATGCAACTGAAAACTGTCAGTCAGGAGATGAGCTGGATGCACACCCAAATCTGCCTGACTTCTCCTTTTTTTTAATTTTTTTTTTTCCCAGCCCTAAGGATTCCTGGGGTTTAAAGCTGAACAAGCAAAGCAAAGATCTGGTTGAAATAAGGGCATAAAAAATTCCACCAACCCTCTTGGACAAACTTCATTTTATTCTATTTCTACTGCTCGTGATTTTCTGTGTCGAAATATGAATTGTATTTCCAGCAAAACTAAAAATCAGCCGTTGAATCTGCAAATACCTTTGGCACTTCCAGGATTTTTGATGAGCCAAAAAATGGGAGAACTTCCTAAAATATCAACCAGTCCGTTTAACTGGAACCTTCAGAATTCCCATAAAAACTTTGAAAACAATATTTCCATTCAGGAAAACCATTTCCTTCCTGGAAGAGAAGAGTTTTCCGAGCTGCAGCAGAGTTTTGAAAGGGCAAAGAAAGATTTCCAAATTCTTAAATATTCTGCTAGGTTGGAACAACATCATTTGGGGGGGACAGCAACAGAAAGCACATCAAGAACATCCAGCACTTTGCACTGTAAAAATTCTAAATATTAAATCACCTGTATGCATCGTCTTCTTTCAAGTCTCATATCATCCTGCGGGGTTGTGGGGACGGGGGGAGTCCAGCAGCAAACAACACTGAAAAAGGGAAAAAAAAAATAGAATAAACTTCTTAAACTGCAGCCACAAACTGCTCAGTTCAACCCCGAGCTAAACCAAGGGAATCCAAACAGAAAATGAAGTTTTCCGACACGAAAAGCAGAGATAGGAATGAAAAGGAGTTATCTTCTACTGATATCTGGTTTTAGAACAACTTTTTAAAGTGTCAAAATGTCAAGGATTAACTTAAATTTCGACTGGGCATTGAATAAATCTCAAAATTAACCTCATCCCAAAAGATTGTCAGTTACCCATCTTTGCCAGGCCCATAAATGTGTGGATTTTCACAGAAATTCAGGACAATATTTCTAAATCACAAACGAACTTGTGGGATTTTCCCAAATCTACAAGATGAAGAACTAAAAAGGGATATAAATTCCTAAATGTTAAAGTTCATTTCTCCTCATAGCCTGATGAAATTAAATCAGGTTTACCTTGCTGCAAATAATTAAAATATGCTCAGAAAAAATAACATTGTACTTTCCATAGAGAAAGATATATAAAGACAGGATATTCTAGGAAGAAAACTCCAACAGAAATTAAGAAGAACAGCAGCATTACAAACAAAAAAATAAAATTAAAGCCCAAAACACAACACTCAGCAGCTAAGACTGCTCAGAGTATTTCCCAAGCATTTTTTCTTGTTCTCCAACCACCAGTGCTCTGCAAACTATGGAAACACCAAACCCACTTGGAATTACTGAGAATTTTAGAGAACCCTGCAAATGACCGACCAGCTGGAATTGGAGAATTATTATTATTTAAACACCTCCTGAAATATGTAACTTCAGGCGAGTGTGAGCAGCCTAAACCGCACTCAGACCCCGCAACGCGAGCAGCAGCCGGCGCCGTTCGCTCCATTTCCCCCCAACAATGAGAGCTCCCGGCCCACCCTGGGCCCGGCCTGCCCTCCTGCCACCGCCCTGGCCTCGTCCCTGAGCCTCCTCAGTGCCACCAGGCCAAAGGGAAAGGGGCAGGAGGACAAGGAAGCGCTTTTTGGCGCGTTAGTGGTGCAGGGTGTGTCGGTGTTTCAGGAGCAGGTGAGCCCGCGAAGCGGCCGTCCCACCGAGCCCACAGCTTCTGGTGGCTGCAGAGCCCCGGGGTGACACTACCACACCCTCGGGGACAGCAGCACTGCTGAGGCCACAGCAGCTCCCACAGCTCGTGCCTGAATCCCCTCCGTCTGGGGGAAGGGCTCGGGGCTGAGGGAACACCTCCCAGAACAGCTGAGCCCCTGACAGCAAACCAGAAAGGAAAAGCAAACTCCTGCTTGAACAAACGAACAATGGAATCCGAGAGTGGTTTGGGTTGGGAGGGATCTTCAACATCACCCAGCTCCACTCCTGCCATGGCAGGGACACCTCCCACTGTCCCCGGATGTTCCAGCCCGTGTCCCAGGGATCCAGGGGCAGCCCCAGCTGCTCTGGGAATTCTATTCCAGGGTCCTCCTAGGGAGGAACTTCTTCCCATATTTCTGGTCTGACCCAGTAAATTTTCAGTTTGAAGCCATTCCCTGTGTCCTGTCCCTCATCCCTTGGGAATTGTCTCTCTCCAGGTTTCCTGCAGCTCCTCCAGGCCCTGCAAGGCCACCCTGAGCTCAGCCCAAAGCTTCTCCTGGCCAGGCTGAACAATGGCAGCTGTGCCAGCCTTTCCTGCCAGCAGAGCTGCTCCATCCTCTGCTCATCCTGGAGCCTCCTCTGGGCTCTCTGCAGCAGCTCCAGCTCCTGCAGCTCCAGGTCTGTCCATCCACACGGTGCCCTCGGGCTCCAGAGCCTCAGTCCCACCTCTGAAAGCTCTCTCACCGATGTCCTTTATTCCCTTCCCCTGCAGCAGCTCTGGCTTCACACCAGGATTACAGGAATCCTCAAGGACTGAAGGCATCACTCTCCAGCACTGCTTGATCCCCTCCCGGTGCCACCAGTGCAAGACCAGTTCCAATTCTAACCCAGCTTAGTTCCAGCTCTCCCCAGAGTCTGAACAATTTTCAGCCAAAATATCCTGGAGTTTCCAAGCACTGTCTCCTGCCCATCCCACAGAGCCCCGAGTTATTTCAGAATTTAGAAGACACTTTAAGAGCTACCAGCGCTAAGGAAGAGCTGCTGATGTGAGGAAGTCATTAACAGGTTATTAAAGGGAATCAACACATTCGAGAGCTGACCAGGAACACAGACCCAGCCCAGCCCGGAGAACTCCTGTGCAATTCCAGAGAGGAAAAGCAGCTGGAGCTCTGTTTTCCAAGGAGAGGTTTGAAATCTCAGCAGAGCCCAAGGCCGGTGAGTCCCTGTGACAGTAACAGTGTCACAGACACACAAAATAAAAGGGTAACGATTTTAGGTTTTTTTAAAATAGCCCGTTGAACTCAGTCAGGGTCTTCAGCTGTGCCTGCACTGCCAAGTTCTTAAAGCAAAAGGCCGCCTGCACAAAGGTTTAGATAATAAATTGATAAGAGGAGGCAACAGCAAATCCGACTCATCACACAGTCTGTAAGATCATTACTAGAAGAATCCCCTCAGTAATAACATTTACTGGGCTTCAAGAACCCAGTTTGATCTCCTTACCAGAACAGAACAGAAGTGAACTGGAAATAAAGGAGGACAGGAAGGAACAGATGACAGGAGAGGTGTTAAAAAGCAAATTATTGAAAGTGGAAGAGCAAAGAGAAGAACAAAAGCCGAAGTCTTTAATTTAAACAAAGAGAACAATTCCTAGAAGTCATCTGTGCTAAAACTTTACCTGGTGCTTTTGTTTTTTCCTGTTTTCCTCCTCCCTGGGCAGCCAGGCTGCTGAGATCTCCTCAGACCCAGGGACGGGATCCCCGAGGGAGCCGCTCCCTGTCCCTGAGCCATCACACCGGGCTTGGTCAGATCCACAACGGCACGGGCACGGTGACACTGAGCACCAGAACTCTGGCACTTCTCTGACTTCTCCTCACACCCCAGGCCTGGTTTCCTTGCTGGCCTCTCTGAGAATTACATTTTCTATTCCCTGTGTTCCTCGGGAGCATCCATCGCTCCCTGCAAAGCTCGATACCCAGCCCTCGTCAATAGGTTCGGTGCAGATCAAAGTTGGGTTCAGAGCAATCAGATTTCTAAACCCCTAAAAGTTAAAGTGCAAAACCCGTTATTAACATGAAAAATTAATTAAAAGAGAAATCTGCTGGGGAGGGGGTTGCTTTTTCCATTTTACTAATTAAAACCCTTCACAGAGGGACTTACTTTCCTTACTCGGGATTGCTGTATTATAAGATTCAATATGGAATCTTTTTGCAAAGCCTGGTTCAAGTTTTTCCTCTGTGAAAAGATTATTTTGTAATTTTTAAAGTCATACTGGTGGAACACAGAGAAACCCCTGCATTTCTCATGACTACACACACTGCTGGCAGAGCTGAACATAATTCAGGTCACTGACCTTCGGTGAACACAGGCAGGCCTGTTGCTAGCAACATAAAATATAAATACTTACTTAGAAACCAAATTTTTTAAAATTTATTTACTAGGAAAATTATCCTGAGGTACCCACCATGAAATTGGGGTTATTAACATACTGGAATATAATGGATTTAGACATCTGAACTATGCAGAGGCAACCGGTGATGAGGTTTGATGTAAGACAAACTGAGCAAAAAGATTTCCTCAAAGACACGGATTCTGTGTTTTATTTCAAACGCTGCACGGTGAAATGTGAAGTACAATCAATCCAATTGGAATGAGATTAATAAATCTGACAGGGGGCTCAGTGACTGACAGCCTCCCAGAGGAACAAAGCTGAGGAATTCCAGAATCATTGTTCTGCCAGCACCCAGCACATGCAGCGAGCTTTGTTACCAGGGAAATCCCATGTGCTTCATGTCCAAATTAACACATCTGAAAGCTGAACACACCCAAATTCACTGCTGCTCTTCTGACCAACAGAGGTGATGATCTATCCAAGGAATAATCCACGAGAATGAAAAGGGAAAAAAATGGGCAAGCTGTACTGAGCTCTGCTTTGTACAACAGCTCGGGTTCACCTGCAAAATCACAGCGGAAAATTAAAAGTAGATTATGATTCCAGCACAAAAAGCCAATTTATCCCTGCCCTTTCTGGGCACCTGCAGCTTCCTGTGCCCTAAGAGCACAGAATCAGGGAATCATGGATTGGGGTGGGATAGAAGGGACCTTAAAGATCACCCCCCACTGTCCCAGGCTGCTCCAAGCCCCAGTGTCCAGCCTGGCCTGGGACACCTCCAGGGATGAGGCAGCCACAGCTGGTTTTAAAATTCACCATCTTTAGGTTTTAAATTTCATAATTCAGTAAAAATAAAGCACCTCTGTTCAGGTGACTCTGTATATTCCACAGAGCCGTGAGCAGAGTCACTTTGTGCTGGCAGCTCACCCTCACACACCGGGCGCAGGTTTCTCCTTCTTAAACACACAAAGTTAAAAATTTGGAAATTGAGCATTTTCCTGCATCACTGGGGGAAAAGTCAGCAACATGCACAGCTGAGTTTCCAGCAGACCTCCCCAAAACCTCCCTCACCCTCCTGAGGAGCTCTGGGAGTTTCCAGCTCAGAACTTGTGGGACGCTCAGGAACCCAGCCCAGCTCAACCACAACAAGCCCAACACGATTTGTTTTGTGCGCTGAAAACGATTTTCAGAGCTCCCAAAAGCAGAGCTCCTCCGAAAAGAAGGTGCTGTGAATGACTGGTTTCACTCTGATGATGCTGAATTCACAGCACGTGATGCAGGAAGCCATCGGTGAGGTGTGAAAACTCGTGGAAGCGGCTTTGCTGAAATCTGAGTTTCTCACCCAATTTCAGAGCGGCTCTTGCAGCAGAGCAGGGATTTCTTCCAGCAGCAGCAGAACCGAAGCAGCCTCAGCTGCAGTGGGACAGGAGCACTCAGCAAACTGCCCCAGCAGGAGAAATCCACAATTATTAATCCCACTTCAGCCCTCTAAGCTGAACTGCTCAGGCCAGTGCTGTCAAAATACCCTCAAATGCACTGAAAATAAAACCAAGTGGGACTTTATCACCCACAGAGCAGCGGTGTCACGGCAGGATTCATGCAGGCAGACTACAAAGTGCATTTGAGTCTCTGAAATACCTGATTTATAGCACACCATTTGTTTATAATCCACTTTTTTCACAGTCTATTTATGAAATGCATCGCCTCTAAACAGGTACTGCTTCCCAGGTGTCTGAAGGAACTGAAATGTTAAATTTATAACTGACCCATCCAGCCAGAGAAGTCAGGATTTGTTTTTTTAAATATTCATTAATTCATGTGAACCCCAGAATAAAGCCTGTGGTTTTAGGAAGAATTAAACTGACACAGGGAGGTGGGAGAGGAGGGAAAGAAAAATCCCACAACAAAAGTTGAAATACTTGAGATTTTTTAGATAATTTGCATCTGATGCTTTACTTACTCCCTGACTAAAAATATTAATTTTAGAAGCACAAACTTCAAATATTTTCAGTCACTGACCTTATAAGGAACCTCCAATTAGAGGAGGGAGTGGCTCTTTTTTCCACCCACTTAATAGTGTCAGACAAAAGTCAAACCACTGGATTTGCATTCCCCTCCCTCCACCAAACAGAAGGAAAAGATGTTACAGCTGCAATTGCCCATCCCTGCAACACCGGGAGCACGGGAATAAATTCACATTCCAAAGTGGAACATACATGAGGGCTCTCAGTTGGGAATATGAATGTTTTGCAGAGCTGAGATTTTTCTGCAGGCTTTTTTTTTTTCCCTTCAACAAGGCCAATAATTCCGTGTACAAAACCTGTTTCTGTTCCTTGTGGTTGGGAAAAGAACTTGAGAAATGCAAAGCCCAACATGCCCTGCTGCAGAATTGCATTCATCACCTCAGAACTTCAGAGCCAGAAGTCTCAAGGGAGCACAACCTTCCTACTTCTCCCTGAATTTCTGAGCCATAAAGGAAGAAGAATTACAGGAACACCTAAAGCTGCCTCGAGTTTCCACAGAACGTGGCCAAACCACTCAATTTACAGATTTTTACTACAACTTTGATATTAGTACAGCTGATTATTCTTCCAGTTTAGTGGTCAGTGCTACTGCTCCCATTTTTTTGTTGTGTTTTTTATTTACAAACCGGGCTCTCCCAGAGACCTGGCAAGGGAGGGGACTCAGGTGCAGCCACCTGAACTTTTTCATTCAGGACCAGAGCTGGAAAAATCAAAATCAGCCTTACTCAGACCACAACAAACAGAAATACTTTATATATTTATCAAGAAGAGTCTGTGCAGCTGCTATCCCGTGTTTAAATGAAATAAAATTACTTCTCCAGCCCCGTTTTGGCAGAAGGTAGCTCTGGTGTTGCTCTCAAAGATTTAAAGTTACTTATTTCAAGTATAACAATGTAAATGTTTGTTGCCATGGTACAGCAGTACCTTTAATCTTGAAAGTTGCCAAAATATTTTAATACATGGAGATAGGCAGAGATTTAGTCTCCCAAATTAAAAAACAAACAAAAACCACTACAAAATAACCAAACACACAAAACCAAACACACCAAGGTGTACCTGCTGGCTGGCTCTGCTGCTGATTTGTAAGATTTTGGGTTAGTGGCTTTTATCTTTTTAGCCAGGTTTGTGAGTATTTTTAAAGACTTTTGGACCTTTTCAAACCCATCAGGAACTGGTGTTTAACTGCAATGCCCAAGCTTTGCCTTTCATTATTCAGATTTAGACTGGGCAGACACAGCTGGCTCCTCTCACACTGCCCCTTTTAACCTGAGAGCACCACACCAGCACCAGCTTTCTCCACACGAGCCAGGATAGAAGCACCACATTTAAAATCCTCGCCCAACACCCTTTCAAACAGCAGCTCCTTTGAAGTTCATCACCTCTGAAAACGGACAGTGGTCAGGTTCGGGCTCCAGGACAAGCAGATGCATTCAACTCCACGGGAATAAAGGGAATTATTTCATTAAAATCCTGATTTTCAGGCTGAAGTCTCCCCAAAGGCAGAGCGATGCTGATGTGGCTGCTGTGTTCCCTGTGCCCACCTGGCAGTGCCCAGCGTGAGCCTGACTGGCACTCCTGGAATTCCTGCCTTGGAAGGGACCCCAAATCCCACCCAGTGCCCCCATGGCAGGGGCATCTCCCACTGTCCCAGGGTGTCCCAGCCCCAGTGTCCAACCTGGCCTGGGGCACTGCCAGGGATCCAGGGGCAGCCACAGTTGCTCTGGGAATTCCATCCCAGCCCCTCCCAGGGAACAATTCCTGCCCCAAATCCCATCAAACCCTACTCTGAAGCCATTCCCTGTGTGCTGTCCCTCCATCCCTTGTCCCCAGTTCCTCCCCAGCTCTCCTGGAGCCCCTTCAGGCCCTGGAAAGGCTCTGAGCTCTCCCCCAAGGCTGTCCCACAGCAGAGGGGCTCAGAGCTCTCCGTGTCCGGGCTCCCAGAGCCGGGAGCAGCATTCCAGGTGGGATCCCAGGAGAGCGGAGGGGCAGACCCGCCCTACGCGAAAGCCATGAATAAATAAAGCTCGCCCATTTTCCTCGCGTCGTTCGCTCGTTTCTCGGCGCACACATCCCCGTCAGCTCCCAGCGTTTCGCTAAACGTGAATCCTGCCTGGGATCAGATCTAACTCCCCGCCATCAGCTCCCAGCGTTTTGCTAAACGTGAATCCTGCCTGGGATCAGATCTAACTCCTCACCATCAGCTCCCAGCGCGTCACCAAACGTGAATCCTGTCTCTGGTCTCATCTCACACCCCACCATCAGCTCCCAGCGTGTTTCACCAAACACGAATCCTGCCTGGGATCAGATCTAACTCCCCACCGTCAGCTCCCAGCGTGTTTCACCAAACATGAATCCTGCCTGGGATCAGATCTAACTCCCCAGCGCTGAGGACGGGCTCACGCTTCATCTGGGGCGCCTCTGCCATGGCCTTATTCCCCGGTTAAGGGAGCACTGACCTAGAAAACTCTCATTGAAGAAGGAGATAAACTAAGGAACTTGAGGAAATTTTCCTATCAGCCGGGGATGGAGTCAAAACACCTCTCTCACACTCCCAGTTCCGAGGCCTCGTTGCGTTATTTTTTCTCCCCGCATCCCTGCTGTTAAGCGTAATGTCAAAGCGAATCTTGGAATATCCCAAGGTATGCTGAGGTACAGGCAGGGGGAGGTAATAAGCTGCAAATTCCTCCGGTTTAAGTGGTGTTATAATCCACAGGAATAATTCAGGCATCCTACCCAAGTGACAAAAGCATGTGGATGCAAGGGAGAAAAGCCAGCACAGACGCTGGGTGCAGATCAAGCAGCAAAAGCTTTGCTGGGTGCATTTATTATCACATCGAATAGAGATTTCATCAAACATTCACCCCCAAAAAGACAGTTACTGCTAGCTCACTGGAGACTCCAGAGTATTTGTTCTCCTAGACAAAGCCATTGTCTTTAATGTTAAAAAAAAAAAAAAGCTTAGAATGCACTAATTATAATCTGATATGTACCCAAATCCCTTAGAATTTCCCCCAGGAATTCCACATCAAGCCTTCATCCATGGATGGATACCTCCAAAAAGAATTCATCATTTATGATGAATAAATCATACTTTTATTCTTTATTTTATACATTTATAATATTATTTTATTTTATTTTATATATATCCATGGTATATTTATAATATAAATTTATTATAAATTATACATTTCTGGGAACATCACTTTCAATGACCAAAAAAAAGCCAGGACACTCTGATTGCCAATCACCCCCAGAAATTGATTATCTCCTGCTCATTAACATGGAAAACCAAGATTTTCTGAGCTCCAGGAATCCAACAAGAGGCTGGAGCTGCCCTGCCACGAGGTGACTCGATCCCTGGGTGTGCAGCTCGAGCTCAGGCTGCAAATTTGGGATAAAGTTGCCTGGAATCTCTTTCTGAGCCCAGACCCTATGGAGAAGCCTGGAATTCACTCTGGATTATTCCCTGGTGGCATAGAGAGATAAAAAGAGATAAAAGTCTGAGAGGGATCTCTCCAGGTGTCTCTAACAGAGCCCTCTCACGTTCATTTGGTCCAACTCAGCTTTTCTGAGGAGAAATAGAAAAAGTTCCACCTTTGGGACAAGCTCATGTGAACTTCAATTCCAATCCCAGTGTGGAGCTGACACTGCTCAGTCTGATGCTCTCCAAGATTCTTCCCATTTGTTCAAGAAGTAGACACTGTACTAAATCTTTAACAAACTTATCCATTCATATTTATATAGTAAGACTATACAGGTTTTATTAAATAAGTTCTCTCTGCCAGCATCACAGGTTGATCTGGGTCTTACCAGAGAAGTTTGGTGTCCTACAGCATTTTTTTCACTTGATAAAAATTCCCAAAAATGGTTTTAATAAGGCAGGTTGCAGGAAGGAAATTAGGATAAATTTAAAAAAAAATTAAAAAGGCTTTTAAATCCTGACCTTATATCCCTCCAAAGAGCATTCAGGATTGCCAAGTCCAAGATATCCAGGAAATAAAAAAGGCAAGAAAACCTTTAGTGTCCCACTGAAGCTCACACTCCCAAGAATAGCCTGGGATGGATGGAAAGACTCCAAAACAAAGGCACTTTTCCAGCAGAGCTTTTCTTTCCTGCTGTACTCAGGGAAGATTGCTAGGAAAAGGGAACTTTGGATACAGTGCTGCTCCTGTTCCTGTGCTGAAACAGCTCAGCAAGAGGATCCTGAGGGTGCCCTGACACTCCAGGGGCTGCCCAGGGAGGTTTGGAGTGCCCAGCCCTGCAGGTGGCACCTGGAGGTGGCACTCACAGCTCTGGGCTGGGGACAAGGTGGGGATGTGCCACATGTTGGACTCTGTGACCTTGGAAGGCTTTCCCAATCGTTTCCCAAATGATTCTGTGATTCTCTGATCCAGCAGCCAAGGCCTGGAACTCGCTCTTTTTTTTTTGCTCAGACATTTTTGTCCGAAATATTTCACGGACAATCAACCCAAAGCAGCTCAGGGAGAAATTTGGCTTCAGGAAAAGCACCATGGAGTGCCACAGAAGGGGATGGAGGGGGAAAGGAAGCACCAAACACCAGAATTGTGTGCCTAAGGAAGCTCCTGCTCCTGGAATGAGCAGTGAACGCTGTTCAGCACAAGCCAAATCTTCAGCATGAAAAAAACCACCCAGGAACCAAGCAGGATGGACAGAGATCACCAGAAAACGACTCAAAGGGATTAAGAAAATTAGGAAAGAAAATCAGACAAGCTGCAAGTCACCAGAGATACAGCATTTATGAGCAGTAATTTTATTTACTAACTAAGGGGGAACCACCGAACCTCTTCAAAGACAACCATCATAATTCACACTCTCATTTATGTTTATTATCATGTAAGAATTCCAAGGATTCAATCCCATCTGGCATGGAGAAAGCAGCTCTGGCTGGTACGTCCCCAGTCCACCCAAAAACTCAAAGAAGCAAAGGGCTGAGCAGAAGAATTTCACTGCTTTTTTCCTCCTATCAAGACTAAGTGCACTGCCCAATCTTCCAGTTTTATTTGAAGTCCCTTTGGATTGTTAAAATATGGATGGACATCCAAATGCATGGGTTCAGATATTAAAGCATCAGCACTTCTGTCTACTTTCCCAACTAACAGGTAAATAATGATCAACAAGATTTAAATAATTTGGGCTAAAATGTTGTGGATCTGAATACATGGGTGTGAAGCTGCTCTCCTATTTAAGAGGACAAGCAAGCATGGAATTCCCAAAAGGGTTTGGGTTGGTTTTTAACATAACTGACCCAGCTGGTGGTTGTGTGGAGTAGAAACATTTTTTATGTCTCCTTTGTAGAGCAGGAAGAAGAAAACAAAGCATCTTCACTCCACAATTCAGCATCTGGTATCAGCAGGTTCTGCTCACAGCACAGAAAAACCACCACAGTGAAAAATATCACAGTGAAAATACCTTTTCTTAGAAGTTAACTTTGGGAACTTCATCTTTCAGTTTGTCTTAAAAGGAAAAATACTTTTTGTGTGTGCACATCTGCCTTAAGACAATACAGAACTCAAGGGAAAATTCAAAAGCGAATGAGGCAGAGAAGAAACCTGTAGGTTGTATTGCTTTGTGGTAATGTTTTGGGGGGAATGCACAGAAAATTAAAAACTTGGGGTTTCTTAAGAGGTTTTAGTGTTTAAAATGGGATTTTTTTTTTCCTATTAGGAAAGAAAAAGAACAAGCAACTGAGCAAGTTACAATAAGAGAGGTGCTGGCAATGACATGGGAGAAAAAGGGCACAAGCAGAAGTTAGAAAATTGTTTAAAAGGAGAGGAAAAACCTCGAGGAGGAGCAGAAGGACAAAGAGAGCAGAAGAGAAGCACCAGGAGAGCTGGAGGCAGAGCTCATCCCCAAGCTCGGGCCGTGCCGGGAGCGCCGAGCGGGGAGAGCTCCCAAGTTTGAGGCAGCAGAAAGTGAGAGAGGCAGAGCGAGGAGAGGCTGCCAGAGGATGATTTACCACGGCAGGGGTGGCAAGAATTCCTGGGAATGGCGCTCTCCATGTTCTCCAGCGCCGTCAGGGGCAGGCACCCAAGCCCTGCCCACCCTCCCAGGGATTCCACGATCCCCGCGCGGCTCCGGCCCGAGCTGCCGCAGTGTAACCCGACTCCCGCCCCCTCACACACCCCGACGGTAAAAATATCAAATTATCTCTTTCAGCCACCTCAGTGTGCAAGCCTGATTCACGGCCGGGCTGACAAACAGCTGTGCCAGCACAAAGCAGGTGCGAGCAGGCAGCCCCGAGGGAGGGAGGGAAGGGAGGGAGGGGAGCTGCTCCAGGGGTCACCGCCTTCAAAGAACTCCTGGGTGCGCTCCTCGCCTCGCAACAACTCCTCCAACAATTGAACAATTTCCCTCCGAGTGCTCCCAGATCCGCATCCCGTGCAGAACTTCATCCGTTTGCCAACACTTGTGTGGCGAACTTCAAACCAAACGCTTGTGGTAATGCCAGCAGTTGATGCTGGCCCTCGCCCCTCGCAGGTGAAACATAAATCCACCAGGCTGGATGGTGCGAAAGGGGTTGGCAATTCTTTCTTTTCATCCTTCTGCTTCTTTTGTATCGATTATTTCAAATTGGGCATAGGTACAGGTTTGGGGAGAGCATTTTCAGCAGCCCCAGGAAAACGTGGACAGATCTGGGAGGGTGGAAGGAAAAAGAAGGAGGAAACCGGCGTTGTTTGTGTTTTTCTCTGAATATCCTGTTCTCGCTGCGCTGCCCTTCAGCATCCTCTCAGCACTGGAATTGTGGACCAGACTGTGGCCTTATCTCATTCTAGAACACTGATCTGGATGAAAAAGAGACCATGAGCTCTTCTTGAATTTCCCCCAAATTTAAGAGCGTGTAGCCACAGAAGACCAACAATTCCAATCTTTATTCCCCACCTCCAGTTTCTCTGCTCCACTACCAGCAGAACCTCAGGGCTCTGTCACAAGTCTGGTCAGCTGAAACTAGAACATATTATTTTTAAAGAGTTTTATTTAAGACATTTAACCAATTTTCCCTCTAAAATCCAAGCAAACTCGAGCACAGACAAAGGTGGCTCACACACCCAGTGGACACTGGCACAGTGAAGTCTCTGCTCCCCAAACTTGTCACTCCTTAGGGCTCAGAACTCAGCCCTGCCAGAAAGGTTGCAGCTTCTGGGCTGGTAAGATGGAGCTGTGGATGTCCATGAATCCCTGGAAGTGTCCAAGGCCAGGCTGGATGGTGCATGGAACCCCTGGGAAGTTGTCCCTGTCCAGAGCAGGGGTTGGAATGAGACAATCTTTAAGGTCCTTTCAACCCAAACCATTCCATGATTCCATGTTCCAATCACACAGAGTGGGCAAATCCCATAAATGCCTCCTTCCCCTTCCACGTGAAAGAAGTTGTATAAATGTCATATCCATGAAAATTCACATTTATTCACTGCACAGATACTTCTCATGTGCACCAGGAGGAGAGCACACAGGAAACAACCTACCCAGTCACCCCAAAATGATACCATTTACTGAAACGCCCCATCACTTTTCCCAAAATTGAGGTGTGCAGATCAAATGGGAAAAGAGGCCACAAATTAAAAATCAGCATTTTTTTAAGACAATCTCCATTTGGGAAAAATGAGTTCAAACCCTAATTCCCCCAAATTTCCGAGCAAATCCTAAATTCCTTGAGCAGACCTCTATGAGGATGTGCTGAGTCACTCTCCAACCTTAAGAGGCTGCCTCTCCAAGTTACAGAGCACTCAGAATACAAACTCCAGGCAAACGAAACTGCAAACGCAGAGAGCATCCTGCTATTAAAGCATCAGACACGGCAACCCTTCAGCTCAGCTCCGCCCGCTGCCTCACCCAGGGGCTCTGGGCACTCACCAGGAGACCCCGGGAAACACAGCCTGGATATCAGGAAAGGGTGATAAAGTGCTGGAATGGCTGCCCGGGGAGGTGCTGCAGTCACCGTCCCTGGATGTGTTTAAAGAAAGCCTGGATGTGGCACTGGGTGCCAGGGCTGAGTTGAGGAGTTGGGCACGGCTTGGACTCGATGGGCTTGGAGGTCTCTGCCAACCTGGGCATTCTGGGATTCTGGAATTCTGTGACTTTGGGCACTCACTGGGTGACTTTGAGGTGTCACAAGGTGACTTTGGGCACTCACCGGGCGACTCTGGGCACTCACCAATGACTCTGGGCACTCAGTGGGTGATTTTGAGCACTGACCAAGTGATTTTGAGGTGTCACAAGGTGACCTTGGGCACTCACTGGGTGACTTTAGGCACTCACCAATGACTTTGGAGACTCACTGGATTCCTTTGAGGTGTCACAAAGTGACTCTCAGCACTCACTGGGTGACTTTAGGCACTCACCAGGTGACTTTGGGCACTCACCAATGACTTTGGACACTAACTGAGTTCCTTTGAGGTGCCACAAGGTGACCTTGGGCACTCACTGGATGACTTTGGGCACTCACTGGGTACCTTTGAGCTGTCACAAGGTGACTTTGGGCACTCACTGGGTTCCTTCGAGGTGTCACCAGGTGATTTTGGGCACTCACCAGGTGATTTTGGGCACCCACCGAGTGACTCTGGCCTATCACTTCACTTTCTGGCTCTCACTCCCTTGCTGGAGAGCAGCTCAGGGAGTTCTTTATCTCATGGAAAGCACACAAAGCTCTACAAGATGCCAAAAATCCCTGAATTGTCTCTTCATGCCAAAACCCAGGAGCTCGGTGCCTCAGGTCAGGCTGTCAGTAGGACACAGAAAGTTTGGGTGGGTGGGGTTTTTCTGTGTTAGATCCCAGTCACTGAAACACTCTTCCATGGGATGCTGGAAAAATCCATTAGAATTTACTTGATTCAGACACTAAAATGTGGCATGAGAAAGTCTCAAACCTAAAACCAAGTGCAGGGTTTGGACAGTGATCAATTACTAACTTCCACTTTAAAAATTAAATTTATATATTTACTACATGATAAAAGTTGGTTCAGACCACCAAAAGCAAGAGAGAATTCTCCCATTTTTGTCGGTGCTTGAGTGCTTGACTTAGTTTGGGAATTTTTATGGAAATAATGAATAAAGTCAAGTGTAACTCCACAGAGGCAGTCAAGACTGAAATGTTGGGAGGAAGACCAGGCTTCCAACCCATGGAATATAATCCAGACCTGTTTTCTCAAGGAAGTTTATGTATTTGGCACAGTCAGGTTGGGCTTCAGAGGTTTCAGAACACACATAATGACTAACACAAAACTCAGAAATCGCATTCTGGGCCCACTCTGATTGCTAAAAATGCATCTTGAGCTTCAGCCTCACCTCAAACCACAGCTCTCAGATTCTTTTGTTTTATCCAAACAAAAATCATGCAAAGATGAAAATTACGATTTGTTTTTTAAAGTAGCGGTGGTCCAGAGGAAGAAAATAACAGCAAAGCAGTTCAAGAAACCTGTACCAGAAAATACCAAGGGACTTCTTTTCAAATATGGAAGTCTGAACATTAAATTCTTCCTCCCATATTCGAAGTCTTGTACAGAAATAACCACACATTCTCACATTTCAATAAAATTAGGTAGGGACTACAAGACTCAAAACCTTAACAAAAGAGTGAGGCGAACACAAAATACTGGGTTATACCATGCAGGCCTACGATTATACTTCTGAGGTAGAAAAAATAGTGATAAATGTGTAAAAAATGAGGAATGACATAAGGAAGGTCAGTTAAGTCCCCCTTGTCTCTTAGCAGACTTTGGAAATACACATTAAGGGACAGCAAATACAGGCTGAGGAAATCTTTGTCACACACAAACAAAATTATTGGCTGATCTCAATCAGAACATGTTCCTGATTGGAAAAAAAAACAAAAATTAAGAACTGGAAGTTATGACACTGGACAGAAAAGTGAAATAGAAGAAAGGAAAAATTAAATACTTGCTTTCTGCAGGTGTAATACAAGCATTATACAATAGTTACACAACTCTTTCTTTGCATAATAAGAAAAAGTGAGGTTTTTAAACCAGGCTTCAGAAGGGAGAACTTGATAACACCACGACTTGGCCAACTGGTTTTCCTTGCTTTATTGGCTTCTGCAATAAATTAAATGGAAATAATCTAGCAAAAACTCGGGTCTGGGTTTACTGTGTGGCAGTAACCAAGTAAATGGGCACTGGGTAGAACCTTCAAACCCACTTTTAGCAATCTGTGTCCAATTCTAATGGTTCTTTCCAGAAGAAAAGCATTTCTGGTACCCCTCACACGGAGCAAAGGGCTCTGGAGTCCAGAATGAGACCCAAAGCAGGCAGAGCTGTCAGCAAGCACCAGGGCAGGCAGTGCAGAGCCTGTCTCCATCTGCCTCCACCTGTGCCCCTGCATTTCTCAAGGTTTCAACACCGAGATCATAAAGTTTTAAACTGTCCATGCTGTGAACATGAGCCTGGTTAATTTAACTCCACAGAGATCCATAAATGAAGGCTGTGATGGGTCAGGGATGCAAGGCTCACATGGACACTGCAGCTGTGGAGAACACTGAGAACATCCCCAGAGCAGCCCTGCGAGGACAGAGGATCAGCCTTGCTGAAGGGCCCCAGCAGAGAAAGGATTGCCACTCACAATTTTAGAGTTTTAGATCTTCTATCATTAAGCTTCTGTACAGCAGACTATCAAATGACAATAATTACCACACCTCACCACCTTTTTATGTACAGAACAAAACCCACACCACAAACACACGGATTTCCCCAAGGCTGTTCTAGAAATTCTGCAGAGCAGCACGTGAGGAGTGGACAGGGATCTCCAAGTCAGGAAATCTGACATAGAAAGAAATAAAACTTACTCCATGTCGTAAATACAAACCAAAACAGAAATCAGATCCTGAGAAAGGTCTCTGATTAATACAACACAAACTCAAGCAATTCTTTATTATCCTTATAAAAACTTTATCTATATAACACAGTCTCTTATACTCTTTCCACTCAGACTTCAACTGACTCATTTCTGATGCCGTCTCTAGTAGAGTTAGTTCACAAAATTCACTTCGAATTTAAGCTTTATAGTTAAGTTTATAATTAATAAATATATACTAAGCTTCTTAAAAATAATGAAGCGCCACAGAAAGTTTGAGGAGCTCCAAGAGTCACTCCAAGTAGCTGCAGGGTAGTTTCTGCTACCCAGAGCTTCACCTACTATTGCCTCTGATTTTGGGGCAAGGAGCCAGGAAAGTTTGGAGCCTTTGCTTAGAGCTTGACTTGAGCACAAGTTTAAAAACTCTGGAAACCTGGAGAGAGACAATTCCCAAGGGATGAGGGACAGCACACAGGGAATGGCTTCAGACTGAAAAATTACAGGTTCAGATCAGGTATTAGGAAGAAATTCCTCCCTGGGAGGGTGGGCAGGCCCTGGAATAGAATTCCCAGAGCCCCTGGATCCCTGGCAGTGCCCAAGGCCAGGTTGGACATTGGGGCTGGGACACCCTGGGACAGTGGGAGGTGTCCCTGCCATGATCTGAGTGATCTTTAAGGTCCCTTCCAACCCAAACCATCCTGGAATTCCATGAAAAATCTGATTTTCTTGGGAAGTCTGAGATCCATAGGTGCAGTCACGCACAGAGCAGCATTTGCAGGAACATTTATTTTCCTGCACAGGGCTGCCTTAACAATCTCAGCTTCTGAAGGCACACTCTGACATTGACAGAAAGTCACCCCAAGTACCAGAGCACAGAATTCTAAGCTCTGGAACATCTGATGCTGGTGAAAAATGTGCATTAAGCTGTTATTCCACAACACTGCCCCAGCGTTTGTGGTATTTATGAGTAACTTCTGTAGAAATGAAAACTACCGAGATCTTGTAGCATTAACAAAGAAATCAATGTATTTCAAACACTAACTCTGGCACAGCACCACATTAATGCCTAATTATCCACAAGTTGGAAAGAATAACAACAAAGAAGCCAGAATCAGACACAATCCTGGAAAGTTACTGAGCTTCCAGTATCAATCAGATTTTGAAAGAGTGTATGGAAGCTGATTTGTCTGGGACCACACACACCCCTGTATGTATTTAATGTACAAGTCCTGTTCAAACTGCATTTAGAAAGAGGAATATCTGTGGTCACAGAGCTGTAAGCAGGGAAAAGCTGTAGTTAAAGCAGACAGGGCAGAGATCAGTGTGAGGGAACTCACAGGAAAACACAGAACTGAGGAAGTACCAACACATTCACTTCCCTGACAACATTTCACTCCTCTTTTAACCCTTCCTCAAGTTCTGACTCAAGCTGACACCAGGGGCACAAAACTGCTCCCTCTGCAAAGGAGGTGCTGGATGTTCCAGCTGGACCCAGAAAATGAGTTATTAGCAATTAAAGGAGTTCACAGAAGCACAAATCATGAGTGGAACACACACAGGGAAAGGGGATTTGGAATGAAATGTGTCTGCAGTCAGGAAACCACAAAACCAGTGAACAGCAGGTTTTGGGGACACTAGGATTTAAAAGTTTCACTGGCAAGTTCACTTTAATCATTAAAATTTTTTACTTATGCTTTTGTGAACTAGTCATCCAACTAATCTGATAACTCAACAAAATTCAGCCTGATTTTTTTTCCCCATTATTTTTTGAAGGAATGACTCTGCCATCAGAAATCAATTTGTACATTTCCATCCCTCTCTTATTTCACCATCCAAACAGTTACTAAAAAGAAAGAGGAAACTTTTCAACACAAAGAGGTATTAATGTATTATTAACTATTCCTTCAACTGACTCGCAACACGGTCTATTTTTATTTGCCTCTGGGGGAAAAGAAAAAGGGGGGAAAAAAGAAAACTAGGAGGATTTGGAACTTTATGTAACATCAACTGAAAGCTTGGTCTCTCACAGCTGGAACAAAACTGACACTTAATGGAGTTAATTTTACTTTCATTTACTCAATTTCACTTTCAGGTACTTGGTGCTACCCAGAAACTGGAAACTTTGCCTGGAGAATGTTTACAAATAGGTGTCAGCTCGGGGTGTTTCGTCACAGAACCGTTTCTCTGCTTTTCCAACATTCCCAGCTGGAATTTAACTGGTTTTGTTTTCATCCAGGGCACTGGAGCAGCACCAGAGCTTTCCCACTGTGTGGATGCAGGCAGAGCTGACTGGGAATTGTCTCCCAAATTTCCCTGGCTCTTCAGGGGGGATTGTCCCTGAAAATCCCAAGGACAGGGCACTTTGGGATAAAAAAGGAGGAGACAAAGCCAACGCCTTTCAAAGTGAGCCACAGCAAGGGTCAGGACAAAGCAGAGCCCTGCTCTGAAGGAATGAAATCCACGGGTACCAGCAAAAGCAGTCCAGCTGTTTTCCCACTCATTCTGGGATAAATGACAATCAAATGCAGAATTCTACCTTCCTTCCCCAAAAGAGGAAAAGATGGATAAAACAATGAATAATCACTGCAGTTCTGTTGGTATTTTGTGTCACCTTGAAGAGCCAGCACAGGAGAGCTCCACACATGGAACGTGTCTTTGTGGAAGCAGCAATTCCTCATTTCCCAAAGTTTCCCTGGTATTTTTAAGCCATGCAAAGACTACAGTTCCCATGAGCCTCCTCCTGAAGGACCCGTGGAGGTGAGGAAGGAAAGGAAGAGCATTCCCATCCTCCTGATTACTCCTTTCTCCCCTCAGAAGCTCACAAGAAAAGCAATTCGGGTTTTGGTATTATTTCAAATGTTAAAAATAATAACAAGCAACGACAAAAAGAAATCTCAGAACAAAAAAAAACCCTCTCACTGCATAAACATCAGAGTCTGAGTAGACAAAAAGTTATTACATAATTTTTGTGAAAATGTGTTTCTTACCAACCTCTTAGCAAAGAGATGAAACAGTAAACTCAACAAATAATGTACTGTACTCAGTTATAAAGACAAAAGCAGCAGTTCTCTGTAAATAATCCTATTCTACAACAACACATCTATTTACAGAAGGATTTCAGGAGTTATACAACTCCCATAATATAAAGGTAGCAGAAAGTTTTGTACTTGGAGTGCAGAACAGCTCTCCAAACTGCATTCACAATGACCATGGAGAGGTTAAACAGATAGCAGGCTGCAGTTCTCACCCAAAACCACAAACTGGCACCACAACCTTCAACCTGCAGCCCCACAGCCGGGCTTGAAAACACCTGAAATGAGCAGGTTTTACCAGGAATTCCCAAAAGATACTCTAATTATAGCAACACAACGTGCTTTTTTTGGTACCAGTAGGTTTTAGTCTCCAAGTCAGCACCCATGTGAGCTCAGATGAAGCTGTGAAATGCCTGCATGGCAAATAAAGGCTCGGTTTTTGTGTGTTTCTTCTTTTCACACACCATCTGAGCAGGTGGTCCACTTTCAAACATGACTTTCAGATGTGGCACATGCCAGCAAGCCCGTCCTAATCAAATGTCACTGGAAAAGCTCGGACAAGGCACAGCTTTTCCCGGACACCAGCGGTGTTCTGCTACTTTGTTTAAACTATCAACCAGTTTGCAGAAGTCGCTGATGGCCATCACGTGCTAATTCCCAGCCTGCACAACCCCCCCGACTTCCCAAACGGATCGATCCCGGCCAGCCCCTCGTTGTTTCCCACCGGGAAGGGAATCCTGCCCATAAATCCGCACTGGAACGGAGAACTCCGGGCTGCTGGCAGGTAAAATTATCCTTGTCACTGTCCAGCGGGGGGGAGGGGACGCCAATGACAAGTCCCAAATCCACCCAAGTATTGATGCAGGAGCTGTAACACTTGCTGCTGCTGGAATCGACCCTACCTGCGAGCCTGGAAACGATATCAAACTCCCGACCTATTGCCCTCCTGCCTCAAGAAAACCCCGCAAGCTCTTCAATTTTGAACAAGACATCCTTGCTTCACCCAAGGAATATTCCAAAGCCATGAATTAAACTCAATAGGCTTCATAAACTTGGATGGAATTTTTAATTCGCAGCAGGAAAATGTAAATTTAACACTTCACACGCATATTCTACTTCAGACTGCAAATAAAAAGTCTAGTTCTAAATAATTCATGTAAGCCAAAAACATGAAGCGTAGCCTACAAAAGTATCTATATATACACACACCAAATATATATAGATAATAGTTAACAAATACTAGCTCAGAGTTATTTTCAGTGTTATTATTCTAATTCTATAAAGTATAATTAATTTTCCAAAAATATCCAACCTACAGAGGTTGGGGGGGAGGGGGGCGTGGAGAAAGAGAGAAACAAGTTTACCAAAACTTTTTAGGGCTACAGACTATTCCAAGGAGAGAAGTTAAATTCTGCTTGGCTACAGGCAGACAATTAAATACTACCAGAAACTAAATGTTTGCTAATTTATCACCAGATACCATCTATGTCTTCTCCAACTTCACACACCTTTCTTGAGGAAAAGGCAAGGAAATGCCAAGAAGATAATAAAAAGTTGTTAGCTTGTACAAATCCAGGCCTTCATGAAACTCCATCCACCTCAGTGTGACTGCAAGTACCTCCTGGCAAAAGTTAACAGCACGCTCTCATTCGGATTCAGCCAGGATGGTTGTCAAAAACACGCCCGTCGATTTATTTTGGAGTCGGTTACTCCGTCTTTGTTGATTTTAAATAACAATAAATGTTTATTTCCCCCGATGGCTGTGGAGTAACAGGAGAACTAAGTAACACCAGCAATCTAGAGACACGATCAAAGAACCCCTACGTGGCCTTTGGACGGGCTGAACCCAAAACTTCAAAGCCGACTGAGATTCAAAACCACGCCAATTTCTAAATTTCGAATCCCAGGACTTTTAAATGCGTTTTGTCATCCCGCGGCGGCGGGAGGGAACTCTGGCCACTCCAGAGGAGCAGCCGGTGTATCCGAGCAGAGCTCCCATTCCTCCAGCGACACAAAGCTCGAGCCCTAAAAGGCTGCGGCCAGCTACTAAAATATGGAATCAGGGAATCATTAATGATGGAAAAGACCTCCGAGATCATCGAGCCCAACCTACGGCCACCTTGTCAACCAGACCATGGCACCGAGAGCCACGTCCAGCCTTTCCTCAAAGACCTCCAGGGACGGTGCCTCCACCGGCTCCCCGGGGAGTGCCCGTGTGTCCCTGTCTGTCCCTGCGCCCGTGTGTCCCTGCGTGTCCCTGTGCCCATTCCCAACGCTGCTCCCTCCTCCTCCCCACCCCCACCGAAGGGATGACAGGCACCTCGCTCAGGTAACTCCTTCCCCATCTCCCTCCACCTTCCCCACCCGCCCCACCGGCCCCTCACAGGTGCCGGGGCATCCCAATCCTCCCCTACAACAGGTGATGCTCCAAGTCCTGCCGCCCTCCTCGCCGCCAGCCCGGCCCGAGCCCTCGCACCCGCCCACCGCAGGGCGTTGCGCATAACACCGAGAGGCTCCGGGCGAGCTCCCTTCCTCCATCGCCGCTCCCAAGGCCCGGGAAGCCGCGGCCGCGCTCCAAGGGGAAAAAGGCCGCGGGCTGCGGAGGGGCGGGCGGGGACGGATCCCGGCCCTGCCGCCGCTCCCGCTCTAAGATGGCAGCGAAGCGCTGCGGCCCCTCCGCCGCGGGCCCGGGCGAGGCGGCCCCGGCTCGTCCCGCGGTGCGGCGTCTCACTCACCCGTGCGGCGGCTTCTCCCAGGGCGAGGCCTCTCCCTCCGCGGGGCGAGCGCCGGGCGCGTCCTCCTGTTCTTCCCCGGGGGCCTCGGCGGCGGCGGCGGCGCCTCCTCCTCCCTCGGGCCGCGGCTCTGCCC